>JACDJE010000067.1:75249-503242 GCA_016647715.1 Pavo muticus | reverse complement strand
CCTGCGCGCCCGCAGCCGGAGCTGGCGGCCCCGGGGGCATGGGGCAGCGGCGCGGCGGGGGAGCGGCTGCTACTGCTGGAGGTGCGCTGCGCCCGGCCGCCGTCCCCCGGCTCGGAGGAGGAGGAGGAGGAGGCGGGGGAGGAGGCGGCCGTGGGGGAGGACTGTTGCCCCAAGTGCAAGAAGCGGGTGCAGTTCGCGGACTCGCTGGGGCTGAGCCTGGCCAGCGTGAAGCACTTCAGCGACGCCGAGGAGCCGCGGGTGCCGCCCGCCGCGCTCTGCCGGCTGCAGAGCCCGTCCGCCGAGCAGCGCGACCCGCCGGAGCCCGGCGCTGCCCCGGGGCCGCCCTGCCCGCCGCCCTCCCTGCGCCTGGAGCCCGACTTCCCCGACGGCGGCGAGCCGAGCGCCGAACGGCTGCTGCAGCAGCGCGTCTGCCTGGAGCGGCTGGGGCGGCCCGCGTTGCCCTCCGACGTGCGGGGCACGGTGCGGGCGCTGCGCGGCTCCGGGCCCGGCGAGGTGACGGTGCGCTACACCTTCAACGAGTGGCTCTCCTTCATGGACGTCCCGGCCTCGCCGCTGCCCCCCGCCCCTGCGGACGGCTCCGAGCCGCCGGCCGAGCGCTTCTCATTCGCCCTGTGTGTGCCGCCCAGCCTGCGAGAGGGCTCGGCCCTTCACTTCGCCATCCGCTACCGCGGCGCGCAGGGCGAGCACTGGGACAACAACGACGGCCGCAACTACACGCTGCGCTGCCTTCGCGACCCCGAGGGCTGCGTGGAGGCGGCCGCTGCGCCCCGCGACTGAGCGACAGCCGTGCGGCCGTCGGGGGGAGGTTGGGGCGGCGGCTGAAGTAGGAACGGGGCGCTGCGGGACGGTTCTGCGTTGAGAGAACGAGGAGACTGAGTGGGACCTCGGTGCTGCTCCCCGCCCTGCCCAAGGCCCAGAAGGACGTCCGTGGAAGGGGCTCTGCTGAGCATAGGCTGCTGGAAACACGGCCGGCAGGCCTGGAGCCGGAGCGAAGGAGCAGTTAAAAATACTGGCTGATAGTGAGTTATCAGGAGAGCTTCTATAACAACAGCCTGCAGTCACGTGCTGTGCACTGGAAGATTGTGTCTGTCTCGCAGGCGGTTCAGTGTGGCCGTGTTGGGGAGCGCGATGACCTGGACGGCCTTCTGCCAGCACAGTGACAATGTGATAGGGAGGGTATCTCGCTAATGAACGAAAGCAAATGCTTCGCTTCAGCTCTCCTTATGTTACGTTTTGCACCACGCTTTCAAGTGTTTTTAATTTATTCAGCTCGTTTTGCGACATCTTTTCCAGTATTCCTATGTTGTTGGGTTTGGACACTTAACCCGCAGCCTTTCACTCTTGCATTGCATTGCACTGCACGCCTCGAGGTAGGCCACTGCTGTGGCCGTAGTCCTGACATTAGGCAAAAAGTACTGATGCAAATGGCTTTGTCAGAATAAAAAGCTTTCAAAAAGCCCACCGACACAAACCTTTTTTTCTGCATCTTCTGTACAGCAGAACGTGTGCATTAACCCTATCCTGTGCCCTGCAGAGGCAGCTTGTGCAGAGCTGTGGTGTAAGGAGGCTCTGCAGTCGCAGGGTTCTGTAGAAGATGTGATGGCTCCTCTGCAGCTTGACTTGTATTATTTTGGTATTATTATTTTTATGATGAAAAAAAAACAGATGAGGTCTTGTCTGGATGCAGAAAATGCTTTGGCATATATCCCATACCTGAAAACGAGTCCTCAGCTAAGCTGCCTTTTCTGCAAGCTGGTGCAGAGCTGTTGTGCACTGCTAGGTTACAGGCTAGGACATGGAATAACGCAGTGTGCATTAGCCACTGATAGTTGCACCAATGAAATAACATGCTCTTAAGCTGATACGTGATGCCAATAGCATTGAGATAGACAGATTGTTCTTTTAAGTACAGTGTAACGACTTGGATTTGTGCAGTGCATTCCTTATTCTGTGTTTTGTTTATGAATTGCTTCAGAGAAGAAGGAAGTTTCACCAACGAAGGGCAGGCTGGGGGGATGTCTCCTAAAACAGAAGGCAGCAGTAGCCATGCTCTGATGCCTGCATCTGGGCAGAGCTGTGGGGCTGCCACATAGAAGAATCGTAGCTGCAGTCTGCAGTTACTTGTAGAGGGTGAGAAACATTTTCTGCTATTCTGTAAGCTGTGGATAATGGATGCGAAACATCCAGAAAGTGTAACATTTATGTGTAATCTGAAATTCAAAATGCAGGGGAAAAAAAAACCAAACACCTGCAAATTATGATTAAAGCAGAACATTTTTATGCTTTGGCAACAGGTAAAAATGCTTTAATTTATTATGCAATTCACTTTTTGTGAAAGAGGAAACTTCTGGCAGACAGGACTCAAACATAACCACTTTTTAATATGAACGATGATTTTTTCCCCCTGTACTTTCATACTGCAGGCTGTGGAGACACAAGGCTGCACCATAGGTTCCATAGATACATAGGACATGTATGTACCAAACGCCGGCATCCCAGAACCAGTGCGGCACAGGGTTGGTGCTCATGGTCATAGCTTGAGATTCATCGCTTGTAACTTCATTTTCAAGGGAATATATTCAAATTGAATTAGTTCTTATTATATAAAATGAGAAAGTCCAGTAGAGTTAAATGCTAAGTGAAACACGCTTCTTATTTGGTTGCATTACTGTTGATGTGATATTTTATAGGGATCAGTGGCATAACTTTTGCAGAACGTGCTCATAAACACGTTCCCCACCCCAACGTCAGAAAGAAAAAATAATACAGATTCGTTAGCACTCTTGGATAAGCTCCAGCTGTAAAGATTTCCACTTCATTGCAGATTTCTTCTTTTCTTTTTCCCATGGACTAAGGGCGTAATGGAGAAATAGATGTAAAAGTTTTTTTTTAATAGGTGTGAATAAAATAAATAGTAAATAATTGAACCTCTATATTGGGTTACTGTGAAGGACATCAAACTTATATCTTAAGTGGGTGGGTTTGTTTTTTTTTTGCAGTTTATAATGATGCTTATATTCTGATTGAAATCAGAAAGGACTGAAGTTCAGTTTGCTTTGGTGCCCTGAAGCACTACAAACTTGCATGCAGACTGCTTCTGTTTCATTTGAAGCTTTCAGTCAGAGCTTGAAAGTGCGGCGTCTGCTCCCATTGACTTCCTGGGATCTGGATCCATCCCAAGTACTGCACAAAGATAGGGGAAATGATCGAGGTTTAATTGTCTGTTCCGAGACCTGTGTTATGTGGCACTGTGATGAATGTTCGTCTGCCAGAGCTCAAAACCTGCCATCTAGGCCTGGCAGTAATTAAATCACCTTAATTGTTTTTATGATTCTTTCTGAGAGAGGGAAAATTACTTGCCTTGCATTAGCATATTTCCAAAGGCTGGTATAAATATTTATGTGGTGCACTCTTTCAGTAGAAAGCCTGTGCATTCTTCACAGGTCTCCATAGTTCTCTTCTTCTGAATGTAGAACAGTTGTATGAATGCACTGCTTACATCACTTCCTTACACCCCTTGTGAAGCTTCAGTAGTTAATGGGCTTAATGGTAAAAAAAAAGGAGAGTGGTTTAGAAAGAAGCATCTCTTACAACACATTAACGATGCTCTGTGTAACCTGCGGGATTCTTTGGAGGTGCATATTTCTGTGAAACAGGTTTGAGAGTTCCCGATTTTTTCCTCTTACAATTGTAGAAAATACACAGCGTTGGAGGAATTACTGCTTTCTCTCTTTTTTTCTGCTTCCATATTAAGGGCTCATGCACACGCTTTACTTTCTACAATACTGAAATAAGAATAAAAACTCTTGGGAGAAAGAACTACACACCTTCAATCTTTTTTATAGACATCATCAAGCAAAACATTCCTAAGAGTATGAAATAGTTTTGGCCGTGTTAAGAACCAGGAACAAAGCAATGAGTATGCTCATGACTTCAATAATGCCAGGAGTTCACTGTAGGTCATTACAGAATCATAGAATCCTTAGAGTTTGAAGGGACCCTTAAAGACCATCTAGTCCAACTCCCCTGCAATGAACAGGGGCATCCACAGCTACATCAGGTTGCTCAGAGCCCTGTCCAGCCTGGAAAACAGTCAACTACAGCTCCTTTATGACTTTTTATATTCATATCCTTACTGAATCTATCTAGAGAGACGCGTTTATGTTGCCTAATAGAAAGTAAGTTGAGGGGACAGTGTTTCTCCGTAGAAGTATTCTTTCTTCTACCTGCTGATGTTAGAAGATATAACTAATGCTTCTAATGCTTGGAAACGAAGTGTGAAGTTTCATACAGAACTATTTTTCTACAGATGTGAGGTGTAGGTTAAAATCCTTCTTGGCCTGCTTCAATAGTGGATATAAAGTGTTCACGTGCTACTCCAGGTTGCTTTACTTCAGGACAGCTTTCTCTCCAGCATATGTAGGCATTGTGAAACTGGGCTTTCAACTGTGGTACAACCAGCGAGCAGTGGTAACAGCAGAAAGGCCTTTCCTTTTGACAGTTACTCATGTTGAAGGAACTGTTCTTTCTTTTTTTTTTCTTTCAGAGAGCTGCTTCCAGGTTTATACTGTAATATTCATCACAAACCAATTTTGGTGATACTGCTGAGATAAACAGTTTGTTAAAATGATCACGGACAAACTTAACATTTTTAATACAATACAAGCAAACTTGTTTTGATAAAACATTGCAGCTTTAGTAGATACTTAGCGAGCTGCTTTCTTTTATAAAAGATATACCTTCTATAATAGCGGTCATTGTACATAAATAATGGAATAATTCCATTGCATTTTATCACTTGCCACTGTTTACAACGCTTTGACAAAATCCAGCAAAACCACTGACAGGTGCCAAGAAAGATTGAATGAGTACTGCACTGTAAATGCTGCTGGTGGAGCACAGAAGGTGCAGCAGGAAGAAGATAACTACCAGGATGGACCAAAGCGCCAGCTCCAGAATGCAGTCCCCACCAGTGACAATAAGTGCAAGCTTCACAAACAGTAAGAAGAGGGAACTTGTCCCTGCCTACAACTATTTCTGATCTGTACTTGCCAAGCCAGGTGTGGCTTCAAAGTATTTTCCTTCCATAGTTGTAAGATTTCAACAATAAAGAATTTGATAAGCTATGTTTTTACACAGAACTAAGTATACTATGAGAAGAACTTACAATAGACTTTAGGCAAGGACAAAATCATATTTCTACGCATCTTCCAATCCTGTACAACTAATAGGCACATAACTGATACTACTGGAGAGTACACTGTGTGTGTTGATGAGCAAAGAAGTCATACAGATCTGACCAAAATAGGAACAGATATCTAAAATGTACTAATAGTGTGGGATAGGAGGAGTAAACACTAATATCTTCACTAGCTTTGCATTCCCATTTACAGTTAATACAACACAGGCTTTTGGTCCTGAGCAGCAGAAGTTTCTTAAGTTAATAAGTGACATATATATACTATATGATAAACTCATGGTTAATATGAAGTTAAGAACTGATTTTTACTTGACTTAGAAAGTGAGCTGTCTTAACCTCTGCACTACAGATGGGGGAGACAGGGAAATTACAAGGCCTGAATTTCATTTATGTCTTTCTTGGTGGGTTTCCGTAGAATGCATCCTGAAGATAACTAGTCCACCTCTGCAAGTAATAATGGCTAAGGGAGAACCTGGTTGGCAATGCTGAAACAAAAAAGAAGGAGCAAGTGGCACAAATTAGGAGTGCAGCAGTGATTTATCCACCACCAAAACTTAACAGAAGAATTTTCAGCAATTAAAACATAGAAGTTCTCTTCATAACATTAAGGCGATTTTATATTGACAATTGCACCTTTATGACAAGATGCAACATCTACAGTTGTACTCTTGGTGGAAACTGAATCCTAAAGGCCCTCACAGGGCAGGTACTAATATTTTGAAAGAAATTATTATGTATTTAAAAGTATTTGACAATCTTTTTCTTTTTTTTTTTTAAATAAAGTGAAATACAGTGAAAACTGATTTAAATAGCAAAAAGCCTACAGTTGCAATCGTGCCTCTTCATAAATCAGGGCTACACTGTTTACAAGGATGTTTATTTTGTTTCCTAGCATACGTTCTCATACCTTGGTCCTGTGGGCAGTGCTTGTTCCAGTCCTGAAGCGTTGTAAAGAAGAACTGGCAATGCTTCTAAGCCTGTGTTCTCTAAAAGTGTCAGATGTTACTACATTTCTTCAAGTTCACTGGGAGTTTAAATAATAACTCTTTTCTCCTCTACACTTTCAATATCAACTTAAATGTGTTTAATTATCTGGTTGTGAATGTGGAGATTTTAAAATGAGAATCAACTGTATTTTACCTATTAAAACAGTTGCATTTCTTTTTAATGGTCACTAAACACAATTGACAATGCAGTACTTATAGATCTAATACAAGGAGAATTATTACTGTACTCACTTTTTTTTTATGCGAATGGAGGCTACAAGTCTCAGGCCTTGTGTACAGTGTTCTGTACACTACATTGTTAATGGAAAGCAGTACTATACATTTCAACTGTACAAAATTATACAGGACACTTTAGACAGTGGTGAAGACTGGGATTTTGTTCTAAATTAGACACTTTGTCTTCTTTAATAATGTCACAACATGAACAATGCAAAACAAATAAGGCCTGAGTAACGATGAACTCTGAGAAGTAAGAGAAATGAAAGGAGGTTTTTAAAGGCCATGGTGTCATGGAACTACTTTGGAGTTTCTGCTTCTCTTTAAGCAACAACAACAACAAAACCCAGCAAAACAATCCCTTGGGAAAAAAAAAAACAAAAAAGCAAGCCTTTTCCATATACTATTAAAAAAACATTGCACTGATTATTTTTTCTTCTGGTTTCTAACAGAAACCGAAAACAAGCACAGCACTGGCTGGAACAGAACTTGATTCAGCTTTAAAAAACAAACAAACAAACAAACAAACAAACATACCTATAGTTTTAAAAATGATGACTAATCTGGAGATTTAAAGATTCAATAAAAAGCTATCCTGAGTGTTCCACTTCTGCTAGGTAAAGCTTGCTTCCAATTCATGACATATAGCACTTGAGTTATAGGGGTAGGTTGTTGGCCTTTTTCTTCCGGTAAAATCAGGAGCTTTGTGAGAAAGGAAAGCCTTGCATGAAGTGATTTGGTACTTTCTGCCAGTGGCTGTGCTTCACATTTAGAAAAGGAAAATATAATTTAAAGCACCCAAGCATCAGCGATGGAAGTTTTACATTCTGCTACTGCTATCTCTTCATTGCTAAAAGCAGGGTGAGGGGCTGCTTGTTGACTTTTGGAAACTGAAGAAAGAACAAGTGAATTTTGTTTGTTAACTGCTCAGATGTCAAGGAATGCTCTTGCTCTGCTCATCTCATATGGTTTTATACTTAAATTATTTAGCGATTAAATTCAGATGCTGTACATTTTAAAATTTAACAGGATTAATAAGAATTTACCCTTAGTAACTAAGTGAAAGGTTTTATATCTAACATCTTTCATGCTTGGTGAGAGAACAGGGCAGCAGCAGAAGAATGTGTCTGGTTGCAGGTAGGTTAACAAAGTTTTATTGATGAATAAAGCAGGAACTATTTAATCCCAAGGGACACACAAGCAAACAGACTTCAGGACTACTGTATACACTATTGTAAATCACAGCAATATATTTCAGAATGTGCTAACCATAAGAAAATAGTACTTTGGTTGCCAAAAACAGAGTCTCTCAGACATTGCTTCTGCTGAACAGAATAGGTCAGATGTGCAGTGACGATGTGCATCTGTATGTGGCACTGAAAGATGCTGAAGATGGTCCAGGGTTGCTTCAGGATCAGAGCCTTCTCACAGCTATGTGTTTCCTGGACTCTCAATGACCAATTTCTGTGTGGCATACATCTGGCCGATAGTAACCTGAAATCAAACCAAAATATTAGCAAGCCAAATCCAGAAAGTAAGCACGTTATAATTTCAGCTTCACAAAGGATATTAAAAACAAACCAAGAAATGTGTAGCCCATGTATTAACCTTTTTCATAATGACATTTTTCTTTCTATAAGCATCTTTTCTAAATAAGAACCTTACCTTAGCCCTTAAGAAAAATTACCAATAAGTAAAATAGCTGTGTACCTAAAATCTTGAAATAATGGCAGACGGATACTGTTCAAAGGCACTCATTAACAGTTAATGATAGAGCAAAAGCAAACAGTCTCCATATTTAGAACAAGGGAAAGATGAATATTATCAGCATGTATTTCTGATTACGCTTTTGGGTGGACAGCCAAGATATAAACTGCATGTTAGGGTGTTACTTCCCAGTCTGTGTGGAAGCCCAGTTTGCCCCACAAATGGTCAAACCATTGCCTGTACAGTTAGTTCAGCAGTACGATTTTACACACGCCGAAGCTGACCATGAGACAGTTTTCACACCTCATGCATTTGTGCATTCTAGTGAGATGAGGAGATGAAAAATACCAAAAATTCAACATCGATGTTGTTTTGACTCCTCTCATCCTCTTCTAGTCTGCATTGTAGCACTGCTAAACCGTGGCTGGTGACAGCAGTCACACAGCTCTTCACTTAATAGCTGAGACGTGGATGGAAGTTTTGTGCAAGTAGGCTTATGTCAGCAGGAGAAGCCAACATTTATTTTAAAAGTATGAACTTTGGAGTCGAATTTTTAATATCTGTTACGCCTTTTCTCACCCCTAACTCTCTCCCCAGGGTGTCGGTACACAGCTCTGTGTCCTTTTCACTGGAAAAAAGATGGTATGATTAACGATGGAAGTAGGACAAAAAAGGCGGTGCTTAATTACATGAAACAGAATATGCGTAGCAGAATTTAATACTGCTCAAACTAAGGCTGACAGCAAGTCAAGCTCTCAAAGTAGTGAAAAAAGTGAGGGAAATAAATTTTTCAGCATTCTTCATTTACTATTTTTGAGGGGAAAAATCCTGGTGGCGGTTAAATTTTTTCATGTGTGCCCACGTTCACATAAAATGTAAATAATATTGCCTTTTTGGAAATGAACTATTTAATCTTGATAAGCGGTGTGGTCTGAAACACGTAACACATTGATTTGAATCCTGAAACGTTCATTATGAGGGAGGATTGATGAGCCCTTCTTAAAGGGAACAGCAGTTCTCCTTGCCAGCAAACACTCCACTCTTGGCACTCAGAGCTAAGTCAGTAACAGCATATGAGCAACTCCGATTATTTCTGAAATTACTTACGAAGTGTGTTGCATACAGAATATTTAAAACAAAGGCCATACACAACTGAGGCATGTGTTACCAACAGAAACTTCAAGCTGTCAGCAAGTGTTACTTATCAAACAGAACTCGCTGCTCCTGAGTTACGTGGCAGGCTCCATCCCTTAGTGGGTGCCTTACCACAAACCATGCTGTAATGTTTGATTTTTCTATCCTGTGTTTCAGACTCTAAACAATCATAGAATGATAGAATGACAGAATTGCTCAGGTTGGAAAACACCTTAAAGATCATCAAGTCCAACCTAACCATACTACCCTAACTCTATCAACCCTCCGCTAAATCATGTCCCTGAGCACCACATCCAAACGGTTTTTAAACACATCCAGGGATGGTGACTCAACCACCTCCCTGGGGAGCCTATTCCAGTGCTTAACCACCCTTTCTGTAAAGAAGTTTTTCCTGATATGCAACCTAAACCTCCCCTGGTGCAACTTGAGGCCATTTCCCCTCATCCTCTCACCAGTGAGAAGAGACCAGCCCTGTTCTCACTGCAATCACCTTTCAGTCCTTTTTCATACAATGCAGCAAATTTAATGGAGGCTGGGGGAGATTACAAAAAACACTGGAATCTGAACTGTGATTTTTTTTTCTCCACCCACTGAGAGACAGATGAGGCTGAGTACGTAACTTCCCAGTCAGTCTTGGCAAGAGAGATACAAACTGCTGCTTTCTGTCCCTGTGCCAAGAGATGATATTACCTACTGCTGTACCTCTTGACTTGAACACAGTGAAGTCACAGGTGTGTGTGTTAAGCTGCTTCTTTACTAAAGACCGGGTATGAGCACATTTCAGGGAGTGCACAGCCAACAGCACTGTGCCAATCTGCCTATGGCAGCCTGTTGCAGCTGGCATGCTCTGCTGCCTCACTTTCAGAATCTGTTCTGTGATGTTCAAAGCTGAATTTTGAAACACAAGTTTATTTTTCTTAACCGCCAGCCTTGAATTTCTATCTTTATGATCAAGCTTTTCGATGTTTCCCATGCACTTCAGACAAAACAAATATATGCTCCATTTATAGCTGTTGAAAAATTCACATTTATAAACATCAACTGCATCAGCAGAAAGACTGCCACAGTATTGACACACAGACATTCATTAACCCTCTGAATCAAAACAGCATTTCTAGTGTGCCCTCATGGGAAATTAGGTCTAGAGGAAGCACTTGAAAAAGCAAGAGTCACCAAGGACTCTTCTCCCAAAGAGTTAAGTAGCTATCTCTTGTGTTCCCACTAAATGCCATCTATGTGCATTTAGTTCATACACAGCATGCCATTTACTCTTCTGGTAGATGGCTGGGAGCCAGCGTAGAGGTCAGTGTCAGCATTTTCATTAATCACAGGAAGCTGTTGTGGAGAAAGGCTCTGCCATTTGCTCAGCAACCTTGTTAGCCATAGGGTTATTTACCTCTATGGTAATGGTGCCATTAAATTCTGCAGTAATGAATGCACAATGAAGAAGCACTTTGTCATCAGGAGAAGATTATCAATAGAAATGTAATGCTACTTCTCAGATCTTATTGAAGTTTCAATTCTGCCTGCAATATTCTGTACATTAAAAATAAGTATGACAAGTTCAGCCCTCAAACCTTGACAATTTATCCTTGCTCAGAGATTTAGTACCATTCTATATGGTCATTTTTTTCTTGTGATCTTGAAAAAGTCAATCTTGCCTTCCATCTGAATTCTGGACAAATCAGGGTTTCAGAATGAGACTTGTCAATGGATGTAAGTGAGGCAACAAATGGGAAAAAGAAATTACTGAACAGTAAGCATTGATGCATCCTATAGCACAGCACTCACTACGTAGGTGAGGGTATAGTAAGAAATGTACAGTAGAGCTGAATGAGAAGAATTAAGTAGAATTAAACACAGAAAAAGCCAGTATTCTGAAGATATCAGAAGAATGTTCTACCATCCTAAAAACTCAGCCCATCCAGTTACATTGCCATCTCTGAACTCTGTCCTCTCAAATGGTCCACAGCTGCCACTGCTGGACCTGCAGGGACACCCGTGGCAATGGGCAGGTTTTGCGCAGCTGCCACCGCACACAAGTGTGGTGGGACAGGGAGCTGGAAGCGGGGGCTGTTTTCCTGCCTGACAAAGCCAGCGGCTGAGGTCCCACAGCCTCATTGCCACCGCTTGCTGAACACTGCCAGATCTTCAGCTTCTGAAGGGATTCGGCACGTATTGTGGTTCTTTGCTGTGTGAAGGCTTTAGTTTGCAGCTCAGATTTGAGGGAGAAGTGACTGCTCCTGTTTCTGCAGGTCTGAAAACAAGGTGACCAGGTTTCAAAAAGTTTTCTGATTTGCCTCAGTCTTTTTAGAGCGTGTGGTTCTGCTCTGAAAAGTATGATGGCATCTCTCCCTGACAGCTCTGCATGTATTCGAAAAGTCTGTCCATTTTATTAGCCACCGTTTTTTTTCCTCCTTAGGACAAAGGTGGACAGGCACCTGCTTTTCCCATGTACTTGACAGAACTGTAATTGGCAGATAAGCTGCGAGCACTAATAAACTTTTCTGGGCCAGTGGAACAAGATACTTCTCCTCACTGCCCCCAGCTTCTCATCATTATCCTCCTGCCAAACCCAACAGTCTCCCAGCCCCATGCTACCTGCTAGTGTCAGGCCTCACTGACAAATCCCAAACAGAATGCCTTGAAGTTACTTGGGGAAGTGACTGGGGAGCAGATCTGAGCAAGAGTGACATCCAACAGAGCGTGGCAATGTACGACCAAGGTGGACACCCACACAGGTGGATCTGATGAAGGGTGTCCACAGCTTCAGGAAATAAATGCGAAGTGAAAATGACAAGAAATCCGGCTTGTGATCTCTGAGCAGGACTGACACATAAGAAGGAAAAACACCAATTGAGGTTTCAGCCCTTGACAGCATCTCAGCACCTTGCACAGCTATTGATGTATCCTGACTGGGTTTCCCAGCGCACGGAAAACATCATCTTCCTAACTGCAATCATGGATGGTTTTATGTAAGTCGATGCAATATGACTACAAACACTCCTGGTGTCTTTATGGTATTTTTCACCATCACTTTCTAAGCAAAATCAATGCAAAATTTGTATGGGGAGCAAATGGATTGCTGAACGGAGCAAAACATAAAAGTGCTTTCTTCTAATGATGTTTTGGGCTTTAACCAATCTCTCTGCTTGCAGCATGACTAAGTCCAAACCTCTCCATGGAAACTTTACTTTCAGTCCTGTGTTTTTTAAGTCAGCTGGTGACCAACTGATGAGATGGTACCCAGAGAAAAGAGAAAACCCCACTGTATGCTTCCAGAGTGGCTTCCCCTTCTCTGTCACTTCTACAGATCACCCCATTTGTAGAAACAACCACCAAAAAAAAAATTATCTGTGCTTATTTAATCATTAAAATTCATTTTAAAACAGTTTCTGAAATAATCACTTGGGCACAACTTCCCACCCACAAAAGCAAACTAACCTCAGGACTTTTACTGCTGTTTGTTTTTCTGTGGTAGACAAAAGCAGGAACAGCCCAACAGGAGATGGCAGTAACACCCTTACCCTAGGCAGAACCATCTCATGGGTGAAGACAAGGATTAAACATGTGAAAGTGCCACCACAGCACAGGAATACAAAAACATCCTAAGAAAGCAATTCCTTTAGCTCTCAATTATTTAAAAATTGATTTCCTGGGAGGGTCATCATGGGAACAGTAAAAAATATTTCCTGTTTCCCTTGCAAAGTGATAACTGAAGTTGATGTGGTAGAGATGGTTTTGTGTAGTAAACACATTTACATATATAAATACATATATTTTTTTTTTTATATAAGTATGCACAAACATATACATGAGCAACAATCTCTACGTAAACATAACAATCTTCTCTTTTGCTGCAAATTTGCTTGCAGGGAAGCAAT
This sequence comes from Pavo muticus, assembly GCA_016647715.1. Taxonomy (NCBI): domain Eukaryota; kingdom Metazoa; phylum Chordata; class Aves; order Galliformes; family Phasianidae; genus Pavo; species Pavo muticus. The sequence continues at coordinate 490,052 of JACDJE010000067.1, read as the reverse complement.
GGTTACCTTCCTATAGCCTGGGGTCACATGCATTTTCACAGTTTTATTACAGAGAGAAAGGAAATGCCCTATTTATATATATACCTATATATACACCTATATATATGCTCACATATATAGGTATATATACTCCAAACGTAAGAAGTGGGTACTACAGCTATTAAGAAGCCCTTTTTTTTTCCTTACTCCTCAACTCAGAAATGCTATACACAGCACAGCAAAGTCTATTTTCTGTGTTAACTAAAGCCATTTTAATGTTTGTTTTATATAAATACAGTCATTTTTGAAACAACTCTGTAATGCAATAATAAATACACCAATGTGGCGCAGAGTAATTAAACCCAAACTGCAAACCCAGAACTCATTAGTAACTGTTCAGTGCTCTGCCAAATCTTTGTGTTGGCATTAAATGCTGCAGCAGTGGCCTTACTTATTTTTGCTTAGGAAAGAGTGTTGAAAAACTGCATTTGGCTTCTTAGCCATATAAATTATTTCTGTTCTTGAGCTGGAATCTGTATACAAAAATGTAACATTTTGGAGACACTGCTCTTCGTTTTCAGTGCTTCCATCTGTTATGCAGGAATGGGAAAGGAAGTGAAGCACAGAGCAAAGAAGTTGGAGTTATTGCATTTTACCCATGTTTTGCAAATGCTGTTTAGTTTGTTCCTTTGAGTCAAAGCAACTTCTACTGCCAGAGGTACACTGAGCTTCTGAAAAGCCAGGAACAAGTAACTTACAGCTGCTGTTTGTCTGACTTCCAGTAAAGAGGAAGGTGTGAAGTAAACCAGCTAACAGTCAAGAATCCTCTGAAAGTTATTTCTCTTCATAATGATAAAATGCAGTTTTGTTAGAAATGTATGCAGTGTATCTTGGTATAATTTTATTCAGCTGATGAGAAGTAGGATCACATAATATTTATTTAGTGCTCTTATTAATCTGTTCTAGGGGTTCCCCTGAAGAGATACTCCTCAGCAGAGAATCATATCTAATCCAGCAGTGATTAACACATAAAATACTGCAGGCATATATGCTTCTGTGTATTCGTACATGATGAAGTACAATGGCAAAGGATTCTTCTTTTTAAACGCTTATTATTTCTTAATAAAGAGAGGATTTATTTTTTTTTTTTAATTACACAACAATGCTGCTATCTTTACAGACAATGTGGACAAGACAGACAGCCTCTGCTTTAATGCTATGCACGTAACGCACTGTGAGATAACAAGTAAACAAGTCCTAAGCAGAAGGAGAACTATTGGAAAGCCAAGCGGGCAGACTCATGTGCTTCTTCAGTCAAGTCATACTGTTTCGTTTCACTTCTCTGATTTCCTGCAATCCTCTGGACTACAGAAAGCGGGAACGTGACAATGAGAAAGTCATCTTGAAAGCATGCAGGGCAAGCTGGACAGTGGCACGGGCAGCAGCAGCCTGCTGCTAAGGGGGAAGGGAGAGGGGAAACTTGGCGTAGGCTGGATGTAGCATGCAGAGCAGGAAAATCACTTGGCTGGGATGCTGAGCATGGCAAGAAAAGCAATACAATACATCGGTGCTTGAAAACACAGAGAGCTGGACACAGATGGGTAATACTGTCCTGAGTGCTGTCACGTACCGGGTACTCTAGTAATGCTGACACATTTAGTAGGAAATGTCCAAACCATGCAAGGAATATCCTGTAATCACAGGATTTGTAGCAGCTGCATTAGCAGAATTATCCAAAGTGAGTGGGAGTGCCTGCCTTGCTCTTGTGCAGGATAATGCAGCAGCCACCTCCTCAAAATACCCATCTGGCACAACATCCAATAAAACGTTAATGGCATTTGTGCCACAAGAATTTTTTTAAACATTTTTTAATTTTTTCATTTGCTATTGGTGCTGTATTTTGGGAGGTGAAAGACAGTGAGCTATGAAATTTTTATTTATTGATGGTATAATAGCCAGAGTTTAACTGTTGGCTGCTTCTTATTTTTTATTTTTCATCTGCCCCAAGACTCCAGATTGTCCTCACTGAGGCTGCTAGTGCTGCTTACAGGACGGCACCAGGTACGCTGCGTTCTGTAGAGCTGCCAGATGCCTCAGTATGCTCTCAAAGCAACAAGTCTGTCAATACTTAGAAAAAAACTCAATCCTACACTAGATACACGATTTCAAGACATAAAGTACAGAGAAACATCTTTTCTGTCCTTCCACAAAACTAAAGGTTTTATAAAGTGAAGGATTAAACTCATTTTTACATCAGGAACAGTATCTTTAAGTTTCCAGTATGTCTCTGTCTCTGCACTCGTGCTACCTCATGCACAGCTCAGACATCATATGATTACAGGCTGAACCTTAGACGTGATTACGGGCTGAGCCTATCTGTGTGCACATTCAAATGACGGAAGAGCAGAAATAAGTGAATTTATCTTTAGAAAATATATTCCCATTTCCAAGATAAATTTTCTGTTGGAGAATTTTGATTCAATCTGTTTCCTCACACAGAAAGAAGCACCTCATCTACTTAAAGACTTGCATGTTGAGTCCCTGTTGCTGAAACCAATCCAGCATTTAGCTGATCTGTAAACGAATTAGGAAAGGAGTAAGAGCTTTTCTTTTTCTGCATTAACAAGACTCCCTTTTTTGGCAAAGTACTAATGTATTACTAAAGTACAGTCAACTGTTCTGACAGAATCACAAAGATAATTTCCTTGTTTATCTGACTTTCTCTGATGGATGATATCCAAGATTTCTTTTTTTCTCACTTGGCTGTCGTTTGTTTCACTGTCTCCAAGTCCGACACCTGAATGCGCCCTGCACTTCGAAGAACTTTGTTCTGGGGGCGGAGAATTACAATGGGAGCTGGATAAAGCACAGAGCATCCTTGTTCTCATATTCCCAGAGGACAGGAGGTAGCCTCTCTAGCTCTTGGGAATCAAAGACTTCAGCTTTTGGAAATTCAGCTGGAAAAAACATTGCCTGCACTGTTTACACTCTTCAGAACCTTGCATAGGGAGCAGATGGAGTACATCAACATTGACTGATGAATTAGCTGAGTTTCAGCCAAGGTTTGTGACTATGTTGTCACTATGTAAGGACTGTAGTACAGACAACCTGAAATGAATTCTGTGGTTCAGCTGTGTCCAAATGACACTCAAGACAAAAGATGCCATAAGGCAGTCTCAACCGAGGCAAGCTCACATGACATCATAGAAATATAGAAAGGCTTGGGTTGAAAAGGACTACAATGATCATCTAGCTTCAACCCCTCTGCTTTGTGCAAGGTCGCCAACCACTAGACCAGGCTGCCCAGAGCCACATCCAGCCTGGCCTTGAATGCCTCCAGGGATGGGGCATCTACAACCTCCTTGGGCAACCTGTTCCAGTGCGTCACCACCCTCTGAGTGAAAAACTTCCTCCTAATATCTAACCTAAACCTCTCCTGTCTCAGTTTAAAACCATTCCCCCTTGTCCTATCACTATCCACCCTCATAAAAAGCCATTCCCCCTCCTGTTTATATGCTCCCTTCAAGTACTGGAAGGCCACAATGAGGTCTCCCTGGAGCCTTCTCTTCTCCAAGCTAAATAATCCCAGTTCCCTCAACCTTTCCTCATAGGAGAGGTGCTCCAGCCCTCTGATCATCTTAGTGGCCCTCCTCTGGACCCGCTCCAAGAGCTCCATGTCCTTCCTGTACTGGGGGCCCCAGGCCTGGACGCAGTACTCCAGATGGGGCCTCACAAGAGCTGAGTAGAGGGGGACAATCACCTCCCTCTCCCTGTTGGCCACCCCTTTTTTAACGCAGCCCGGAACACAGATGGCCTTCCAGGCTACAGGTACACACTGCTGGCTCATGTCCAGCTTCTCATCCACCAGGACCCTCAAGTCCTTCTCTGCAAGGCTGCTCTCAAGATCTTCCCCCAGTTCGTATAAATACCTGGGATTGCCCTGACCCAAGTGCAGCACCCTGCACTTGGCCTTATTGAACCTCATTAGGTTTTCATGGCCCACCTCTCCAGCCTGTCCAGGTCCCTCTGGATGGCTTCCCTTCCTTCCAATGTATTGACTGCACCACTCAACTTGGTGTCATCCACAAACTTGCTGAGGGTGCACTCGATGCCATCGTCTGTGTCACTGATGAAGATCCTGAAGAGCATCGGTCCCAAGACCAACCCCTGAGGGACACCGCTTGTGACCACCCTCCACCCTGACACAGAACCACTGATCACAACCCTTTGGCTGCGTTCAGCCGGCCAATTCCTAATCCAACAAACAGTTCATCCTTCAAATCCATACCTCTCCAATTTAGAGAGAAGGATGTGGTGAGGGACCATGTCAAAGGCTTTGCAGAAGTCCAGGTAGATGACATCCATCGCCCTTCCCCCGTCCACCAAAGCTTTCACTCTATCATAGAAGGCCACCAGATTGGTCAGGCAAGATCTGCCCTTGGTGAAGCCATGCTGGCTGTCTCGAATCACTTCTTTATCTCGTATGTGCCTCAACATGGCTACTAGGAGGATCTGCTCCATGATCTTCTCAGGCACAGAGGTGAGGCTCAAAGGCCTGTAGTTCCCTGCGTCTTCCTTTCTCCCTTTCTTAAAAATGGGAGTAATGTTTCCCTTTTTCCAGTCACTGGGGACTTCACCAGACAGCCATGATGGAGAGTGGCTCGGCAACCACCTCAGCCATCTAAATGATGTGCTTGTTTAATGTGCCCTGTGCACAAACGAGTTAATTTCCCAGTGCTCCTCAGCCCAGCCCTTTGCACAAACATTTAGAAGAATTAATGAGGGAGAAAATAATTATTTGCAAACCCCTCAGCTCTTGAGCAAGAGATATCTCTGTTCGTGTGGATAAAGGGTATCGCTTATGTTTTACTAGTTTAATTGGAATAAACTATAGCAGCACTTTTTTCTTTCTTTTGGCACAGATAAATTACTGGGTTTAGCACAGCTGGTAAAAGCTAATTCTGCACAAAGAGTTCTTTTCAGTAGTGTGGGTGGCAAAACACTTTCAGCAACTGGCTTAATTAGTTTTTCCTTCTTTGCAATAGCACAGGACAGTTAATGGGAGAGAAAAAAAAAAAAAGATTTAGTGGAAGATGCAGCATAAAGTAATCCTCTTTGCTCTTCTGGTTTTGCCAACTCTCCTTCACTTAATGCTATGCTAAGCAGAGGCTTGCCCTGGTATTTCTCAGCAGCGCAAATCATCAGGAATGAGAGGCCAGCAGCTATTCCAAATATAGCCAAAAACCAATGCAAGTGCCAAGCCCAGTGGTTTTCGGCCTCACTGCTCCCATCCCCCAGCTGCTGATAGAGCTCTGGAGATCCTCCAGCAGCACAAACATTGAGCGCCTGTGGGATGCAGCTCCTCCCTGATAAGAGCTGGTCAGAGACATGCGGCCACCCAAATGTCAGACAGAGGGGGTAAAGGCCAGGAAGGACAGATGTAGCCGTATTTACCTTCACTGTAGATCAAGTGGGAAATAGCCAGGAATTTTTGTCTAACTGTTTCGTGTTGAGTAATGACTCTGGAGATATATAATACAATGGCTAACAAACACATTTAAAAGCCAATTCAATATGCTAGAAATGCATTACGCATTTCTCCTCATCCCAACTAGGCTGAAGAAAAGGAGGAGTATGAAACATTTCTGTTAGGAAAATCTGAGTATGGAGGGGAAAAAACAAGTTAAAACTGGAAGGTCTATTGTATGAGAACAAACAAAATAATCAACTAGTGAGGAAAACTTCCAAGATATCTTCAGGAAAAAGAAGCAGTAAAACTGAAAGTAAGTGTTTACCCACATTTGCAGTTCCTGTTTTTTTTCAGATTAATTTTATTCTTGCCCATTCATTTCTTTTTGGCAGCCAGAGGAAGACAGAGGGCGACTCCTACAGATAGCATTGGGCAGACTGCTTAGGAACAAGAGCCCATGAAAATGCCTTGCAACTGCCCACAGCTCATTTAGGGGCAGCCTGATACTGAGAACGATATTTTGCTAATGCACACCTCTCTACAAAAGTTGTTTGAAAGTCTATGAAACCTTGGTCCTTGAAAGGCTGCTGTTAACCTCAAAAAGATCATTTAAACACACTTCAGCAAAAAAGATCTAGGATTTTGTCAGTGGAAATAATTTCTAATATGACACTATTTTTTTTTGCATATTGCCAGGTTACATATTCCTTAGTTTTCATTTATTTGTATGAAAACAATGAAACAAAAAAGAAAACTGACTGACTACAGACAGAAAACCATGAAGCTACTTGCACAAAAGCTACTACGAGGGATCTAGAGAGCTAGGTGATATCTTTTCAGTGCTTTTAAGTACTCACCATCTCAGAGTTAATTCTAACAAAAGAGGAATAAGATCAACTGGAAGAGAGCAGAAGTGATTATTTAATGAGTGTGACGTGTTTTGTTCTTTAACACATATATGTCACCAAGAAGTATCTTGCCCATTCTGTGCCAGCCTATTTTACTATTTAAAAATGCGGTATGGGCCTTATGTATAAGCCTGACTATATGAAAGAAACTCCACTTTGTGAAAAAAGCACAGGAAAGCAAGCCAGTAGATGGCATTGTGGCACTTCATAAGACATTTCAGAAAATCCCACTTAAAAAGAATGCAAGCCTAAGGATTGTGTTTAACCACTTACTGCTTAACCAATGCAGTATCTTGTTCCTGCTCAATGCTACTCATGCAAAACTGAACAAACAAAACCACACTACTGCACGATCATATTAGCCCTGAAACAAATTTCCTCTGCACTGCTTCCCAAATCCAATTAGCTCTGTATGCTAGTTACAATCCCAGATTTGAAAAGATGATATCTGATGGCTCATGTCCCATGAGCCATAGCCATCAAGGGGAGACCAGAAAGGATGGATTAGTTGAAAAGTATTTTCTAAAAAGCAATCACATCCAAGATCTTACACGTCAGTGCAGATGATACCATACAAAAAACAAACAAACAAACAAAAAACAAAAACAAAAAACAAAAACAAACCCCAAAAATCCAACAACAACAACAAAAAAAACACTGCAGAATAGATATTATCCTTTAAAAATAAATTTCTGGAGTATCTGATTAATACTTCCATTTTCTCCCTCTACAGGCCCCTTCCCATTTCAGGTATTCCACGAAGCTTACATACAGATGGTCCTCATGGTATTCATGTTTAAGAAAATGTCTAGTTTCACTGCAGCATTTGTCTTGTATCCTTATAACAAGGAACCGTCGAGACAGTGTAACCAAATCTGCAATGCTTAGGGCCTTTAAGTAAATTTCAATAGCTCTCTGTAAGTGACAAATTGCGTATGTTCAGACTTCCTCCATGTCACTTACATCAGAGCAAGTTAAAGCAGCCTAGTTTTCCTGACGGAGAATTTTAACTTCATATCTGCATTTCCTGATGGGCTATTCCATGCAATGGTGGAGTTCACATTCCTGAAGGATATGAGACAGGCAAAGAGTAAAATGAGGAAGCTTAATTTTAGGAAAGCCAACTTCCAGCTCTGTAGGGAGTTAGCTAACAAAACCCCCTGGGAATCTGTCCTCAAGGACAAGGGAGCAGAGCAGAGATGGCAGATCTTTAAGGAAGCTTTCCTTAGGGCACAAGAGTTCTCCAACCCCAGGTATAGGAAGTCAGGAAAGGAAGGCAAGAGACCAGCATGGCTGAACCAGGGCCTGCTGCTCAAACTGAAGAGTGAGAAGAATATGCACAGGACGTGGAAGCAAGGACAGGTAAGCTGAGAGAAATAAAGGGATGCTGCTTAGCTGTGCAGGGACAGGGTCAGGAAGGCCAAAGCCCAACTGGAGATGGACTTGGCAAGAGGTGCAAAGAGGAACAAGAAAGGCTTCTACAGGTAAGTAAACCAGAAAAGGAGAGTCCAAGAGGGTGTGCCCCCCTAGTAAGCAATACAGGCAGGCTGGTAACAATGGACAAGGAGAAAGCTGAGATACACAACAACTTTTTTGCCTCAGTCTTCACTGGCAACTGCTTTTCACACAGCCTTCGAGCAGATGGTTCAGAAGGTGTAAGTGAATCATGTATGCCACTGCCTGAGGAACCCGAACATCATAAGTCTATGGGTCCTGATGCATCCCAGAGACCTGAGGGAATTGGCTGACGTAGTCACCAGGCCATTCTCAATGACGTTTGAAAAGTCACGGCAGCCAGGTGAAGTCCCCAGAGACCAGAAAAAAGGCAATGTCACACCCACTTTTAAGACGAGTAGAAAGCATGATCCAGTGAACTATCGACCCGACAGTCTCATCTCTGTGCTGAGGAAGATCATGGAGCAGATCCTCCTGGAAGCTATGCTAAAGCACAAGGAAGAGAGGGAGGAGATACAGGCAACAAGCATGGCTTCAACAAGGGCAGGTCCCACCTGACCAACCTTGTCACTTTTTATGATGGTGTAACTGAGTCAGTGGACAAGGGAAGAGACACTGATGTCATCTACCTGGACTTCAGCAAGACCTTTCACATGGTCCTGCATAACATCCTTCTCTCCAAATTAGAAAGATATGAATTTGATGGGTGGACTGTTTGATTGACAAGGAACAGGTTGCGAGATTATATGCAGAGTGTGGTGATCAAAGGCTCAGTGTCCAGATAGAGATCAGTGATGAGTGGTACTCCTCAGGGGTCAGTAATGGGCCCAATGCTCTTTAACATCTTCATCAATGACATCAACAGTCATATCGTGTGCACCCTCAGCAAGTTTGCAGATGACACAAAGCTGTGTGGTGTGGTCCCAAGGGTTGGGATGCCGCCCAGAGAGACCTAGATAGGCTCGAGCAGTGAGCCTAGGGAAACGTCAAGAAGATCAATAAACCCAGGTGTAAAGTCTTACACTTCGGTTGTGGCAACTCTCACTATCAGTACAAGCTGGGGGATGAAAGGATGAAAGAGCACAGCCCTGCTGAAAAAGACTTGGGGGTACTGATGGATGGCAAGCTGGACATGACCTCACAGTCCAGAAAGCCAACCATATCCTGGGCTGCAATAAAAGAAGCATGGCCAGCAGGCTGAGAGAGGTGATTTTGCCCCTCTACTCTATGCTGGTGAGACCTCACCTGGAGCACTGTGTCCAAATGCGGAGTCCTCAGTACAGGAGAGATGTGGACCTGTTGGAGTGTTTCCAGAGGAGCGCTACAAAAATGATTCAAGGGATGGAACACCTCTCCTACAAGGACAGGCTGAAAGAGCTGGGGCTGTTCAGCCTGGAGCAGAGAATGTTCTGAGGAGACCTGATAGCGGCCTTTCAGTATCTAAAGGAGGGGCTGTAAGAAAGAAGGGGACAGACTCTTTAGCAGGGTCTGTTTTGATAGGACAAGAGAAAATGGTTCCAAACTAACAGAAGGGAGATTTAGATTGGACATAAGGAAGGAGTTTTTTATAATAAGGGTGGTGAGGCACTGGAACAGGTTGCAAAGAGAGATGGTGGAAGCCCCATCCTTAGAGACACTCAAGGTATGGCTGGCTGAGGCTGTGATCAACCTGATCGAGCTGTAGATGTCCCTGTTCATTGCAGTGGAGCTGGACTACATGACCATTAAGGGTTCCTTCCAACTCAGATGGTCCTATGATTCTAATACATGGATTATAAAACAAACTAGTAATGGAAATGTTGTTCACAAATTAAAATAATACCTCAAATATTTTTGAAAATTTTTTATGTACAAACCTACCATGCTCATTTTATCAAAGCTATTTTTGTATGTGGGAATTTCCTCTTAAATTTAAGTATCTTTTAAAGACACGTAACAGAAAATATGTTTTTTCCACCCCCAGTCATTACTGTAAACGTTTAAATATTAGAAATGAAACCCTCCTTCCAGGAACAGAGGTGGTCAGGTTAGATTGGAGCACCAGGGAGGACAGGATAATAGTTCTTCTCTCCTTCCATCACAGAAAGAAAGCAACTCATCTGTTGAGGGAGATGACACATGTCACAATCTCCAAAGCATTTCAGAGAGGATAAAAATGCCAGAGGAGAGAAGGAAATACAAGCCACTGCTCTACTGGGTGAGTTCTAAGTTTCTTCCAGTAGGTTGTCCCCACCAGTGGTCATCAACAGATCCTCAAAGAAATTCATACTCTACCTGTAAACATCAATTCTTCTTATGTAGCCAATACCTCAACATAATCAGAGTTGGAACACGTGCAAAAGCACTCATACTCTGGTTATGACATCAGCCCATTATTTAACACTGCACCAGAGAGGTGCCACAGTCTTTCATTGCTCTTCCAGACCAAAATTAAGAGTGAGAAGAAAAATATCTGCCCTTACTTGCACAGATGTAGGGAAGATTTGTGGGAGAATTCATGCTAGATAACATAACCTATGCAGTTTTCCCCTGCACTTTCACCATTTGCAGAACTAAAAACTATTTGTGAACCATACCCACCTACAACCACGCAACATCTGCACCAGGCAGGGGGTTCAGTCTTATGGTTCCCTAAGGCTAGAGGCTCCCTGCTGACAGCATGTGTCCAGAAGGAAAAGCAGATGGCCAACGCCTACAGACTTTTCTGCCTACTCGACCTGATACTCTACACCAGTCACTGGGGCAGATTTAAAGTAGGCTTATAATATCTGTTGGGTAAATCAAAGAGTTAATTGTGTGATGATACTTATTGGTCCAAAATATTGGGGCTCTGTATAGAGTTTCATTAAAAGATCAGAGAACACATTACCTTCAAGATACTATATTGCTAATTTGCTGTATAATTCCAGAGTCAATTGACAACTTCTTGCCATTTCTGAAAGCAGTTTGACAGACCTTCCAGGTGCTCCAACACTGCCTACAGCAAATCTATGCCAGGTACAATAAAATCTACTGCCTACAAATAAAAAGCTTTCAGCTCAGCAAGAGTTAAGTTTCTTAAAAAAAAAGCAATGACAACAACAAAAAAAAACCATTTCTCTATAGAAATATAGATGGATATATATCTGTATCTTACAAGCTGGTGCACAGGATCTTCTCTATAAATCAGTATTTACAGATTAATATTTCTCACTGTTGCAAACTTACAATCCAATCAATAGTTATATTAAAATAAATCAGTCAGAAAAAAATTATAAGTAACAACGAGGACAAGAGTTAGCTTAACCCTAAAGTGCCTTCCAACCACAAATTTCTTTTAAACCACAAGAGTCTGTTCTTGATTTTTGAGCATTCGTATTCTCCCCTCTATAAACTCATTCTTTAACTGCATAATTAGTTATAGACAAATTCTTTCAAGTGAAATTTAATCCATTTTCCCAAGTGTGGAAGGCCTTCATGGTTACACTGTTTGCCTTTATTCTAGCAGTAACTTCTGAAGCTGCCAACTCACTTGCACAGCAGAGCAAAGATCTGAAGTTCTCACAAGTTCCTACAGACACTAGCAACCACCTATAGGAGAGTCCCAACATAATAGCCTCTCCAGAGGAAAGGCTGCAGCATAAGTACAGCTCTCTTTGGTAAGGTGCCAGACAGTCAGTTTGGGAGAGCCATTATAGATGTTTCACCTACAGGGTAGTTTCATAGAGTAACTATGGGGAGTAATAAGCTAAGTACAGCTAAACTGGACATGCTAGATCTCCAACATGAACTGGAGTCAAAGGCAGCCAAGTGGTACGCCACAACTGATAACAGCCAAGTGTTTTTCTCAATCCCTCTGGCAGCAGAGTGCAGACCATGGTTTGCTTTTACTTGGAGGGGTGTCCAATACACCTGGAATCAACTGCCCCAGGGGTGGAAATACAGCCCTACCATTTGTCATGGACTGATTCAGACTGCACTGGCACAGGGGGAAGCTCCTGAACATTTGCAATAATCACGTGGGGCAACACAACAGAGGAAGTTTTTGTTAAATGGAAGAAAATAATTTGAACCCTTCCGAAAGCCAATTTTGCTATGAAGCAAGGTAAGTTCAATGGACCAGCACGGGAAAATAGGTTCTTACGAATGAAATGGCAAGATGGATGTTGTCAGATCCTCATATAACTGCCATGTCTCCACCAACTAGAAAAAAGGAATCACAAGCTTTCTTAGGTGTTGTGGATTTCAGGAGAATGCATATTCCAGATTACAGTCTGATTGTAAACCTTCTCTATCCAGTGACCCGGAAGAAGAACCATTTCATATGGGGCCCTGGGCAACAAAGAGCCTTTGAACAAATTAAACAGGAGATAGGTCATGCAGTAGCCTGTGGGCCAGTCCAGACAGGGCAAGATGCAAAAAATGTGCTCTACACTGCAGCTGGGGAGAATGGTCCCACCTGGAGCCTCCGGCAGAAAGCCCCAGGGAATACTTGAGGTCAACCCCTAGAGTTTTGGAGTTGAAGATACAGAGGATCTGGGGTCCGCTATACTCCAAGTGAAAAAGAGATATGGTACCTGAAACTACCTTCACGAATCTCTTCATGAGACCTTAGAAGGACTCATGAGATAATCATGATGATTGTGCCATGAGACACAGCAATATGGAAGAGCAGATTTCCTAAATTCACATGTTCACACCCTGGCATGGTGACTGGGTAATTCACCCCTCCATTACTGGCCCCCGCTTTCATTACCAGCAAAAACTAGCTTCTGCTTGATGCACGTAAAGAGCTACACACAATGTCCTTTAAAGTGAAGTCACTCATCTCCTGCAAAGTCCCTCTGTAGCTTCTCCCACAGCACAGTAAACACCAGCTATCTCCCTAAGTTTAGATACAAACTCTTTAATATCTGTAAAACAGTTAAGCACACAGCACAGGAGCTGGACTTGCTGCGTTACTTTGTCTCAGTTGATGTTAAGGGAGATAAATTCAATTTCTATCAGTAACAGGAAAACTTTAAATAGTTATTTAACTATTCTAAGAGATGGACTGGAACTCACCCTAATTACTATGGTCTGCCTGAGTCAATACGGAAGTGTTAGAAAAATTAACATGCAAAGTGAGGCAGTTACTCTTACCAACAAAAATGATAAATGCTACACTTGCATCAAAAAATGCTTTTCCTTTGGACTTCCGACTAGACAATAACAATATCCGTACCATTTTAGGGAGAAGCCTTCTCAGGAAATGTACTGGTAACACATTTATTGTTTCCTCTCACTCAAATGATATCTGCCATAGTTCCTTCTGTCCCTCTGCCTGACTAAGCTCTGGTTCTACAATGATGCCCAGACTCCTGTCAGCACAAAGGGCATGAGGAACTGCCCAGTATCCCTTAAAGCAGTGGTCTCCTTAAAAAAAAAGTCTGGAGAGTAAGAGTCTGAGCAGATGCAAGGTCTGCTTTGGCCCAATAAAGTTGGAAAAGACCTCTAAGATCATCTAGCCCAACCGCCAACCCATCCCTACTGTGCCCACTAACCACATCCCTCAGTGCCACATCCACATGGTTCTTGAGCACCTCCAGGGACAGTGACTCCATTACCTCCACGGGCAGCCTGTGCCACTGCTTCACTGCTCTTTCTGAGAAGAAACTTTTCCTGGTAAAAAGATGCTGTTCACTTTTTACACTTTGTGTAAAAATATACTGGCAAAAATTGACAATAAAATAAAATGATCTATATTTTCACAAGCAGTAGGAATGTTCCATCTATTTCAAAGCAAAGTAAGACCCCATCACTTACTGTTATGTTAAATGCTAGAAAAGAAAATACTACAGATATTAAAACTCCACATTTCCTTTTATGTTCATAAAGGACTACCTTTCTACTGTTAGAGAACTTCAATTTTTAGAGAATGTGTTTTGCTTCTGATGAAAAAAAATATAAGAAGGAAAGTCCCTGGCATGGAGATTTGGACTCTTTGTGCCAATAATGCCCGTCAATATTAGCATGCAAGCTTTTAATGATTCACTCTACTGTTTGATTATCTGCTCCTCCAAAACACCTTAATTAGCAGAAATATTGATTTTACACCGTTCAAGCCTAACAAGCTTAAGAAATATGAGCCAAAAAACCTATTACTGAATAATAAAAAATTAGACTGATATAGTAATAAAACTGTATCAAGAAGAAAATGTCCTCCTGGATCTAAACTAAGTTGCAGTAGATAGCATTTTAAATAATTCTAGTTGAATCCTGCTGAGGCAATCATTTACAGAGCACTGCCATGCCAACCAAATCACTGAGTGCTCCTTGAGGCGATGCGGTTGTTGGCTGTCCCCATGAACTGCCTGGTTCAAAGTATTCTCCCTCAAGTATAATGGAGTCATGGCACAAAGTAAAGGGTGTGAAAGGCCTAGCAACCAAACTTTTCGTATCAAGGAGAAAAGCCCCCTGGTCCAAATCCAGACTTTAAACAGAGTGACAGAAAGTTGGTGTTCGTCGATTCAGTATGTAGTTTTTTTCCCCATACATTTTTATCTAATAAACTTTCTCCTTCTCTTTAAATGTGTGAGAAATTCTGAGGGCCTTTTCAACCCTAGAAATCATAGCACAATTTAAGTAAATGGACACATATTATAATGGAAAAAAAAAATCTAATCTTCATAATGATCTCAAATAAAGACTTTGATGTCCGAAGGGATAAGTAAGTCAGTCTCACTTTCTGTTCTAGGTATTGCCAGTGATTCCCCAGATAAGCCTGTAACTACTTAAGCTGCAAAACTCTCTAAAGTTCTACTTTTGCACAAGTGTATCTGAAAAAAAAAATAGTAGCCTTCTTCTATAACAGAAGATTAAACACTCTCACTAAAGTGCTCAGAGGGATCATTTAGTTGAGGAATCTCATCACTTCCTCTGTTTTAGGAAAAAAAACATCGACAAAAAATCCCCAACTGACTCCTTCCAACTCTATTTCTTTAAAGAGCCAACCTACATCACGAGGGCAGTACTCACAGGCAAGGAGGGAGCAAACAGTTTTTAGTAAAAAGAACACATTTTAATCCATTCTTTCCTGACAGTAAATGTATCTTTCAGAAAAGATAGAAAGCATGTCTTAGCTTTAAGTAAGTCCTTATGCAAAGAGCCAAAGTAAATAACTGAATCCTGGCTAATATTTGACAGTTGCTGCCTTATGGAAACAGAGAGGTCTGCAAGGATAACAGCAAAACGATTAAACCGTAAAGCAGTATGTCAGCTGCTGAAGAGATTTAAAAACATGTATGCATTTTGTGCCTTCAAATTTCATCTCTACGCAATGGAGTCCTTAAAGCTGCTTAAAACACTCCTAAATGCATTGTTTCAAAGGATGCAATACATTGCTTGTACTGACCTTAAGCACTTTAACAATGAAGCCTTGACTTATGTTCTTTAATTAGTAAAATTTATCAGTTTATTCATATGCAGGACAGGTAGATGAGGACTTAATTAATGAAGTGGCAAATAATACAAACAGAAATGAAGTAATACCTACTAAAAATAATTAGGTAAATAGATTCCTATGGAGAAAGCTGTTTTTAGCTCATGATCAGTATAACTGTAACAACTGAAATGGAGCTGGTGCTTATTTCTACCTGTTACAACAGCTTCCAACTCTCACTCATTAGTGTTCTGTACCAGCTTCAGCCCTGCAAACTTGCATTTGACAAAAATATATTCATTTCTGTGGAAGCACATTTCATCACAGGTATTCAAAACATTTTGCCAAGTGGATCAGTTAAATTTCACGAGTTTCCTGTGATGTAATGCAATACATTGGCTTTCTGGTAGAAAACGTGAATATTTGCATGTAAATAAACAAATGACTTTCCCTCAGCCAAGTCCATTCAACACTGAGAAGAATGCTGTCAGCTCTTAAGCAGCTTTTAATTCCTGCTGATTGAATCCATGTTGCTCTCTGAATCAAGATACACAAGGCAAACTGATACAATTATGAGGAAGGGAACCAGAGGACCCAAGCAGCACATGAACAAAGGTGAAACATTACTAGTTTGTCTAAAATATTGACCATCAGTTCTAACTTTTGTTCTTATACATTTCTTCTGATGAAATAAGTTCCTGGTCAAAAGGGAGCAAGAGAACAAGGTAGAGGTTGATAATTTCTAATCAAGGACAGCAACCTGGTCAGGTCACTATTCCATTGTCATTGTCCTGTTATTGTAAGCTAGGTATATTTAAGGGACGCATTAAGAATGCCAACAAGAAGTTTCCTAAAAAGTATTTTCTTGCAACCACAGAGCAACTTAGAAATGTCCTCTTGTAGTTCAACCATGACTATAATAACAAATATAACAAATATAAAGGTCTTGCAAAAAACAAACACACAAGTGAAAATGACTGGTGGAGTATGCAGGAAGGAAACAGCTTAGATGTGGACCTTCTGGGCATGCTGTTCTGTCAGATCACCTTACCTGACCACGTAAAAAGTTAAAACATGCAAAACAAAACCAACATCTTCAGATGTCTCAATACTTGGAGCAGAACCCCTGAGTTATTCACCTATAGCAGGAGCTAAAACTTGCCAAATTCTGAAAGCTTCCAGCTCCCTGAGAAGACCAGAGCCTGTGGACGAATAACATCAGAGACTGTGTATGTTCTGAGATACCATATAGCTACTGGAATTTTCCAAACTGCAACTATGAAAGGATAATATCTCATGGACAGGAAATCAGGAATTGAATGCACTTGTTAGGAGAAATTTCTGGCCTCTCAAAGTATTTATTGCTCTAAATGGTATTATTGCAGGTGAGCAGGTAGGTGTCCAATGACTAGATGTGCTTGCAAGCTCCACCTCCTAGACATGAGACTAGTGCTTCAAAAGCACTCAGGGGCCACGTGGAGCTACTGTCACTATTAAGCTTAAAAAAATAAATAAATCTGCTTCTCTCAGCTATACTGCACTGATAGAACATTTCAGCAGTCTCTCAGATGCTAGCTGACTGCTCTAAGAGTGAACAGAAATGCATTACTTTCCACACAGTCTGATTCAAGGGTACACACTGATGCAGGCCAGGAAGGCGACCAACCGGCAGTGGAAGAAACCCCTGCTGGCTCTGTGGGTTTTTGTGGCGGCCGCTCACTGAGTGGCTCCGGCAGCCTCAGGTACCAGGAAAAAACATGGGTGGGGGAAGACAAGGACAGGTGAAGTATTTCATCTTTCTGGTTTAGAGAACTGCTTCATGGTTTGCTGTTATTCAGCATCAATTCAAATTACAGTAACGTCAATATACAATTATTTAGTCATAACATTCAAAATCAGCAACATGCAAAGGTAATAAAGACACAGGCGTGGAAATAAAAGGAAATCTACAATTACTCTATCTACACTGCCTGTGAACACACCCCAGTCTGCTTGTGATGAACAGTATCCACTCTCCCTCTTCAGCAAATCATAGCTTAATATGATATTTTTAGCTGTTATTTTTTGTATGTCAAATGTATGACAAATATTGATGGCCTCAAGTCTAGCAGCACAAACAACACAAAATCCACCCCATAAAACATTAGTATTTCATGCCAAATATATTAAGAACAATTTCATGATGATGAACACAGTGATCTTCTTAACTTTTATAAACATTATTTTTTCACTAAATGGTCTGTAAGTACCTATCATCCTTTACTTTTTGTCATTGCTGAAAGGTAGGTGTCCTTCTTGCACCCCACAGGGGAAAAACATACATGTTTGTTAAGCTACAGAGAAGAAAATGCAGGGGTTCTGACTGCATTGGGCCCCCTCACCTTATTGGCCTTTTTCTATAGTACGAAACACTATACATCTGAAAAAGGGATTCTAATTCAGCCTGGCAGGAAAAGCAAGGAATAAGCAAATAATCTTATATTTTTTTAAATTAAAATAAATAAATAAAAATCACAAGCTAGAGCAGAACTTGGGCAGGTCTAAACTGACATTTTCTGCTGCAGAAATATTGCCTAAGCTCTTTCAGAACTTGCTTGTATGCCAGAGCAAATATTTTCATTTCACTGAACTTGCTAGGCAACTCACCAGCACAAAGTATATGTAAAAACACTCTCCAGTAATATCAAGCCTGGAATATTTATTAAAAACATTTGCAATCCATGAAAACAAATGCTAATACTGCACATATTCAAACTATGAACTCCATTTTGTGTATAAAATAGCACAACAGAACCTAATCTAAAACAGATTTTCATATCAGAGGAGAGGTGGTGGTGAGTGGGTGCTCTTCTACATATTACTGCTTAGATTTGACCTTCTGGGCCACCTTTGCCTAAAATTAGCAGGCTTCTTTTTGAGCTCCTTTGGATGCACACTGTGCTACATTTCAGTGCTCTGCAGAAGAATTAGTAGCAGGATTATGAATCATTCTGAGGTATTTTCTTATGAGAACATAAAGGGACTTAAGTTAGGACAGAAGTTCCCACACCGCCTATACTTTTCTCTCTGATACACCTACCATCCTGCAGGCCTGATGGATTTCCATCTGCATCACCAAAAATTATGTTTGCCTACTGCTGTAGCCTCTAAATAATAGAAATCTTAGTGTAGTTTAGGGTCTATTTCAATGGTCATATATATATAGGACAGAATCATAGAATCATAGAATCACTAAGGTTGGAAAAGACCCACAGGATCATCCAGTCCAACCATTCACCCATCACCAATGGTTCTCGCTAAACCATGTCCCTCAACACAACGTCCAAACGTTCTTTGAACACCTTATATAGCTTATATAATGATAAATTACATTCAATTATTCCACTGCTTTGGAATAAGAAGTCAATTTAGTAAAAAATCTTGTTCTTTTATGATATGATTATTTAAAATTCATCCAGATCACATCCTGTTCTTTGAGTCTGTGGTTGCCCCTGTTCTGTTCAGAAATGGAAACAGCTAAATTTTATACGACTGAACAAAGACTATCATCCAGTTTTACATCATGACTGAATATAATGCTCAATGGTATTTATTTAAGCAAGAAATACCTTTCTGAAATGAAGAGAATTCATAATGACTGCTATTGCTTTAGTTTGTTGACAGGGAACTTCAACCATTCTTGAGAGAGACGTACATTTAATAAGAAGACTTCTACTACATACGTAACCAGAAGCAGAATTTATTAGTGTAACAATGGAAGACATCATTAAACATGCCTGCCCTTTAAGGCTGATTTCTAGCACCAAGTCTTTGTATTGTACACAAAGTTGATAGCAAAATGGGTGTTACTGCCTTCATGGTGAAAACCTGGCTCTTCTGAAGACAGAACTTCCTTATGTTGGCTGGGCTCAGATCCACATTTCAGTCGAAATCCACCTCTGTGAAAGCGCTGAGTTTCAGTCTTGTCCTTGAAAGTATTAGACAGGAAATATACATAGATTGTTTTTTGTACACTTGACATTTCTGATCAAGATTTAAAGCAAACAGGAAAGAAAGGACAAGATCACAGTCACTATCTTTTTAACACTGCCCAAGAACAAAGGTTAAGACAGGAAGATCAAGCACCTTGCAGCTCTAAAAGTAGTCTACTGGAGCTTGAGGTCAACTCATACGTCCATTAGCTTTACCAAGAACAAACAAAAACAGCCATTCCTCCACTCCCCCCAGAACAAAAAACAACAACAACAATAAAAAACAAAACCCAACACTCAAAATAACCCAAAGCAAAAAAATCCTAGCCAATCCATCGCCACTAACTCCCATTCCCTGTTTTGTTTTCTACCTTCTTTTGTAACAGCACCCCATCATCAGATTTGTAAACACTGTACAAATAGAAAAATACCAATGCTCTATTATTTTTTTTTTTACTATCTTTTGGCCTTAACTGTCCTGGGCCACTACAACAGAAACAAACAAAAAACAACCTAAAAAAAAGCAACCCACTTAAGCAAAACAAAAGTAACAAGAAGAAGAAATGGAATTCATTATTGCAATTGCCTACTGGCTGATTTCAGCCAACTTCTGTAAATAAAACACTAAAATAGTTTGCTCATTTGGGGGTTTCATCGCAGAAAGCAGAAACTGAGTCACAGCTGTGAATTTACCAGATGAGTATCAGAAAGTGAGGACTAGGTAATACAGGTTGGATTACAAATACAGCAGGTGGGACAGACCTTCACAGAAGGCTATTTTCACACCATAAGTGAGCAGAAGATACTAAGACAGAAATAGAACAATGGAAGTAGAAAAATACGTGGACATAATAGCTGGACTTAAAAAGCTTCTGACAGAGATGAAGTAGAGGCATAGAGAACGCCACAAAAAGAAGCAAGAAGAAAAATACTGTGGGAACTATAATTTTGTCTCTGAGTGACTGGATGGTATTCACTGCCTCATCATTAATCACTGAATCATAGGATGGTTTGGGTTGGAAAGGAACCTTAAAGATGATCCAATTCTAACCCCTGCCAAGGACAGGGCTGTCACCCACCAGCTCAAACTGCCCAGGGCCTCAGCCAACCTGGCCTTGAGCATCTCCAGGGATGGGCATCCACAGCTTCTCTAGGCAATAAGCTATTTATTTCCAGGTTGGCTGCTGCATAATACTTTCACTTGGGAATCTGGAAAAGCAGATGCTAAAGAGAGGGAGTTGAGAGGAAGGTGCTTGGCAAATCCATGAGTCAATCAATATATAAACTAGAGGTACCATTTTAAGCTCTACACTTATCATGTAAATCCCTTACCCAGAATGAAATAAAAAGAAAAAGAAAGTTGCTAGACAATGGTGCTCAGAATCTGTTAGAATTTGACACTCCCCAGGCAGCAGCGTTCCAGTTACTGATTGCCAGTGCAGACCAGTACAACCTGGTGATGATGCTTTCCAAAACCCTCAAAAACATTAGAAGTTTGTCACTTGCTGAGATAAATGACAGTAACTGAAAGAGATGACTTCTCAGGTATCATCATTTTGAAATTCTAATGTTCCTCTCTCAATACACTGCTTATTTAAAATTTTTGAGAAAGCATCAATGGGCAAGGGGTCCAAAACACACAATGCACTCATCCAAACTTAAAGAAACCACTGCCTTTCTGTCCTTGGAGGTGCACAGAGCAGTCTTGACTTGGTTTATTTCTAGTTGCCAAGGTCTCATCACACAGCCTCTGGTTCTGAAAGCTGCCAGATATTATATATAAATGGAGCTGCGTGCTGCCAAGAATCCAAAGCACTGATCATGGACAAAAATAACAGCACTACAGTTTAGTAGGAAAAGCATGTAGGGAGAGAGTTTTATAGGACAAACAAAAACAGAACAGTGGTGTTTTAGTCCTGTTAAAGCCTTAATTTATGGCTCTGTACGTTTGTAACTATAAACAATGCACTTTCCAGGAAGCACCTTACTCTATGCACTTAATGGAGGAAAAGCTAGTTAATTCCTGTTCTCTCTGAATCCATTACCAAAATTCCCATTTGCTTTCAGTAGGATCAAATTTGTTTACGCATTAGCGTTTCCCAGTTGCATGATTTTTGGATTAAATTTGAGATATAAAAGAATTTTTTTTAAATAATTCAAATTGTTTTGTCTATCTTAGATTTTCTAGAAACAAAAAGGCTGCTTCAGCTCATGACAAACTGCTTCAGCAAGCTCCAAAGTACCCACACAGCCAGAAAATAGATTTAATTGGAGAGACTGAATTCATGTGGAAATTTTTGGATGTACAACCTTACCTATTTACAGCCATTTGCCTCCCTGCCATTGAAAAATGAGGAAATGCAGCTATAAAACAAACAAACAGCTAAACTCTACTAATAAAAAGGGGTTTTAAGAGCAAGATAGAGGCTTGTAAATGGAAGATGTATCAATAAGACTGCAGAGCTTCATGGAGACTAAAAATCAATAAATGACCCTGTATTATTCCAGTGATGCTTGTAAAGGGTTTTGTTGGTATTCCAGAGGAGGTGTGATTACAAGGCTGATCACTGCTGTGCAACTCTGTCACGCAATGCAATAAATGCGTGCAGCCAAAAAGCGCTGAGAGATTTTGCTTCTTGTCTCTTACATTAATGTAAGAAGCATTCAGCATCCATAATGAGACAGCATCTAATCATGTGCACTGTGCCATAAAAACAGTCCTGCTAGAAGTGTTGTAGAACACGGAGCACTCCTAAGTTTTGCAGAAACTCCTGTGGGATCACCTACTGCAAAATGCCACCATTGGCTGGTTGTGCATTACAGTGCTTTGTGGTTAAGTTGATCTTCTGTTTTACTATGTAACAATTCTCATCTCAGCTTACTGCTAGCATCGAATCAACATACTGCTTTTGTGATAGTTCTCTGAGACTGATAAGACTGAATTTTGGTGACAGCAGACAGAAAACAACAGCCATGCTACTGCTTGCTGACAGTGCAGAGTTGGCACAAGTAAAAGAGAAGGCACTGAGAGAATCTGCATCTTCGTCATTGTTGATAAATCCATTTCATGACTGCGGAGAGACACGTCTACATCTGGCAACGGCTCCACGTAAAAACAAAAAGAGAAGAACAGAAATCCTTGTTTTGGTGCATGACAGAGTTACATCAACATAACTCCCCAAGTGAGTCTGATGCATTAATAACACCTCTTTAGCCACTGTCTAATGACTTCTGCAGACATGAAATGGAATATTTTACTACTATTTTCAGCCACCTGTGCTGCTTTTTCTTTCAGCTCAGGTTTGCCAAAACTGTAATCAAACTCTCTGTGCTTTATACCATTACGCACTTCTTAGTATCATACCAGTGCACCAATTAAACATATCACTGGTGCCACACATACTGACTGCTGAACTCTCACACTGACAGAAGCACAATTTTGTTCCTTATATACCTAGAACTTCTTAGTTATTTAGCAATCCTCCTAATCTAGTTTAAGCTCTCTATCACTGGAATGTGGAATGAAACTTGCCTCCAACTTGTAACACAATGAGAGGATTCAGAAGGCCATCTCTTAACTCCTTGCTCTACCACAGGCATCTAAGACTGCGGACAAATAATTCTGAGCGCATCTATGCTGACATTTTACTTTTTACCAGAAGCTCACTTCTGAAATGAATTTCTTCATCTTCCATGCTTTGCTCCCCTTCTTCAACCAGTGTCTCTAAATGCATGGACTGGATTCAGCTCAGACTAAGCCATCTGAGATATCTTCTGCAGAACCACATCAAACGTGCTCCAGCAGCAAGTGAGCATCAGGCTGTTGGGGCTAGACAGGAAATAGTCTACAGCAAAAACAGACCAATAAAACTACCCCACAATATTAAGAAAACCCTCAAAATCAAACCTGACCAATCTCCTCCAAGGCATACATAATGCAGACACCAGATTCTGATGCAAAGTATTTTGCTTTACTAAACTGTTTCTAAAGATCTGTGCTAGGAGTCTGTGTGGACATTGTCTCAATGTTTTCAGCTCCTTGGATATAGATTATCTTTTGGGGACGGGGATATTTAGGATACAGAAACTGAGACCATATCTATATATGGTGGCTATGCTGCTTGCACTAACTTCAGTGGACCCTTCCATCATCACTCTTTGTTCTTTATATATTATCATTAATGTTTTCATGGCCATAAGGAGAATGAGAAAACTTTCTAAAAAAGACCATATCTCTCTTCCACAACAATAAAACAAGTTACTTTTCAGCTGGATCTGGCACTGTTGATCTAAGATCACTGGTCTGGCTTTATAAACTGAGACACCATCACAAAAAGCAGGAAAAGTTACTTATTTTGATACTGAAAACATGTTAACCAAACATGGTATGCCATGAAGCACAGACATAAAAAGGTCACAAACCCATCTAAGACAGGAAAATGACACTGGTTATATTTATAGTATTTAATCTATTTACAATAGAGGCTATTCTGATTACTAGCACAAAGAGAAGAGGGATGATAGACAATCTCCAAATTCAGAGTGAAAAGTAGCAGTTCAACCAGTGCTGCTTTCAGAAAGATTCATAAAACCTTGTAGACACTTCTCTTTAGAACAGATCCATGTGATTGAAAGTTATTGTTGTCTATTCATGTGTAACCTGCTGTCAACTCTTGTTCTACTTAGGGATACGCTGCTGTTCTCCCTCCCTTCCCTGTGTTCCTCAGCAGTTGAGCTAAAATGAGTAACATGTAAATCAAATAGAGGAAAAGTTAGAAAGCAAATATCTTTGTTCAGGTAGTAAGTATTGGACGAGGCAATGCTCTCGAATTTATTTGCATATATAACTAGAGAAAGGCTGCTGTGAACTGACAAGCCAAAAGAAGGCTAGCTCGCAGGTAGCTGCAATGGGATTGCATTTACCATTTATAAAAATTTAATTGCAGTAAAATAGGATTACTTAAGATTTGAAGATACACATAGAAAATACTTATCTTTTTCATGCTATTCCTTAGAAGAATGGCTAACATGAAGCAAGACCTTTAATACTCACTGCAGACTAGGTTTCACCAAACTCTTGTTATTTCAAAAGCCAACTAACTTTTCAAAATCTTCTGGTTTTGACAACTAAGAAATATTTTCTTGCCAGCCATACAGTAAGATTTTTCATGTATTATCCAGAAAAAATGCAGTGTTTATGTGATCTAAATGAAAATTACCAAGAAAGAAGAAAGGAACAACTTGCAGGGAGTAAAATGAGGATGCTAGGGGCTGAAGACTAGGGAGGAAGGAAGTACAAAAAAAGGAGGAAGAAAACTGGGATCAAAAATTTGTCATTATAGCAGGAAACTATGCATCTCTATTAAGTGACATGAGCAAAAACTGCAATTTCATCTAAAATTACTCAATTAAATCAAGGCAAAAATCTATGCCCTCTGGAAGTTCTTACTTAACATGAAGAAGTTAGACAAGAGCAATAATCTTCAGTTCAGACTACAATCAATGGTAACATTCAGCTATCAGCTTCACAAAGTATTCCTATACCTATGCTAATATCATTGACAAAAAAAGAAGACATTTTGTCAGCACCTACCAGTAAATAAACTGAAGCTGCTGATACATATTTAACACACAATGATATCTTTGCCCATGATGTGGCCTAGCTGAGAGTGGTCAGCATGAGAGGAAAGTCTGAGTGCAGCATTTCGAAAGGTTTCCAAAGATTTAATACATGGCATCACTTTCTTCAAGTACATCCTAGCAAAATGATTTCTCCCAAAAACCGAGGACCACTCACTTACTGCTGTCTCTGAACCCTCATGAGTGATGGTCCAGAAACTGTCTCCACTTGTGTAGTTCCGTTCACATTTCTGTAGAAGAGCAGTCTAAATATGGGCTCCCCCCCCTCTTGCGTGTCTCTCTGCCATGCCCTGCTTACACCTGATTGATATGCAGCTCTGGGGGCTGCCCAGAAACCTGCACTGGAAAACCAGCTTCCTGATTTTTGGAGGTGGAACTGCTTATACCAGCACTGCTAGATTCCAGCTACATCTTACAGAAGAAAAGGAATGCTATTCTCAATTTGTTAAAAATCAGTGGCTGTCATTTGATGCACATTTTATCCCATGCCAGGCTATCACTGTCAATCAAAAGCAGCACTTGTGCCCCTTCCTGCATTTCCTCCTCCCTACCCTGCTCCTGCTGACACCAACATCTGTACACAAGAGCAGGCATCCAAAAACTTCAACACCACTTCGGCTCCTGACTGCAAAGGTTGTTGTCCTACCTGGCCTGATCCTGCTTCCTGTGTACTACACAAACTGCTTGTACCTGTACAAGTGACCAGGCAGGAGTGATGCTTTCAGAGGCTGCACTGACTTAAAAACTATTCTTGAACTACAGACTGACAGCTGCTATACATTCTTCTTTGGCTTAAAATACATTTTCTTCCCTGAGCCATTGAGTGACTTGGCTTAATCCTCCATCACAGGCACATCTCAGCAAGGTGTCTAATTGATGTCTTCGAAACATTCAACTTTCTGCTTGAGTGCCAACAACTTTTTATTCAGTGCCTCAGTATCAAAGGTGCTACACAAGATCTCATTTTTAATTGGGTACAAACTGCAAGAGGAAAAATACAAATCATAAGTAACAGTTTTAAGCTATTGAAAAGCAATCAGAGCAACAGCTATGCTAAAGAGTAAGTTATTTCTAATAGAGAAAGGTGTTTTTTAAGGAGACAAAAGGTGCAGCAGTTCCATACAAACTCCAGACGACATGTTTTGCAAATACTGATAAAGAAAACAAAATTTGTGCTCTTGGTGACAGCTGCTCATGTGACAGCTGCTGGAGTCTCTATTTTCCAATATAAGGAGTATTAGTTTCAATCAGATACAGTTACTGGAACAGCAGAAGCTATATTCTATGAGGAAAATATGCAGAAAGCCCTATTGTATAACAGCATTAGAAACTCGCTGTGCATTTTGTAGGGGTTTCCTCAGATCGCTACAGGCCATTAACATTTCACTTCAGGTAAGTAAAGAACAACAACTTCTCCAACAAAGGAAATCAGCTGTGTTACCAATGGCAACTCCACTTTTAAATACATGCACCAACCCCCTGTGCATGCACTTATTATTATTATTTTTTAAAATCAATTCTGGCCCGAAATGAGAAAGGTTCCCTTTGGCTTCACCTTGAGCTGATAATGAACAAACCCTCCGTGAAGTCTGCTCCCATGGAAGTCTTCCTTAATAGCACTGATTAAAAATAAAATGAAGTTTGTACTTAGGAAGCAAGATGAATTGCTTCCTGCTCTCCTTCACCGGGATATCTTGTAATTGGACCAGTGCTAATTGGACACTTCGGCCAAACAATTTAATTTAAAAGTGGAAAAAAAATCCCACTTTAATTTCCCTTGGTTCCACCAGAGTCAGCGTCACTGGCCAACACCAAAACACTGAACTATGAAATCAACATAAGACCTTAATAAAAAGAAGGGGAAAGCACATGAAAACCCTGGCGCTGTCTTCATCATCTCACTTCTGTACTACATCAACACACATCTTCAAGCAGAACCACAGAAGTGTTTCTTATAGTATCTCCTCTGATTTAATGGGTCTTGTATAAGTTGGGCAGAATAGGTGCATTGCTGACTTCTGCAAGTTGACGCACGGGGATATTCTGTCGGGGTAAAAGGTGACTGATTCAGGACAAAGACAGAAGAAAGACTCACGCAATTAAGGAGATCATTTCTTAGGCAGACGCTAACTGGGAAAGACTTGCATCTCTCTGTTTTTTTGCTTAAATATAATGGTGATCAAAACCACATAAAAATACCACGAACTGAAAATCTTAAGCAGTAACAAGAAAAGTTGTAGTATTTCCCCTTTTCCACTCTGCTTCATTCTGCCTGTTAATTCATTCTTAACCCCTGTGCCCTCAAGTCTTCTCTTCCCTTCATCATTTCTCCCATTAGCAGGGCTTCCTCCTCTCCAAAAGCAGCAGATGCGAACTACTTCCTTTTAACATCTCTTTCCAAAAACAACTTCCTCCATGAAGCAGGCATACCACAGGCTGTCTGAGCAGTACAGAAGAGCCTGAGAAATCTTGGAGAACAAAGGAGAGCTAGGGAAGAATCTACCTTACATCTTCTAATGCTGTCTCTGTGTTTTCTCTGTGGCAAACCCACTAAAAAGGACACACTAGAAAAACTGCTTCTTCCTTCTTTTAATTCCATACATTGGCATCCATAATTAGATTTTATTTATGAATATTAAGATAGGTTTTAATAGGATGATATAGTTCAGTTTTCTACAAAATACAGGTAATATTATCGAGGCAACGATGTGCTGTTGCATAATGCCTTAATGCATTTTATTAAACTTTACTCGTGCTTCCTTAATATTCTGCATACAGAAACTAGAGCTGCGAAGAACTGCTGATGGGTTGCATTTCTAAATTCTGCACTGCCTCTAATACTAGCTCAGTCAAGACTTAAAAAAAACATAATTAAAAGCCTCCAGAGATCAGCCAGACTGCAATTCTAATCTCTTATGGAAAAAGAGATGTAGGAGAGATTTCTGATTCTTGCGAAAAAAATTTACAAGTCCAGCACACCACTTTTTCTTACTGTTTTTCTTTTTATAGAATAAAATACATAATACCAACATATACAGGGCTTGGCTTGTAACACGCTTTCTATTTTTAGACCTTATTTCATGTGAATATAATTAATTTACCTTCAATCAATCAATTATAAACATAAAATAAACAGTTCCACACTGCACCTTTGGATTCCACATTAATCATTGCTCTGAAAGATCATTTAATTGCATCAGAAATTAAATGCATCGAAGTATTTCCCCCAAATTGTCGTGCATCCTCCCCAGAATTTCCTGCCTTGCTCTGTGTTTGCATAAACACTCTTTCACTCCTAATATTTAGCAATGCTTTGCTTGCAAAATAAGATAGGAGTGCAGAATTCTGCAGTTCAGACTGCCTGGTAGCCACATGCACTTAGCTGCCTCCACACCCTAATCTCTCCAGTGTATATGCAGGAGGAGTTTAAAAAAACAGGATAACATCCAAATATTTGCATAAGCAAGATTGTGAAGATTCTTCCAATTTTCTTCTGTCCATCTAGTTCATTCTCTTCCAATTCATATGATGCTGGGCTGACTGGGCTGCCCTCAACGGTAGCTGTAGCTTTCAAATGACACCATTTACCCCCAAAGATTTGAACGCTGAGATGCCATGGATCTGAGCGTAAATTTTTAACAACAAAGGTTTCCAATGAGTTCCAGCCACAAATGGCGGGCTTCAGTTACATCTTTCCAGAAAAACAAATCCAGTGCAACAGGTATATCAGTTAATTCTGCTATTTAGCTACATATAAAAAAAAAAGCAACCTGCCAAGTTTTTGTTGTTGTTTAAATAAATAAATAAAAGAAATAAAACAGAAGTCACCTACAAAAATACCTGCATCCATAGTAGGGTTTCACATCACATGGCATTTAGTAACTATAAGACTAAGACTTTTCCTTAGGCTGCCTCTCCACCTACCAACTTGGTCCTCCTTTGAAAAACCACAAAGTAGTCACACAGCAATGACAGAGTGCTGTCAGACAAGCAGTTTCATTTGTTCAGAGTGTTTTGGTTGGATTGCGCAGCTGTAATCATCCCCCTGATGTAATGCTGTTGTTCTTAAAAGCTACAATTCCCTGCCAGAGCAGCTGCTATGCCAACATGATGACCATTAGTCACTATGTTTAGTGTCCAGTGCCCAGGCAAAAGGCCATTAGCACAAACTGGAATTAAGAGGTTCTGTCTGAACACCAGGCAGCACTTCCGTGCTGTGTGGTGACGAAGCACTGGCACAGGCTGCACAGAGGCTGTGGTCTCCTCCTTAGAGATCTCCAGCAGCCACCTGGAAAGAGGCCTGGGCACCCTGCTCTGGGTGTCACTGCTGGAGCTGGGGTTGGGTCACATGGACCCACAGGACCCTGCCAGCCTCAGTCCTTCTAGGATTCCATAATTCTTTGAAGGAATCTTTATTAATTTACATTCAGAAACAACCACAGGCTTCACTGTGGAGCTTCTAACCACTGCACACCAGATCTCCAAACTTGTTCCCCTTCAAGTTGGGAGCATATTTTCATTTCAGCCTGGAGAAAAATTTCATCATTGGCTGCTAAGAGCCTCACTGTGGCTCTCTCTCCCTTTTGCCTCATCCATTAACAGACATTTTCTCAGCTATTACTAAGTGCTAATACAACTGTACTACAGGAGGTAAAGCTGACTTCATATCAGCACGTATGGGCTCACTGGGCTATGGTGCATTCAGATTTTGTTTGTAATAGCGAAGAGAATGGAGCAGGCCAGAAGGTTTTATTGAAAACTGCTGCTTATTTCCAAGCATACTGTCTAAACCAAAGCAATTTACTATAGAATGCAGGAGGTTCTCTAAGCAAAATGGAGACCTAAAAGCAATAGATGCAGGCCTAGTAATCTGTGAAGGGAAACTCAAACGTTCTATCAGTACTACAAAAAAAATATAAAAGGTGCACAGACACAAGAGCCAACTGCAAAAGATACAAATGTTTGTGTGGAGCAAGCAACTCTACTTCTATTGGTGTGCCTGGGGATACAGGTGGTGCGGACAGATACTGCAGCATCAGTAGCTGTAGTTTAATAATAGCAGATGGTTGACACACCTATGAGCAGTGTCAGTGATCGCTAGCCAACAGTTCAATGTTACCAGTAGTTTTCTTGGATGCCAGCTGACAGCAGCGAGTGAACAAGAGGGTGGTAAAGGCAGATTTAGCTGTCTCTGCTTTTCAAAGCACCTTCGACTCAAAAGCTGATGCAAGAGCATGGGCTTCATTAGGGACACTGCCATATGCGGACATAGCCTATGTGACAGTTAATTCCACAGGTAATAAAATGCAACAAATCTCTTATACAAGAACCATCACAAGATTGGCAAGTGTGTGTCAGGAATCACTGGAAGAACTATAACTTATGCCATTTTCTGACTTTCTTATTTCATGTCACACAGCTGTCTGAGGAGGTGTGCTGAAGTAGCTCACTTTGTGCTCTAGAACAAACAGTTAGGCTTTTTGTACTTACAAGAACACTATTGTGCTTCTTTGCAAAAGTGCAAAAATAGACATCTTCCAGGGAATTGCCTAATGCAAAGAGGCACCCTTCAAACACAGTTTTTAGGAAACAAAGGCATGGCTGTTATTATTTTCCTTGCGTAGTAAGAGTTACATACACTTTCCTTCACATTCTCCTCTACGTATTTATTTTTCAATCTAACTTCTTTTTCATGTAATGGCTTTTTGCATGACAAATGGTGAGCTGTGGGGAAAGGCACTTTGACAAAGTACCTCAGCCAGGCTCCCTCTGCCCTGCCTTATTGACAGCCACACGTGACGTTACTGAATGCTCAGCAGGCACAACCTGCCTCCAGAAATGTTGCTGGTCCAGAATTCTTTGCCTGTTACAGCCTCTTATATCCACCTCAGGCAGTGCCCAGTGACCATGCATGACACACAGCAGGGCAGTGGCAAACTCCTGTTATAATTTTTGCTTTGGGTTTGGGAACTGTTTTCAAAAACCCCAAGATACCAATAAAACAAAGGGTGTTCCCCCAACCCTGAGAAAAGACATGCAGCGTGATTACAAAGCGTAATGCTCCGGCATGTCCTTCCCCTACTGAAATGTCACCTATACCACACACTTTATGACTGAGCATGATGATAGAGAG
Source organism: Pavo muticus (assembly GCA_016647715.1). Classification (NCBI taxonomy): domain Eukaryota; kingdom Metazoa; phylum Chordata; class Aves; order Galliformes; family Phasianidae; genus Pavo; species Pavo muticus. The sequence goes on along the minus strand of JACDJE010000067.1, from coordinate 459,097 downwards.
GAATTTTTATGCAGCATTAAGGAAGGTGTGACCAAGATTAAAAAGCAAAGCGACAAAATTCCCCCACTGTGCTGAGAACTGGCAAAATGCTGACACTTCAAGGGACATCACTCTTCCACCTAAATACCAGACTGTAATGTTATGAATGATGATTGATCTTCCTCACTAGAGGATCAGCTTAAAAGATTGTAAAGCGAGGACTCAATCACAGCTTTATGTGATTGAGCAACATAGGTGATATAAAATGCTTGAAATCCCCTTAGCAAGCACTGCCTGCAGGCAGGCATGGGAGTGTAACTGGCATCAAATGTACAGGAAGGTACAGGGTCTGCTCTTCCTTCCCATCAAAAGCATCTCATCTTCTGCTCCATTGCAGGTACCTACACCTAGAGAGGATTCAGGAAATTAAATGTAATTGTAGAAATGAAGCACTGACAATAATTTCCACTAGACACGTCACTCCCCTACAGAACATAAGGCAACACAGATCCTCAGTGTTTGCTGAAAACTTGGGACACATCATCACTGAAGGACAAAGGGTTACCTTAACAGCTCTTTTACCTATTACCATTAGAATATTCAGTGTGGTATTTTATGTTCAGCTCTTAAAAGAGATTAAAAGCCACAAAATATTTGACTGAAAAACTCAAGATATAAACATGTAGAAAAGAAAGCAAAATGAAGCAAGGAATTAGAAGTCAAAACATGGTTGAGGACGTTAAGTCTGTACTGAGCATGCAAAGCTTTTAGTCTTTTACTTCTGAAGTTGAAAGTAAAGGAGTATGTTTTTTTTTCCCCTTAAACAGAACTACCTGTGAAGTTCATTTTATGGCTTTTAAAAAAAAGCTTAAAACCAAACCAATCCCCATTCTCACAACACATCATACATGTTCAGTTATTAATTCCACTAGTCACACACTGAAACGTTACCTGTCTTAATTACCTACACATGTGAAATGTATGATATGTGTTTTTTTGAATTAACTTTAAGAGATGCAAAATGATTTCAGTTGCATCTAGTTTTAAATAATTTGCTTTTAAAAACATGCATAAGTAACAATACCTCATGGAGCTAACATTTTCTTGGTTGATATAACTACCGAAATAACAGTGTCATGGAAATGCTAAGTCATGGCTTGAACCAGTGATTGAGCACCTTGTGGGAAGGGAGGGCCAGCCCAGGGGAGCTCAGGTACATGCAGTGCACCTGAGTGACCAGAAGGGGTGGAGCCAGGATGCACTCCTTCCCAGACCTCCCTGAAGGGCTGGCAGTGGAGGTGAGGATATTTCATCTGGAGATCCTTGACTACCCAAGGACCTTACAGGCCTTCTGAAGGTAAGCAGCTTCTTTCCTTTATTTCTGTGTCCACTGCTGTTGTGTCTGAGTGGATCTTCGCTTGCTGCAGTGTGGGATCTTGCTGCTCTGCTGTCTTGTTGAGCTTTCCATTGCGTTACAAACAGGAAATATTTTGTTTGTTGAATAGTAGCTTCATAATATGACTGAAATGCTTGCTATGGGCTCTCTGAGGAACAGCAGAATGAGGTGAGCTATGAATTCATTTATGAACTCTACATCTCTACAGACACCAAGCACTGATAAAAGTGTTTTTTTCTCTTCAAGAACTTGTCCTACATGCGTTTGTACAGCAACCTATGGAAGTAGCTTACAAAGAGGAGGGATCTGGGAGTCTTTAGTTTCTACACGACACGTCTGCAAACAGCAGCATCATCTATAGGCAGCTCTACAATGCAGCAGAGGTTTGATTCCTGGGGTATCTGGACAGGAAGTCAAGTAGTTCTGTGGACGCTTCGGCTGTTCCCAGCAAGCAGCCAGGTTATCTTGCCTGTGACAAGATGTAGAAGAAATATTCATGCTGGTGCCCCAGGGAGGCGGGGAAGAAGTCATTACAGGACAAGTTTCAACAGTAGGGAGGGACTTAAGGGCAAAGATCTGTTAAATGAAAATCCGGAGCAAACAGCTGCAACTATAGTAGGGTAGATCAACATTTTGTGTGCTGATGGCACAATAGGTTGGCACTAATCTAAGTCCAGCAGGACTGGCTGATGAAAGTGTTAAGTGTCCCATCTCCTACAGAGATGACAGTTATCCATCACCAGCTAGAAAGAACAAAGGGGGAAAACAGTGCTGACAAATGAGAGAAAGCAACCAGATCCAGCAGTGTTTGTGGTCCTGTCCATAAAAGCAAGCAGAAACAAGCTGGAAGACTGCTCAGAACTCTGTGTCCTTGAGTTTCCTCATTAGAACTGACTCAACTTGGGGAAGATCTCAATTTGCCTCAAGGCTTATGAGACTCAAACACAACTTGCAGGGCCACAAGGTCTCAAAGCAAAGTCCAGAAGGGAAAACACATTCAGACCAAGACACATTCCTACTAGCGTAAGAGGATACAAGGTCACATAAAAAACTACCAACACTATCATCATGTTAACCAGCAAGAACAAGTTTAAGAGCAAGTCTGCAGGAGTTACTTCTGCAAGGGAGTGGTACTTGGAGCAGAGACCTCATGTCAAGTACACAGCAGGGTGAGGAGGACACAACTGGTAACTGACTCCAAGAAATAGCTGAAAAGGAATAGAAACAGAATGAATACAAGAGAAAAATCAAAGCAGAATGAAAATGAGAGCCCTGCTGTCCCCAAACTCCAGCTCAGGCAATTAGGAAGAACTGCAGAGTCATAAAAATTTTGCTTTACATCAACTACATCTGTTTATTATTCTAGTTATCAGCAGGCCATTGTTGGGGACTATTTCCCATGGATGACTGTGCTTTTAATAGGACAGAGTATCCAGAATGCCAAGCTTCATAATGACTGTAACAAATGTTTTATGTAAAAATGAAGGAGTAAAAATAGTTGTCTAAAATGCCTATAGTTCTACTAAACTGTCCTGCAAATACCCACACATCACAGACAACTTGTCAGTGACAAGGCTTCAAACTTGGAATGATAGAATACTGACAGGAGAAAATAAATGGAAAAAAGATGTCCTTTGGCTCTTCTGCTTTAGATGTACACATTGTTAGACCTCCAAGGCTTTGTGTAGTTACTTTGTGCAGGGGATTGGAATTCTCTGTTTTTGTGTGCATGTAAAAATATAAACACATGGCAAAATCCAGTAGCTATACAAAAACGACTTTTAAACTATTGAACCATTCCTCAGCTTCAATTGTTTCCACTCCTTGTCCTTAAAATTCAATACCAAACCTTTAAGCAATTCTGTATTTGCTTCAAAGAACATCTGACTGATGAGAAGAATGACACATGATGGTACACTCAAGAAGCCCCTTGCAGGGTAACATGCTTCATCCTTCCTACAGGGCAAAAAAACCGCTGAAATGACAACAGCACTGTCTAGCAATAATAGACCCTCAGAGTAGAAATTCTAGGATGCCACTCCTCTATTAGCGACCTGTTTGAGGGCTGCATAAATCTGCTGTTTTTTATCTCCCCCAAGTGGTCAAGAGAGTTTTAAGTCTGCCTTAGAGAAGCAGCTTCTCTAGGACAACTTCTCCAGAATCAGACGTAAAGGCTAGTGGTGGAATTGAAAAACTGCACAGCTAAACCAAATAAAAAGGTCATTAAGAAGGCAGAAAGCCCAGGAAACATTCAGTCTCAGAAGTAACACAGTTAATCCACATATCCCCATATAACTCCTAAGCTTAATTCCTGACTCCCTCTCCAATACACAACAGTCTGAAGTACAACTTGAAATAGTACCTGTGTTTGACAGTTTACAAGTGGGTTTAATCACCTTAGTACAGATTTGCTAATAATTTATAATCCAATTCATCTTTGAAATAACTATTTCTAGCACCTGACACCAGAGGTACCCGAACTAGTATAATCTCATAGCAATTAATAGCCTCAAACCATTCAATTGCAATCTATCACTGCTTCTCAAACTGCACTGATTGCAATTACATTTCACTTTTCCTTAATGTCTCCTGTAAATTTTAGTAAGCAAGCAACTGTCCTTCACCCTTTCAGTTACACATATTTGTTTTCAAAGGGTTTGGAAGAGTTTGGAAAAAGAAGAGGAAATTTTTACTGTTATTTTAACTATCCTCTAAATCTTTTACAAATGTTAATGTGGCCGTAGGCCAGTTTAGACAGGATATAAACGACTGTCCTCCAGTTTGCTCTTTCCTTCAGTCATTAGCATTCATATTCATGAAAAATACTTTATCCTGGAAGCTAAAGGCCTCTCTTTATTCAAAGAACAATTACACCTCTGGCTGCATCATAAATTGCCTGCATTCTCAGGAAACATACTTATTATAAGCTTCATCTAGAGTAACAATCCTAGATATGAGAGAAGAAGTTTGCTTTCGTGCCTGATAATTACTAAAAATGCTTGGCTGTTTATTTAAGTTATAAAGAGTGCTATTTATTCATGGTTGTCAAAGTGACAAGGATCTCTTAGAAATCTTCCAGTCAGTGAAAAATTTGAAATAGTAAATTTCCACTGGTGTTTGTACTTTCTACTCACACATGTTGAATTTCCCAAGAGAGAGAAATGCAATTCTGTGATTGATCTTCCCAAAGAAGGGTCTACCTGGAGGCAGCTGGCTCGGGCTGGGAAAAAGCAGTAACCAAAAAGGCATTATTCTCATTATGACAGGCAAGGGTGGTATTGAAAATGATAACAAAGCACTTTGCCTTGTCAAAGCTGTCCCTGCAACTAGGATGAGACACGCACAGCTTTCCACAAACTAAAGTTCAAAACTACATCTCACCTTCTACTTCCTCTGGGAAAAAGAAAAACAAACAAAACAAAACAAAACAACAACAAAAAAAACCCCAAAAATTCAACAAGCACAATTTTATAGAAACAAGTTATGAATCACAACTTTGGCTTTAGGTATAGGCTGATGGATCCATTACTGTTTTATGTCCACTTTACTTTTTGACTTTCTATGGTGTTGGATTCTACTATAGCTAAGACTGAGAAGTGCTTTTAGTCATTCTTATCCTGCAGAGCTTTTCAGAAAAAAGTCACCATTCCCATACTCTAGTTGACTGAAATTTTCTAGCATTTGATTCTATGACTCCATAAAACACATACGCTTAAGATCTGAAAGTTCTCTGCAACTACTTCCTGTGTAAGAGAGCAGATCCCATACATGAAAGAACAAAACCAAAAATCAAGTTACTAACACTACTGTCAAGAGTAGGTTGTAGTTCTGTGAACTAAATCAATGAGTTCCTGCTGATGATTGTTAACACAGTAGTAGAAATTGGGAATGCCTATTGGGAATAGGAATTCAGGATAGAACTGCAGAGGTTTCAAAAATCTATGTGATCTGTCCCTTCTGTCCTTCAGCCTTAAAAAAAATCATCGATGCTCAAATACAATCAAAGAGAACCATCACTGGATCTCCCTTTGTTCATATTGTGATTAACAGCTGCCCACCTTGTTTGCTGTTTTCTGTATAAGACGCTTTATGCACAAAAGACCAAATTCTTAGCCAGCTACATGCCCCAGTATGCGTTACACAGGGGGTCCTCATGCCCACCGTACAACAAATACTGGACCATGGAATTGGCTGCACTAACAGTAAGCTGAGTAAGTGGCTTTTCAGTATTATTATATTGCACATTTTTATCACAAAGTTTACAATCTGCATACTGGCTGTGCAATTGAAAATCTGGGCAATATAATAAAGAAAAATGCCTCTTACCTGACTTTCCATAATTTGGTCTACAAGAATTCAGAGGACTGAGTCTCACTAGCATGCTAAACATTGGCATGTCATAGTACAGCAAAGAGTCAGTCGTTTGACAACGAAGAATGTCATGTAGCCTAAGAAAAAAAAAATTACAAGGATTTTTGCTTCTCTAAAGGAAACAGAAACCTGGACTGACAAGTCTGTGGAACATGCATTACATACGATGAACTGAGACAGAATTTCTGTTAAATTGTTCAGTTTTAGCTATGTTATTTTTCTTCTGTTAAACCATTCCTCTCTAGTTTTCCTTTCAATGAATCAGAAAAAGGAGTATTTCTGTCTCTCCATATACCACTTCCATGTATTCTTTCAAAAAAGATCCACCATTTTTTTTTCCCAAATGCGATTTTTCTGTTGCTAAAGATACTTCTTATACCTACACTGCTTTCTAAATCTTAGTACCACGTTTGGGGGACAGAGTAAAAAAAAAAATTGAGGAATTCATAGCCAGACACAGAAAAATATCTGCCAAATACCAAAATAACTATTTCAGAAGCTGCAATTTACTGTAATTTTACAGCTCTGTTTAGGTGTACAATCAGGTTCATATAGTAAGAATAAAGCCATTAACAAGCCAAAGCCCCCTAAAATATATCTAGAAATGCACTAGGCCTTAGGGTGTCTTGATAGATCACATTGAGCAAAACTAATGAAAACATAACTTATAAAGGGCAGGATAGAACGCAAACAAATAAATAAAAATAAGAAGCCCTACCCAATTCCACGAAATTGAATTGAAGTGTGCTATAAATAAAGTTTATGCATCAAATTTAAGGAAAATAAATAAATAAATAAAAATCAGTCACCCTTTACACACAATCATAATAGAAACAATTTCCTGAAATACTGATATATAAAATAACATTAAGCACTCTGGGATCCAATCAGTGCAATGAAAGCAGAACTGCGGGGAAAAAGCAGGCTCAATTTTCTGCAGATGTATAACACAGTTTACTCTGTATCCAGTAATCATGCTAGATGCCTAATGCTCAAGTCTATGGCATCATTTGACAAGGTGTGAAGAAACCTGTTACAGAACATTTTACGGAGGTAAAGTCCAGCCACCTTCTGACTGAGGTCAACTGCAAACTAGCTTTGCACATGAAAGCACTAAGAAAATGATTAAAATTTCTAGCCTGGTGATATCTGTGTGCTAGTGATTGTAAGGTACTGTGGATTTTTCCAAAATAACAGTATGGCTAACAATGCTCTATTTTTCTTCTTCCCAATACTTCCACATTCAAATAAACACACCTTATGATTCTATAAGGGGAAATGGTTTAAACTAAGACAGGGGGTGTTTAGGTTAGATATTAGGAGGAAGTTTTTCACTCAGAGGGTGATGATGCACTGGAACAGGTTGCCCAAGGAGGTTGTGGATGCCCCATCCCTGGAGGCATTCAAGGCCAGGCTGGATGTGGCTCTGGGCAGCCTGGTCTGGTGGTTGGTGACCCTGCACATAGCAGGGGGGTTGAAACTAGATGATCTCTGTGGTCCTTTTCAACCCAGGCCACTCTATGATTCTATGATGATTCTATGATTCTAAAATGTAAAAGCTGGATTAGTTGTTTTCTGAAGGTAGGCTACAGCAGTACACTTCTCCTGTGACATTACATATCATAACAGCCAAAATCTTTCTACAATAACCAGGAAATTCATCACCTATACTCAAGTCCTTGCAGAACAATTTGCTAGGTATCCATAGCTTCATATGGATAGACAGAAGCTAACTTGGAGCAGAGAAAGGATAAAGGAAACTTGAATTTCTTCACAAATTACATAAGGAACTAAAGTAACCTTTTCAGGACCCTTGGGAACAAACTTAAAACAGATCCAAACTTTTAATCCAACCACTGCAGGCTCTTTAATGCAAAACTGAAAAATCTGAAGAATGTTTCCTGAAAGAAAAACATACAGCACCCAACACCAAAAAGTGTCTTCATATTATGCAAGCCTTAAATCACCTTTGTCGTATATGCAACCGGAGACTTACCTGTTTTAAAAATGGAGAATCCAAGAGAGCAGGTAAAGAGAAGAAGGGTAAACATTGCTCTACATCATTGAAGTTTCTGCCAAAACCACGAGCATTGGTAATATTCTAAATCTCTGTTTCTTGATGCTACATACTTGGTTATCTCATCCTTTTCAAGTCTCTCCTGGAGCATACTTGTGGTTCTTTTCTGAACACCTAAGTATGCACCTCACTCCCACTCAGCTATGGAGCAAAGGGCTGATATTTACCCTTGCAAAATGTCATTAATACCATTGAAATGTTTTCTTTCTTTTCAGGAGAGACCTTCTTCCCAGCGTCACATTCTTCACATTCATTCTTTAGCCATGGAATTGCTCTCCTGTTTTTGGCGAGTACTATTTAATATCAGTTACTACAGAAATATTCTACAGATGACTAGTATTTTCTGTCACAAGAGTGTGGCTCTCACGTAAGGGTTTCAGACTTTCAAACAAAAAGACTATATCAGCAACTATTTTCCCACAGGAGAAAAATCTGATATTGTTTATTAAGAGGCAAGTTACAACAGCATCTTTTCATTGCCTTACTGTAAGTGCTCAAAGACAGCTTTGAAAAAAATAGGTTCCCCTCAGAATGGACAACACAGCAAACACACAACTGTCTCTTACAACACCTTTGCTCACTCTAGGAACCAGAAGTTCATCTCACTCTGAGTCAAGGAAGAGCTGTCAATCTGCAAAATGCATGGTGGTACAAGCATCCTTCCACCTACCAGATACAGGATTTCTGTACCCCACACTCACTCCTTCAGACAGAGATCCTCATCAACTCCAAGCTTAGAGTAGCTCTGAGCTTCTCTTTCACCTCCTGCTAGAGGTAGCAGGTGTGGAACAATGTCCTCCCACAGGGCAGGGAAGCAGAGAGACAGAGGTGGGCTGAGCAGCACCAGGAACTGCGCAGAGCCACTGTCTATATGCTGCTGCTCAGTGTCACATAAACTTGGGATTGGCTGGCTGCCTGTCTTGGTAGTATTACTGTCTGCTACAGAACTTTTAATCCCCTGTCCTTTACTTCAGCCAGTAACAGACAGCAGAAACAGGCCAAAGTAACTATGTTGTTACCTACAACACAAAAATGTTGTATGCTTAAAAACTAAGTGTTCCTAGAAACCAAAGGTTTGGTGTATTTTTGCAATTACTACATTAGTAATGAAATGTTTGAGTCTAAATATATGTTGTCACAATACAGACAAGCTTTTTTTAAAAGGAATTTTTCCATCCCCACTATCACTAAATTTCTCTATGCTTTCACAATCACAGATAAACAATGACGGTGAATTTTCAAACAGACCATTACTCCCAAACCTGAATCTCTGCTCAAAGCCCAGCAGAAATGTTTTCCAATAAACACATTTCTAAAAATGGCCCAATGTATTAGCATAGCACAGCACAGATTTTAACAAAGAACGTGAGCTTTTCCTCAGTGGGATACTGAAAACAGCATCTCAGCATAATTTTAAACACATTTAGAAGGCTGTGATAATAGGGCACAGGTATATTAATGCAAGGAGTGTCATCAACTCCTCCCCTTTGCAAGTTTTCAGGCTCTTGAAGTGTTTTGTTGCCTTACTTGATTCACATCCAATACAAATGAGACCCAGAGACACAGACTGGCAGAGCAGTCAGCTGGATCAAGGCAGACACACGTGGTTTGGTAGTTCAGGACCTCCAGCCCTCCGCCTCTTACAGTAGCCTTCTTTTGTTCACAAGCTCTTCTACTGGTTTTTCTCCTTTGGAGATCTGACTTGAAGGACAATAATACTTAAATTAAGGTTTAAAATTATTTGGTGGTAGATGAGCACACACACAGCACAAAGAGAGGAGAGCATTGCACAGTGCAGAATAAGGACAGACTGACTACACAGACAGGAACAGAACTGCAAGAGCAGCTCCAGTGAAAGCAAAACTCCTGTATCCATAATCATCTTAATAATGAGTGCCAAGCACAGAAACAGCACAGGAAATGTTTACTGCTTTGTTTGCATTTTACCTTCTGATGAATCCTAGGATGAAGAATTATACCAGGAAACCACAGATAAAAGTCCAGTTGATCAGATGACAGATATCAAGGTCTTGATAGTCTTCTCTCATCTGTTCCAAGCCCTAGCATTTCCAAAAGTGTCTACACTTGATTATTTTAATTATAGGATTACCTCCAGCACGGATATTGCTTAAATGGATTCCACTGACACAGAATTTTCCCTTCAATGCGATTTCTACCAACTGCTCTGCTTGTCCGATGCTATTAATAAAAGCAGCAAACAAACAAGCCACAAAAATGAAACAAGACAAATCTAAGAGAAATCTGAAATGCCCCCATTATTATTAAGAAGAAATGGCACTCAAAGATAAATCACGTGCTAAATCAGGAAATCAAGCTCTCAGTTCTTCCAAAAACGGTAGATGGTATGGGAAGTATTTCACGGGCTTTATTGCAGCAAAAAAGTGTTTTGATCTCCAGGGTTCGCAGTAGTAAGCTGCTCAACACTATTCTTGTGAGACAGCCAGCATTGCAGAGAGAAAAATTTGCAAGTACGCATAACAATATTACAAGTTAAAATGCCAGGTAGAAACACAAAGTCTTCCCTAATCACAAAGTTAAATCTACTCAATGTTTATTGTCTGTGCAAGGAAAAGAGATGAATCATTACAATGATATCCTGATGAGAAATTAAAAACAAGCTGAACTTCTGTCCCTATATTTCTAAAAAACAAACAAAAAATCCACCCACAACCCCAGATGTTAACTTGAGCGTGCTTCTTTACCTACTATATCCATGTCCCATGTTCCACAGTTAGATGTGCGATTGTAAAATGCAAGGTAAAACTGTTATGTGAAATTCAAATTTGGTGCAAGAGTGGATGGGGTTTTAAAATGCTGTATTTAGGCTAATAAAATAAATGCTAAATATACGCTATTTAACAGATGTAAAAACAGACTGTTTCACAAGTGCTATTACAATTTGTACAGCACCTTAGAAACTTCAGGCTAATAGCAGTTTATACAGGTGAACTGCCAAGAACTGGAAAGAATGCTGGTTTTATTTTTGCCTGTTTAACTAGTGCACTGCCGAGATCCAAAGGAGAACCAAGGGAAAGGTTATTCCAAACACAGAACCTTTTCTCTAAATAGCTCAAGCCAGATTATTAGTTTAGTTGAAATAAGCCATGCTAAGTAAAGGACTATTTGATTATTCATGTTTCTGCAGTTAATATACAGACTAAATACAATAAATTTGGATTCTGAAAGACTTTTCCTTATGATTCCTTATGACAGAAAGTCAAGCCTGGAAAACAAGTTCCAGGTCTATCATATAATGTAGATTCTGATTTCTTTAAAGCACAGCCTAACTACTATTTATAGCAGGAACTTTCACACACAAATGTTTCATTATTTAATTCATTAAGCAACAACGTGATCACGTCTCACTATGCTTCAGAGCAATGTCAACCTGTCTCAGAAACTGTAAGCTCAAACCACAGCAGGATTCTCAATCAAGCTTCTTTAAGTGTTCCAGGCCAACACCATACTGCTGTGTTGCATCTCTGGTGCCAGAAAAGAGTTCCCTCAGACAGCAGCAGGAAATGAAAATTAAAATGTGTAGGTCATAAAGGAAAAGCAATGAGCGGTTATCGATCAGGAACAACCTCCACATGCATGCGTGTTCAGTGGGAATCACAGAACCACCAAAGGTTGGAAAAGACCTCCAAGATCATCCAGCCCAACTGTCCACCTACCACCAATACTTCCCCACTAAACCATGTCCCTCAGTACAACATCTACACGTTTCCTGAATACCTCCAGGGACAGTGACTCCACCACCTCACTGGGTAGCCTATGCCACTGCCTGATTTCTCCTTCAGAAAAGGAATGTTTCCTGATGTCCAATCAGGCCATTCCCCCTAGTCTTACTGCTCAGCTGCACACACTGCAGAAGTGAGTTTTGATCGCTAAAGTTCATGAAGCACGCTGACACTGTGGTATACACCCTTACAGCACCATATGATCCATGGCTAAGAGTAGACCAACAACAGAACTGGAAAGAACAACATGAAGCTGTGACAGGGGAGGGTCAGGTTGGAAGACGTTCTTCACCAGAGAGAGTCAGGCACTGGAACAGGCTCCCCAGGGCAGTGGTCATGGCACTGAACTTGACAGAGTTCAAGACAACGCACTTAGATGTAGGGTTTGATTTTTGGGTGGTGCAGTGTGGAGGCAGGAGTTGGACTCAATAATCCTTGTGAGTCCCTTCCAACTTGGGCTACTCTATGATTCTAGATATCATCAGCAATTAGAAAAAAAAATCTTGATCTTCAGTCATAACATTTCATTCATTTTTTTTAATTGTTCATCACCTGTTTTTCAGCTACTGAGGGACATTTCAAAATTGGAATTACTTTTGTAAAACACTTCTTGTTGCTTCTCATTTCCAATTAATTGTCTGTGCACAACAGGACACATCCAACTGTACATATATAGTCATTTGGCTGAATATGCAAATGAGTAGCTGAATGCTAATTTTCTTCTGTTACAGTCAGAGACTGCCTTGTTTGACAGCAAGGGATGCCACGAGCAGTGAACTGTAAATGCCTTCATGTGATTAGAGATGCACAAAATAATTCTATGCGTGACACATGAGGTATGAAATTCTTGGTCCTGGGGAAAGACAGAGAGCAAGGGTAAGATGATGGGCCTGGAGATGAAGATGGACAGCTGTGAAGGGTGAGAGAAGCTAGATATGGGGTACCAGGCAGGAGCATTCAGCTATGACCAGGCTGGCCGTTTCAGACTGCAAAGCCCTGAGCTATTGGTTGTAGTGAGGGAAGAGAACGATCCAAGGGATGGAACACCTCCTCCACAAGGACAGGCTGAGAGCTGGGGCTGTTCAGCCTGGAGAAGAGAAGGTGTCAGGGTTACCTGATAACAGCCTTTCAGGATCTAAAGGGGGCCATAAGAAAGAAGAGGACAGAGGGGAAATAGATGGACAGGACAAGGGGAAATGGTTTCAGAGAGGTGGAGGATGCCCTGTCCCTGGAGACACTCAAGGTCAGGGTGGATGGGGTTCTGAGCAACCTCATCTAGCTATAGGTGTCCCTGTTCATTGCAAGGGAGTTGGACTAGATGGCTTTTAAGGGTCCCTTCCAACGCAAATGATTCTATGATGATTATATCTACTGTCTCTCAGAGCTGCACAGAATTACACAGAGAACCATGATCACAGTGCTCTGTATTTGCATTTATTTATTGAGCTGATCTACTCACAATGCAGACAATAGTTTCAGATCTACCAGCAGCATGCTAAGCATAAATTTGCATTTTGTACAAGAAATAACACACAAATCATGCTGTTCTGAAAGTCATGTTGCGTAAGAAGATCCAGTATTAATTTACAAGGGCAGGACCTCAAGTACACATCTTAACTGCAATCTGTCAGTAATCTATGAAACATAGGGTAGTGGTTATTTGGTGTCTCTCCCCACATGCTCAAGAGAATCTATTTTAGCTGTATGCCTATTATTTCATAACTCCAAAAGCATCAAGCCCAAACGATTAGAGCATTGCGTCCTTAGGAATATACACAGGGCAAATCTAATCACAAAGGTTGGATCAAAACTAAGGGAGGGATACACAAGCCTCTAACTATTTCATGCTACAATTTTATTCCTTTTGCTGAAGAGGTTGAAGAAGGCATTACTATAAAAACATCTTAAAATGGGAAGCAAATGGCATTTAAAACAGCTTCATTTCCCACTTTGAGTAGACTTGAGAGCAAGGGGAGCAAGCATGTAGGAAGGAGAGTGCTCAAAGAAAGAAATAAAAGCACAGTAACTGGCACTTCTCTGCAATAATATTATCAGCCTGCTGAGAGCAATTACAATAGCACAGACAGCACTTGCTTTATTGTGACCTTATTGAATTAAATCGCAGGAAAAAAACTCTGAGATTCAGCAGGGAATTTATTAGAAAATTTTAATGCCAACTTAAATTTGATCCAAAGGCCTCAGTATTAAAGGTCATATCCATTACTGTGCGGTGGGAAACCTTGGATCTCTGTTCCTATCTTCTACCTTTCTCAGTTGTTTTTTTTTTTTTTTTGTAGGAGAGGGTCAGAGTCTCCTTCTCTCAGCTTCACAGCACTCTGTATCAGAGGTACAAGACTGCTATTTACATTTTAAACAGCATTAGCTAGTAAGTCAAATAAAGAACTCCAATCTTAATTTAAATGAAAAGCAGAACACAAGCCCCCAAATCAAACAGCAGTGATGAAACTAATGTACTATACAATCTACTTTTGTTACCTTATGTGGATGTATAAAACACGTAACTTGACCTTCATTGAATGATCTGCCACCGTACCTTCAGATCAACTATCATGATGGGAGTCAGGTGTAAGCTGACAACCAACTTCCACAGAACAGATTAAAAAAAATAAAATCAAATTCATAACTTTGGAAAACCTTTGAAATTGGCAGTACCTTCAACAGAAGCCTGATCAGCTGAGCCCTCATAGGTTCCTTTCTTTGTAGCCAGCAAGCACAATGGTGGCTTATGGGAAATTTCTTCAAGACCCGTTGTTCCCTTACACACAGCTTCCAGCTTTAGAACAGGAGCTACACAGGCTAAGTGTCTATGAAAGAGAAAGTGCACTGTGCAGCTCATGAAATTACTTTCTGAAGGAGAGACTGCTTCCAGATTTGTAGGATGTACAGAGTAACATAAACTTATCCTGCTTCCTACCTAAAGTTAGGAAAGAACTAGAAATGTATATGGCCAACGCTTTATCAAAATGATGAAAAAACCAAACAGGAATTCTATGTTTACACTACATTGTGTTCCAAATATGAACATGTATTAGAGAAACAAGCACCTGTTCTTAAATGCTTATATAATTTCAGAGCTTACACTGGGAGTGACTTCCAGTGCAGCCTGAGTTCCTAAGTGCCTAATAGCACAAATGTGTAAAGACAAGTCCAAATCCTTACTGTCACTCAGCTCAGGTACCCTTTGAACCAAAGAACCATCTGTTCTTTGCAGCCTATGAATATCAATTCAGGTTCATTACAGTTCTTTCTTACTCAGTAGCCTCAGTATTCACTTGATGTAGAATGCCTGAGGAAAAGCGAAAAGTTAAAAGACCTTCCTCTATTGGGCTCACCCAGGCTTCAGAATGATCCTACCTGCAGACATGCATCCTCACACTGGTATGCTGACCCAAGCGTACCTTTATATATTGGATGCAAACTATTCCTGGCCCAGAACCTGTGCAGCAGTGTTCCAGTGAACATGCCATATAAGCCATACACCAAAATGCCTGGTTTTGAAACTAAATAGACCATAATAACCACTCTACCACAAAAACCTTGATACACAACACAAACATACTTAATCTGCCAGAAAGCATGAATGGTTTTGTCTTCTGAACTGCTTTACCTTTCACAAAAAGATTGATGACACATCTTTGCTTTAATGTGATTTGACTTGGTGACCTCAGTAATTTTGTTTCTTAGACAGCTATATCCTACTCTGAAAAAGGGAGAGAGAAGCTTAAATAATTACTTTTACCATTTGCAGTCAACAAAATGGCTGCTGCTACATTATAATCAAAACATTTAATAATTTACTTCATCTTCATACAACTAGCCTTGATGTTAGAGTACAGACACCTAAGTTTCTTAGTACACTGACAGGAAAAGCTCTGGGTCTGATTTTTTTTTTTTTTTTTTTTTTTAAGGATCTAACAACATCTTATTTGAAATACAAAGAAATATAGCATATTAGGTTACTACTAGAGTACTATGCAAGGGACCATGGAACTGAGCTGAGAACAATAAAGGCTGGAAGACAGTGGTAAGGCTGATCTTGAATTGAGCATATGAAAGGATCTTAGCATCAAGATTTGATTATTTAAATTGTTTCCTAGGACAGAGATCCTGGTAAATTTTTAATTCTCATCTTTTTCCTCACCATACCTGCTAAAAGGGGAGTGTCTGTCGTCATCAGATATAGAAACATCCTTTCCATACTGTTTCCGTTGATTAAAGATGTTTGTCATATTCCTTCTTCACTTCTTCAGCTGACCTGTTGTTCTTTCCTAAAAGATGCACTTATCTGTCTAGTCTCATTTTCAACTTAAGCAAATGGAATACCTGACTCTACATAGAATACCACTTAATTATACTGCATTTCAAGTAACAATTTAGTCAATTGTTTCTTCTACAAGACAAGCAGCACTGTAAAATTCAGCACTGTACAAGAAATAAACAAAGTAAAATAACTTATTTTATATAACAGCATTGATGAGTTTTATCTTAATTTTAGTATGTATATACAAGTTTGCTTGAAAATCTGCAGGCCACCTTTAAGACTCAAATTAAAAAGACAAGCAAAATTACAAAATTACAAAAAGCACAAACAGTGGCTTCCCTGCTTCTTTCTTTCCTTACCTTGGCATTCCATCACACTGGCTCTGCTTAAACTAAATAAAACAGTCTCATCTATTAAGCCTTTCTTCAGGGTTCATTAGACAGGATTTTTAATTCTCCATTTGTCTTACTGCCCAAAAAACATGGTCAGATTGACAGCAACAATGTGGTCAGCATCCTGCCAGCTGTCTGGTCTCAGCAGATTTTCCCTTCCAGTTTACACTGTTTGGATCTAGTAGCAGAAAAGAGTGAGGTAGATGGAAGGGCTGTATCTACTGAGGTAGACAATATTGTATAGACTTAGAATATCAGGATCACGCTTTAATTCCTGCTGTACGTGTACTCTGGCAACACAGGCAAACGATTTAGGTCCCAATGCACCGAAGTCTTCAAGTATATGCTTAAATCTAAACAGAAGTTACCTCCATCTCCTCTCAATACCTTAAGGACAGGCACGTGGTGAAATGCATAGCTAAAAATCACATGTCTTGGTCTCAGAGAGAGCACTGCTGCTTCCGCAGAACAGTAGAAGAATTCTCCCTGCTCTTTGCATGACTTGTGCTGCAGAGAGCAGAGAAACACTTCACCCTAACAAGTCCCTTGGAAGGCACAACAAATGTACAGATACTGCCACGCGCACAAAATTGTAACAACATTTGCAAAACTAGCACTTTGAACAGACTTTTTTTTTAAGCCATGAGGCACACTTTACACGTGGTAAAAGTACTTTCCTGTTATTTCAATGGGTTTGTACTTCAGTATTACTCTACACCACATGACCCCGCATATCAATTTTTTCTCCTCTTCCCCCTTGAGCATACATACGAATCATTTAAAAGCAATTTACAACATGTCAAACTGCTTATGGAGACTCTTAAGAATCTAATGTATGAAGTTAACCACTGGCATGATTTATTATTGAAGTTCCACTGTTATAACTTGACAATTAAGAAATATTGATAAATGTAAACACATTATTGATGTCAATTAAAAAGCACAAGATTGATTAACCTCCCAGAGGTATACTGGCGCAGGCAGTTAGAGAGTAATCATCCTCAGTAACTATTCACCACTGACAAATGTGCACAGAAATTAGACTGCTGTGAGACAAAAAGTACTTTCAATTAAAATTAAGATCATTTGAACACATAACCAAAGCATTGGGTCAACAACAACAAAAAACAACACAACTACAAACAAGATGCGTATTAATATGAAATGCTAACTGATTAGGTCACATAATGTTGTCATTAATCATGCACTGATGAAAATATAGCTAAAAATTACCAAAGGAACAGCTCAGCTAGTGAATTATAATCATGAAAGGAAGACTAAACATTATTTAGCCACCATACTGCAATGTTCATAGCTGCCCTGGTAAGGGCAAGCTATAAAGCTATATATATAAGAGACAAGACCTTGCTTACAGGATACACAATAGGTCTCCAAGTCTGCATTTATGTACATTCTAGAGGTGATCAATCTATAAAGGTGAGCTCAAAGCTCTACTTAGGAATGATTCACTTTCTACAGAGCGAACAGTCTTGGAAGAATGCTCAGGTATTACATACCTTGGAGGGCAAAGCTTACATCTGACATATCCCAGAGAGGAATCAGTTTGTGGTTTAAATATGACTGAAAGAATGCAGCCTCCTTTTCTCTTATTCTTTTTACTTGCTTGCAGAATTAATATACTGGCATAAAGCCTGTCACCAAGATGAAGGGCACTGCAGCTGTAGCTTTTAATGACCAGAGGAAAAAAGAACATGCACAAAAAAAACCAACTCCTCTCAACAAAACCCAAAAAAAACCCCAAACACCTTCACCTCAGAAAGCACAGAGCTCAAGACAGCAGCAATGCACCATTACCAAGGAGACTGCGTAAATACTAGTTAAGCTTCTCACTATGCTCTCATCTAGAAAACAAACTTCCATGCTTAGACTTCCAAGGTCTATACTGATGTTGGAATATAGCAACTTCTTTCCCAAAAGCTTGGCCTTCATCACAACGTCATGTATCAAAAATTCAAACATAACATGTCCTTGATTAATATGTCCATGATAGAGCGTCTTTAGCTGAAAGAGCTATGCATGAAGGCTACACACGTGTTTATGTGTATTGCCAAAATAAAGCTAGACCGCTGTGAATCTACTTGCTTGTAAAATTCACTTAAGTGGTACTACTGACAGACATCACGTTTGGTGCTAGCCTAAAACACAGAAGTTAGTCCTTGATATGCTGTAAAGAGAGAACCTCTACTTCTGACATCCCAAGAGACTGGTAACTGAGCATGTCTGGAGAAAACACCATTAAAAAGAACACTGTACCCAGGTCTACATGTCTAGGTGACTTGTAGGACAGCGGGGGCAGCAATACCAACATCACCATCCTGAACTGCAGACTGAAGTTCAAGAGCAGCAGTCACTGTCCTGGGGACCTAAGGCACCAAATATGCCAAAACCCCTCCTGGAGGGAAGCATACATGCTCAGTTATGATGCTGCTGAACCTGACATCATCTCCTTTCAATAAGCAGTACAAAACCAAGAAATAAAGTTCTCTGAAAGGAAAGATAAATGAATAACAAGTTAATAGAAAGCAAAAAGTGTGGAAGATCAAAATCAAGATCACCTTTGTAATAACTCTGTAATGTCTCGCTTTTTTCAGAAGTCCTCAAAACAGCAATACCTTTCCTCACTGTCTTGGTATACTTAAAACTGGTTTACCCTGTTATACCACCACAGATCTCCAGAGAGATCTACCATCTGATACGAATGTAAGCTACAATCTGTATGCAAGGGTTCTACAAGATGGCATGTTTGAAAAATAACACACAAAACACAGCCACACTTCTCTTTCTTTTCCACGAATGTTCTTCTCTACAGCAGACCAGCACCTCCATGAAGCCACAAAGCAAGCAAAAGAAAACTGCTCCAACCTGAGCGTACTTTCAATGCTAGGAAATCTCCCTCAGCCAACACCACTACAGGTCAGAACAGCAGACATTTCAGCATCACAGTCAGGTCATGAACGTGGCAGAGGTCATCTGACCTTTGATCAAAATGGGTAGCACTTATTTTTACCTTCCCTCTCTTGGTAATGCTTAGGATTTACAGTAAGACATGCATGCGTTTGCAATTACTTGCCTTGTTTGGAAAAGGCCCACTTGACGTTTTGTGGCAACAGCCATCCTTGTGAGCTGCATTCATTGTCTACCAAGCAGAAGCCCTATGTAGCACAAATGAAGGCAAAAGCCTTTATTTGAGAAATAGGTGTTATAGGGAAAGATAGTAAAGAGGAATTGACTCACCCCTCCCGGCAACAGTCTGGAGAAAAGGATGAGCTGAGGAATGTGACCCTCCCCCATTCATACCGTCCTGCCGCAGGAGGAGAAGGGCGGGGGAAAAGGGTGACCCGCACAGACTCAGACTGCATGGGAAGTATTGCGGAGTCAGAAGGGGGGCTCTACCACTCCTCCGCCTGCACCAGGCACTCACAATCTCACATAGCTCACCCATTGGTTCAGGCTGTGACCTTGGAATTCCACTACACCCTAAAACTGAACTCAAGCAGAAACATGAAAAGCTAGGGGCAGATGAATACATCTCACTGAAAATGAGATTTTCACTTTTCTTCTGGGGCCTTTTTTAGCACATAAATTTAATCAATGCTGCGGCCTCATTCAGGAAGCTACCGACCAGACAGGCTGGTAAAGCTTACTCTTTTCTATGGGGATGTTTACACCTGGCACTGATTTGATCAGATGTGACATACTGCCAAGCCAAATTGCTCACTAGAAAGTAAGTCCTCCTTCTGTTTTCAGACAGTCTCCTCTGTGTGTAACATCAGATGCTCAGAGCTCTGGATACATTACACAATTACTTATTATTTATGATAAGGCCCCAACTTCTCCAGATTAGCAGATAAGTTACAAAAATAATAACAGCTCTTTCTGAAAGATAAATTTTAAATGCTGCTCCTAACAGTCTTGCATTGTATTTTTTTTTTTAAAGGTTGCTGCATGTGTCAAATGCTGTGCAGTAAGCACTTCTGTTGTAGCTCTTACATCCGAGAGGCAAAACTGCATGCTTACTTCTGAATGGCCTCTGCCTGCAGCCTGAAGGGTGCTTCCAATGCAGGGCCTACCTCTGTATTTAATATGGCAGGCAGAAGTCACCACTTGCAATTTAGTCAGAGGGGCAAACAACAGAAAACGATTTGTGAAAATTCAGTCTTGCTCTGCATCAGGAGAGCTAAATGAGAGCCTGAAGAGTAACACTACCCTGGAGATTCACACAGGTGTAACCTGGAGAGCAACAGCACCTGAAGGTGGGCAAGATGTCTGCTACACTTCCTGCACATCCAGGTATTAGAAATTAAGCTGGTCTGACAGATCTGGGCTTGTGGCAGCTGTTATAGTATTGCATGTTCTCAAAACTATCCCAGACACCAAGAGAAAAAGCTATTTGGAAAGAATGTTTGAAGGACGTCTCATTACTAGCACGTCCTGTGAAGGGCCAAGCTCTAAGTCAGCTGTGCTCCAATTCAAATTTACCAAACCCTTTTTCCAAGTGACTTCTACTTTGGTTTTCTCCTTGTTGCTTATCTCCCTTTCTTCCCTCCAAAACTTTAGTGGACAAAAACAAACAAACAAACAAAAAGCATTCCTTCTTACCCTGGAATACAAAAACGATGTGAATTTGATGCCTCCTCATTTCAGTTTTAAAAATCACAGGATCATGTGAGTTGGAAGGGACCTTTAAAGGTCATCTAGTCTAACTCCCCTGCAATGAACAGGAACATCTACAGCTACATCAGGTTGCACAGAACCCCATCCAGCCTGACCTTGAGTGTCTCCTGGGACGAGGCATCCACCACCTCTCCAGGCAGCCTGTCCCTGTGCCTCACCACACTTAGTTTCAGGCTCTTATGTATCATTTACTAAAAGCTAGATATCATCAATCCCTGTCTTAGAATGACTAAATGACTATGAGAAGTGTTAAAAAAAAAAAAAAAAAAATCAACCAAAAGATCTTTGGAATTAAAACCAAAACCAGCCTACAGAACAATCCCCCTGATGCCTCCACTACTCTGTCAGCTGACTAAAACTCAGTATTTGGCTTTGCCAACAAAACTCCAGCATAAGTTTGGAACCAATCAAGTGGGAACTCATTATCTGCTAAAGCAATTAAAAATTGACTACTTGTATTACATCAGACTAGGAGTAAGAAAAGTGAAAGAAGTCCATGCCAACCATTTTGAATATAGCTAAATGTCACTACCAGCATTTACAAGCGTATGATTGATTACCTCCAAAAATTGATTCTGTTGAGTGATTTGATAAAACTTTTTTAATAGGATTGTAAGCCATTGTCCAATCATGTTGTTTCCCTCCTGCTCTTCTTCCACAAGTGAGGCATTTGAAAACTCTTTCCAGGTTCTACTTTTACTTTCAACATAATAAATGCTCAAAACATAGGAACAGTACTCCCTACGTGCAACTTTGGCTCTGTCCTGCACAGAAAGTGTCAATGTGCATCTGTAATATGACATTTCCAATGACATCCTCTGAAGTAAAAATGGTAAATCAATAAAACTTAGTAGAAAAATAGGTATTGGCCATTGAGAACCTGAATATTAAAAATATACACGTTACATTTCATATATTTTCAAGGAGTTTTGGTTTTTTTTTTTTTGAAAGAAAAACAATAAATAAATCAGATTTTACCACTTCCTTCCAGTGACAAACTTGATGCAAGAACCCCCCCCTCCCCCGTACAGCTCCAACATCAGACACTGCCAGCATGAAAAAAATATGTGACTTGCCAACATCATAAATATTTGTGAACTGCAGTGTGAGTGCTGTACCCTGTACTCACAGTGTTCAAAGAGCTTTTCCATCTATTAAAAAATCACAGGGGTTGGAAGGAACCTAAAGAGATCACTGAGTCCCCCTGTCAAAGCAGGTACTCTACAATAGGTTGCGCAGGTAGGTGCCTAGCCAGGTCTTGAATATCTTTATAGGAGACTCCACAACCTCTCTGGGCAGCCTGTTCCAGTACTCTATCACCCTTGCCATAAAGAAGTTCTTCTGCATCTTAGTACAGAACTTCCTATGTTCAAGTTTTAGGCCATGATTCTTTGTCCTATTGCTACACACCACCAATAAGATAATGGCCTCATCCATTTGCCTCCCACCTCCCTTTAGATATTTATAAACATTTATCAGATCCCCTCCCAGTCTTCTTTTCCCCAGGCTGAACAGACCCAGTTTACTCAGCCTTTCCTCATATGGGAGATGCTCCAGGCCCTTTATCATCTTTGTAGCCCTCTGCTGGACTCCTTCTAGGAGATCCCTGTCTTTTTTGAACTGTGGAGCCCAGAACTGGAGACAGTAGTCTAAATGTGGCCTCACCAGGACAGAGCAGAGGGGGAGGGATCACCTCTTTCCTTTTAATGGACCCCAGGCAGGACACCACTGGTCTTCTTGGCCACAAGCGAACACTGCTGGCTTATGGCCAAACTGTTTTCCACCAGCCAGGTCCTTCTCCACAGATCACCTCTCCAGCAGGTCATCCCCTAATCTATGCTGATGCATGTGGTTATTCCTCCTCTGCAAGACTCTACATTTTCTCTTGTTAAACCTCATCAGGTTTACTTCCAAACTCTCCAGTCTGTCCAGGTCTTGTTGAATGGCAGCACAGCCTTCAGCTGTGTCAGCCAATCCTCCCACCTTTGTATCATCAACAAACTTGCTGAGGGTGGACTCTATCCCTTCATCCAGGTTGCTGATGAAGATACTGAACAAGACCAGACCCAGCACCAACCCCAGGGGAACATTGCTATTTACAGGCCTACAACCAGATTCTGCACTGCTGATGACCACCCTCTGAGTTCTGCTAGTCAGCCAGTTCTCAATCCACCTCACTGCCCACTTATCTATCCCACATTTTCTAAGTTTCATAACAAGAATATTGTGGAAGACTGTGTCAAACACCTTGCTGAAGTCAAGGTACACGAGATCCACTGCTCTCCCCACATCTACCCAGCCAGTGATGTTATCATAGAATGCTATCAGGTTGGTCAAGTATGATTTCCCCTTGGTGAATCCATGTTGACTACTCCTGATAACCACCTTCTCTTTCAATTGCTTGGAGATAGCATCCAGAACAAGTTGTTCCATCACCCTTCCAGGGACGGAGGTGAGGCAGAGCAGCCTCTAGTTTCCTGGATCCTCCTTCTTGACCTTTTTGAAGACTGGAGTGACATCAGCTATCCTCCAGTCTTCAGGCACCTCTCCCATTTGACAGGACCTTTCAAAGATGATACAGATTGGTTCAGCAAACATCTCTGCCAGTTCTCTCAGCACACGTGGGTGCATCCCATCGGAGCTCATGGATTTGTGTGCTCTGATTTTGTCTACGTGCTCTCTGACCAGATCCACTTCAACCAATAGAAAGTCTACTTTTATCCAGACTCTCTCTTACCTTCAGGGCCTTGGATTCCTGAGGCTAATCTTATCATTACAGACTGAAGCAAAGAGGGCATTCAGAATCTCCGTCTTCTCAGCGTCGCCCTGTTACCAAGGTTCCCAACATATTTTAATAGGGACTCACATTTTCCCTAGTCTTTCTTTTACTGTTGACATACTTACAAACAAACATTTCTTGTTATCCTTTACCTCTGCAAGGTTTAACTCCAAGAGGGCCTTAAGCCTTCCTCAGTGCATACCTACATGCCCTGACAACATTCCTATATTCTTCCTAGGTGGTCAGGCCCTTTTTCCACATTTCTTGGACCTTCTTCTTTCCTTTCAGTTTATCCATGAGTTCCTCGTTCATCCATGCATCCATGCCACCTTTTCCCAGTTTCTTACTCTTCATGATGCACTGATCTTGAGCATGGAAGAAGTGGTGTTTAAGTGCTAACCAGCTTTCTTGGGCCTCCTTACCTTCTAACATTCTAGCCCATGGGATACCTTCAAGTAGGTCTTTGAAGTCAAAGATGGCTCTCCTGAAGTCCAGGGTAGCAATTCTACTTATTGCTTTGCTTCTTCCACACAAGACCTTGAACTCCATCATCTTGTGTTCACTGCATCCCGAGCTTCCCCCAACCATCACATCCCTGACCAGCCCTCCCTTGTCAGTAAAAACAAGGAAAAAAGTAAAAGGTCAAGTAGCACACCCCTCCTCGCCAGCTCCTCCACCACCTACGTTAGAAAGTTATCACCAATGCATTGCAGAAACTGCCTGGACCTTGTGTTCCTGGCCATGTTGCCTATCCAACAAATATCAGCATGATTGAAGTGCCCCATGAGAGTGCTTGCTGATGAAACTATGGAGAATAATCAATAAGAATGAAAGTAGGCGCAGTAAAGTGCTTCTGCATTTTGCTTCTTAGAATAATCATAATTGAAATTACTCCTCTTGCTATTACTGATTAAACATACTTCAATATTTATACTACTTTGATTAACAAAAACATGCTCTATCACGCTGTGGCTGCATTATTGCCAGTTCATATTAATACAAATGCTATATTAGTATATTGATTCAGTATCATTCCCACTTCCATTCAACAGTTACTTCAATCTTTGTATTGCTATGACCAGCTACTGCCAATAAATGCCTCAAGAAAGTGCAGTCCTTGGCAATGCACACCTGCCCAGGCAACATATGGCTTGTTTAAAAAATAAAATGAAAGTTCAAAGAACTGTTCAACAATTCTTATCTTACAGAGAATTCAAAACAAAACCATACCAACCATATTTACTGGAGATGGCAAATATGAAGAAATGCAAGAATATGAAACCTAAATCTCATATTAACTATGACATGGACTTTTATCAAGAAATAATCACAAAAGATTTCATTAAACAGAGCTAAAGTTACCATAATAAAAGAATATTGAGAGGATTAGAAATGAACTTATAACATCCAAAATGCTGCTAGCACTTAACATTTATTATCATCAGTGAAGCCTTTTTAATAAAGTTTTCATACTTCAAAACCATGTTCCTTCACTCTTCTACACATCTGAAGGAAACCATAAGAGAAGTTGAGCCTGAGGAAGAACAACTTATGCCTATGAGGACGTTTGTCTGTCTCTCCCCTTAGAACACACCCATGAACAGCTGCAAAGGAAGCAGTTCCTTGTGTCTTGACCAGCTAACATTTCATGAAGTCTCTGGTCTCCCTGCTAAAGATTTGTGAAAAGTGATTTGCATCTCTTTAGATTGTCTAAAGGGACTGCAGTCATGTGTTGTCAAAAATGGTACAACTTGATAACATTTCAGGGCAAATTCTCCTGCCTCTCACATATTCCAACAGTGACAGAAATTCACAAATGACTCCATACTAGCATGGCTAGGAATGGCTGTTGCAATAATACTCATTCTTAAGGACAAAGAATTCTCCTGAAAACTTAAAAACTTTCTACTTCAAACCTGTGACAGTACATTTCAGACAGTGCCCTTCTTGAAAGGGAGGATGCCATAAATGTTGCTGTTTTCACAAGTTAAACACACAAGCACATGATCTTCATAAACTACGTTAAGAATCAGAGTTGTTCCTTTAGCAATCCTATTTTTAAATCAAAACATGCAGAGGAGGGCTAAGGTGGAGATTAATGTTCCTCCATGCTTTTCAGTTTTATAAAGCTACTTTTATAACATTCAAGTAAATTGAACAGTGACTGACATGAAGAAAATGACAGTAATCTGTCACTATTTCACATTTCCCACTAGGCTGATTCAAATAGTTATTTATGAACCTTACACTTCAATGGTCACTCTGATGACTAAACCATAAATTAGAATGTAAAGTGAATATAAATTTGATTTTAGAGTAACAGCAAATTGTCAACTAGGTGAGATATTATTTAATTTCTATTGATACGCTATGAAAATTCAGCGATAACAAAATGTGCTACATCATAATAAATCCCATATTTAGCAAAAAATGCTCACTAGATCTTATTCTTGCTTCAGCGCTTGTGCCTTTAAAAACAAACATACTTTATGTTATGCTCAGTTAGTTTCAAATATAAACTTTTCATAATGTCAGATGACTTCATTACTTATATTTTCAATTAAACAAAGAGCAAGAATGATTCTTCTGCCCCCACAGAGCATGATTAAATGTGACAGCAAACACATATTAATATGAAATTTGATTCTAAGTATACTATAGTTCTGATGAAAAGTTTACTTTTAAGAGAGATGATTACTATTTTTTCTAGTATTTACTCCTTGCTTTACAACTGAACAGCGCCCTGAGACACTGGGTTTGAATTTTGAGTGGTCATGTATGGAGCCATGAGTTGGACTACGTGATCTTCATGGGTCCCTTCCAACTCAGGATATTCTACGACTCCATGACACTATGACACTGACACACAATAGAAATTCTGCAAAGAACAACAGTGCTCCATTTATTTGAAAAACTTTTCTTTGGGTGTGCTGCTGGGTGAAGGAATGACTGAGCAAAAATAAATCATTGTAACCAAAGCTTCAGGAAGTCTTAGAGGAACTCATGGCTCAAAAATTATCTTGATAAACTCATTTTCCTTTATAAGATCATTTTTTGCTAAACATTCCTCTGCCTCACATTGCTGTTTTGACTCCAACAAATACATACATTATAGAAACACACGTGCCTTTTCAAATGTATGCAGCATAATCATGCTTTGAAATTGAAAATCTTCTAGTAGTGCAACATACGAAATAATTCAACGTAAGTTTCAGTTTTAGCAGTGTTAAAATGTGAAAGTTGTCTTGAAATCTCTAATATTCCTTGCCTTGCAAGTGCATTTTTCCTAAAACCATTACATGGAACGATATCAAAAAAAGATCCAATTTAAAACTTCTTTCGCAGATACATTTTGCATATGTGAGAAACCCCTTAAATTACTGAGACTTAAAAGAACATGTGAACAAAAACTTTTGGCTTTAGCAATAACTGAAGCCCTTCTGCATTATTTTGGTTATGTCCTAGTGACAAAGACATACTTCAAGGAACAATCACATTCAAAAAGATAGGTATTCAATACCACTTGCTTGACAACAATTTATAATATATTTAATATATTCACACTAAGCATGAGTTTTATATTTTTGTAAAGATAAAACACATGCATAGAGATTTTCATATTCAGAAAATCCCAGTGGAACTTGAATCAAAAGCATACTAGAACCCTACGTGCCTTTACTGTTTCCGCATATCTTCCTGGTTGAAAGATTCACACCTACACATAAAGCATTTTAAAACAAGAATTATATATTTCACTGTAAATTGAAATATGGCTCTCCAGGATTTCTGTATTGTGAATTGAGAAACATTTATTATAATATTTACTATAATATTTATTTGATTAAGTAGCAAAGTGGAAGAAAAAANTTGTAGGAGAGGGTCAGAGTCTCCTTCTCTCAGCTTCACAGCACTCTGTATCAGAGGTACAAGACTGCTATTTACATTTTAAACAGCATTAGCTAGTAAGTCAAATAAAGAACTCCAATCTTAATTTAAATGAAAAGCAGAACACAAGCCCCCAAATCAAACAGCAGTGATGAAACTAATGTACTATACAATCTACTTTTGTTACCTTATGTGGATGTATAAAACACGTAACTTGACCTTCATTGAATGATCTGCCACCGTACCTTCAGATCAACTATCATGATGGGAGTCAGGTGTAAGCTGACAACCAACTTCCACAGAACAGATTAAAAAAAATAAAATCAAATTCATAACTTTGGAAAACCTTTGAAATTGGCAGTACCTTCAACAGAAGCCTGATCAGCTGAGCCCTCATAGGTTCCTTTCTTTGTAGCCAGCAAGCACAATGGTGGCTTATGGGATATTTCTTCAAGACCCGTTGTTCCCTTACACACAGCTTCCAGCTTTAGAACAGGAGCTACACAGGCTAAGTGTCTATGAAAGAGAAAGTGCACTGTGCAGCTCATGAAATTACTTTCTGAAGGAGAGACTGCTTCCAGATTTGTAGGATGTACAGAGTAACATAAACTTATCCTGCTTCCTACCTAAAGTTAGGAAAGAACTAGAAATGTATATGGCCAACGCTTTATCAAAATGATGAAAAAACCAAACAGGAATTCTATGTTTACACTACATTGTGTTCCAAATATGAACATGTATTAGAGAAACAAGCACCTGTTCTTAAATGCTTATATAATTTCAGAGCTTACACTGGGAGTGACTTCCAGTGCAGCCTGAGTTCCTAAGTGCCTAATAGCACAAATGTGTAAAGACAAGTCCAAATCCTTACTGTCACTCAGCTCAGGTACCCTTTGAACCAAAGAACCATCTGTTCTTTGCAGCCTATGAATATCAATTCAGGTTCATTACAGTTCTTTCTTACTCAGTAGCCTCAGTATTCACTTGATGTAGAATGCCTGAGGAAAAGCTAAAAGTTAAAAGACCTTCCTCTATTGGGCTCACCCAGGCTTCAGAATGATCCTACCTGCAGACATGCATCCTCACACTGGTATGCTGACCCAAGCGTACCTTTATATATTGGATGCAAACTATTCCTGGCCCAGAACCTGTGCAGCAGTGTTCCAGTGAACATGCCATATAAGCCATACACCAAAATGCCTGGTTTTGAAACTAAATAGACCATAATAACCACTCTACCACAAAAACCTTGATACACAACACAAACATACTTAATCTGCCAGAAAGCATGAATGGTTTTGTCTTCTGAACTGCTTTACCTTTCACAAAAAGATTGATGACACATCTTTGCTTTAATGTGATTTGACTTGGTGACCTCAGTAATTTTGTTTCTTAGACAGCTATATCCTACTCTGAAAAAGGGAGAGAGAAGCTTAAATAATTACTTTTACCATTTGCAGTCAACAAAATGGCTGCTGCTACATTATAATCAAAACATTTAATAATTTACTTCATCTTCATACAACTAGCCTTGATGTTAGAGTACAGACACCTAAGTTTCTTAGTACACTGACAGGAAAAGCTCTGGGTCTGATTNATTTTTTTTTTTTTTTAATTGTTGTCATGCTCTTGATTAACATATTAAATTTTTATCGCTGCAAAACACAGACTGGTTTATGATATTAACGGTTGGTCATGTACACGGTTGTTAAAGGTATATCTGTAAGTACTGGCACATGCATGTGGTTTATGCATGCTTGAAATGTTTACTACCAACCAGTGAATGCAAAGTGTTCTTAAGCACAACTACTCCTTTACAACAAACAGCAAGTGCGTATAACATCAAGAGATTAATCAAGCCTGCCTCTTCTTCCTACTCTTTCCAAGACAGTTGAAATATCAGATACTGAAAGACAATCTTTTGGCTAAAGCAAAAATTTATAGGATTTGAAACAAGATGCACGCCATAGAGGAGAAAGAGTCTCCTCCATCGAGACTCTTGTTTGAGAAAACTGCTGTCTTTTTTCTGTATCTACAGTAACAAGGTAATCTCTGTGTTCACAAGATTTGTCCAGAAGAGTTAAGTTTTATTTTAAAATCTGTCCCAGATGTAGTACAGTTCAGATGAATATAAAGAATCACGTCTTCTTGAAGGAAAAAAGTTGAAAGCTTTTATTTTAGGAAGACTTATCCACCATCTAACTTAGAACTGGTCTTTTTGTTTAGGCTTATACAGATAGTCAAATTCTACCTGTATGAAGTTGGGGTACCCCAAGAGTTAACATACTATGAACCATTCCCATATCCAAGTTAGGTACATAGGACTGGTATTTTTGCCTGTTTCTAGTGTTTTGATACCTTGACATCGAGCTCTTTTCAGAAAGAGAATATATTTGCTCTTATGAAAAAGTTGTGCCAAGTAGGTCCTAGTAACGACATTTAAAAATATAAATAAAATTTATTACCACATCACTCATCCATTTCACAGCAATATAGTTACCATAGCAGCCTCACTAACATTTTTCCAACTTTAAGTTACGTTTATATTTTTTACTCACAGCCATCAGAGCAATTTTCTGACATGTTGACACTTTATTAATTAAATCGCAAACAGACCTTATCTGTAGCATTTCATTATGGGAGATCCCATCTCCACAAACTGTTACTAATATGATGCAAATTTCTGCAAGTGGCAGAATTGGTCTCTGTGCATTCTTATTTTTGCCACTTGTTTATGGAATGACTACAGATAGAAACAGGAGGCAGTGCTTTTGAAGTGACCTACAAAATATACATGATCTAGAGGAAAGAGATTCAAGGGAAATTGAGGGCAGTACAGAGGAACAGAGTGAAGAGAAAGACAAAGGTAGTAAGATAGGCAGCTGAAAAAACAACACAAGACATACAAATTTTCTTATGTCTTCAGGCTACTAGAACAAGCATCCCTAAATTCCCCATTGCAACCACAATGGATAAATGAATCCTTCCCATCCTCACAAACCCAGACATACAAGAACTACTGTTCATCCAGAGGTGTTTCGCACAAGGACATATTTTTTCCATCAATAACAGCATAAGCCAGTTTAATGAGATGTATACAACTCTTAGATAAAATAACAAATAAATGTACCTGCCGATGAATAATCTCTAGGTTTTCTTTTGCTTTATTCACTAGTTCTTCTATTTTTTCAGAATCCTTTATACTCTTGTTTTCTCTGAAGGCATCTCTTATCCTTCTGATGGCGTACGTCCTAAATATAAACAACAAGACAACGTATTTATAAGTGTGCCACAGTTTTATGACATTTCAACATGCCATAAAACATACTGAATTAATTCAATAAATGTACACACGTGCTTTTTTCAAAATATATATTTTTATTTAGGATTTTGTTGGAGTAGAAATAGTGATTTTTTTTAAATGAAAAAAAATTAATTTTACTGAAAGCTGTAGGAAATCCTCACACTTTCTGTATCAGTCAAGTCACAGAATGATAGAATGTCTTGGGCTGGAGGGGACTTTAAAGATCATCTCATTCCAAAGCCCAACAAATCAGTCCCTATAGCTCTGCCTGTTACTGCCATAAACATACTGTTGCATTTCCAGCCTGGCTAATGCAAAGCTCAAGAATATTAAAAACAAACAAAAACCCACAAAACAGCAGCAACAAAACAAGAATAAAAAAAAAATCATATCCCAAGTGATTTTGCATCAGTGTGATTACTCTTATTCCTAGTGCTCTGGAGCTCTCAGTGCTAACTGCTACATGCATTATACATTATTACTAGCTCTGACTTTCCAATCTGGCAGTCACAGGTAGAGTCATGGATTGACCATACCAAAAAGGGCTCCTTCTTTGTTATTCCTTCCTTCTCCTGACAAAGCGTATTTCAACTTTCAGTCCAACACCTCCTCAAACATTTCATCACTCACAAGCAGTAACACACACGATCTCTGCAAGCAGGGAGAGCTTTTGATTTCTCCTTTCAGAGAGGAAGACCCAAATGTGCAGTCATCTCTGAAATTGTCCTGTTTCTTCTGAAGCCAATGAGAACCTTTATGCAGTTTGCAGAGTATTGCTTAATAAAAAAATAGGGCCCGTTTCAATAATAAAACAAAATTGGCAGACTCAGCAGTACATACTTTTTATTACACATTTGTTTGAAGGTTAGAAGGAGAACCGGCCTTTTGCTCAGCTATCTTGGTAACATTCCACTTCTCTACTACCTGCTCAGTACTATTTTTAATACAGAAAGTAAAACCCTATGTGTGGCACTGAAAGTAAAAAAGGGTGCTGACAACACCACTATTAATGTTTCAACAACTCTTTTCAGTCCTTTGTACAAGTGAAACATGAGATGCAAAATTTCTTTGAACACTATCATGAAAAACCCCCCACGCTATACTGAAAAATAAAATTAAAATTGGCGGAGGCTACAGAGAAGGGGAAAGGAAGAAAATGAAGGATCACCAGACAGTGTCACTCCATGCCATTAGATGGTGCTCTCCAGCTCTTAATGCCAGCTCCATCAGCCAAAAGGCATATTTTCTCTTTGAGCTCATAAATAATACATTTCAATCACAAGAACCAGGACGGTTATGGAGTCCCACCCTGCTGCCACACACCGGCAGATGGTGTGCGCTTTTAATTAGGGCCTGTTCACCTATAATGTGACACTGGGGTGTGTGAGCGAGCGAGCGTTTGTATGTGTGAAGTTAATAGAATGTATTAAATATGGAAGCTCATTCTCATCTGCAGCTGGTGTCCTAGAAAGATTTGAAGGGGAAGCTGCTTTTTCCTAGGAATAAAAAAAAAAAAACAACAAAACAACTCCAAATCATTAAGAGGCAGTGTAATTTTGCTGCTCGATAATGGATGGATTTCAAATCATCCCACATATCTATGTAGGGTTTAACTGTGCAGAAACATAATATTTTCTGCAAGAAAGGAAGGACTAACAAAAGATACAAGGTCCTAACATAATTTGTTTTCTTAGCTTAAAGGAAAAGGAACAGCAACAAAAATCAACAATAAAACAGTACGTATGCATTACTGGGAGCAAGTCTTCCAAAATGCAATACAAATGGGTATACTATCTTAAGAAAAAAGTAAAATAGATGAACTCAAGCAAATTCTTATTCAGCGTACACCTACAGACTGTATTTTCCAATTTGTACATATGGTGTCTTAATTGTTCTATTTTCTCCCTCTTTCTCTCACTACACCCAACAGCCACTGAGAAAGAAAATATATGTAATTAAAAGCTGGTTTGATCTTTTCTGATCATAGATAGAAAACATGTTGCTTTGTTTTTCCTCTGAATTTCTTTAAATCTTAATAATGTTAACACTTAAATGAAGCTATTTCATGTACGCTTAAACACAATCTTAATTCTACAGCTTAATCGTTACACTTCCAGTATATTCTAAATGCGCTTCAAAGAACAGCTCTGTGTCATGGCACTACTCTTTACTAAGGTTAGATTTAAAGTGTCACTTAAGATAAGGAAAAGCTGAACTCAGTGCTCAAACCAGATACTATACCTGACTGCACAGTACAGTATCCATTCTTCCCCACTTCCTATAAGCTTGAGTTGGGAAGCAGCATCAGTTTCAAGTGCCAGCGCTCTCCACACTTCAAGAGTAGAGTACACATCAAAACCTAGTACTCATTTGGCCTCGAGTCCATGAACAACTGAGTTCTTTTGTAAACACAATAATGTATGCAGCAACGTGCTGCAAGCATATACATGGTATGAAAAGAACCTACTTCTTTAGACATATCTGTTTTGTTAAGAGCGCTACTCTCCCAGATTTCTGGGTGATGAAGAGAGACTGGTCAGCTAATCAACTCCTCTTATGATGGGTATTTTCAGTTCAGTAAGCATAAGCACCAAAAAACCAATTGCGTACCATTTGAAGGCACAGCCAGTGGTGAAGAACGCATGCCTATCTTCATAAAATCTTCTTACAAAAATCAAGCTTAAAAGAGCACTTCTTGAAGACAGGCAGAAATTGATGAAAAGCATACTGTAAAGTTAGACAGTTGCAGAACTCATGGATGCCAGCCCAGTGTCTGACCCAGGGCTGAACCAGTCATAGTTGACGCACTGACAGAAGCCCAAGGTACAGTGAGTAAGAACTATATATTTATTATTATTTTCCTATACTGATGAGCTCAGTTGGCTCTCCATGAGACTAGATGAGCATTAGCACTGAGAAGGAAGAAGGAATAAAGCAGCGCTGATTCAGCTGGGTGCAGTACATGACAGATCCCACTGTTAGAGAAGCTAAGCAAAGCAGGTAATTAACTGGACTCTTCAGGGAGAAGGCAACGAGAGAGCTCTCTAGAGAACTAGAATGGGAAAGCAATCCTGCCTACACCAGACACAAGCAGATTCTCTATCTTTGGGAAAGGTCCTAGAAATGCAGGAGTGCTCATTAAGAACATCATCACAAATGAAAACTCAAAGCACACTTCACAATCTACCATTTTTCTCATCTCTGGAAATAGATACTAAAGAACAGCTAAAAGGTGCAGTAAGATCCTACAATTCTACCTATGATGCTAAGCCCTTTCCTTTTTGTCATCAAGCCAACTGAGGTTTTAATAGGAAGCACTTTTGATTCTATCCTCTGTAAAGACTTTCCAGCTAACTAGTGACAACAGCATCCAAGCAAGAATGTACAGTTCAATATATTCACTTCACTGGTTCTTACACGCACACACTCAAAAGACTTTTTATAATCCCTACTTACATGTTTCCACCACACAATTAACTCCCAATTAAATTCAAAGTAATGTAATCAATGTGTAACAGATTCACTGCAGTGGCTTCAGACCAAAGCGGCTGCAGGTGGATGGCTACACAAGGTATTGGATGCGCACAAGTACAGAGCTGCTCTGAAAGTAACACCTCCTATATTTTATGATGTTGGCTCACAACATCAGAGGCAGATGTTGGTGATATGGCAGTAGAAGTTGAACCTTCCCATCAGTATTCTGGTACTTTTTGTTGCTGTGGGACAGATGGCAGCAGAGGGGCAGTGTGACAAATTGGCATCTGATATGGAAATGTGTATGAAGCAAAGGTGTGGAATTAAATTCCTCCATGTGGAAAAAGTGGCAGCCATTGACATTTAATGAATGTTTGCTGAATGCTTCTGAAGACCAACCAGTGGATGTGATCACAGTGAGGTGGTGAGTGGTGCATTTCTGCAGCGGCAACAGTGACAGTGGGTCATCTACACAGGTGCAGATTTTTATGAGTGTGGCATGCAGGCTCTTGTTCATCACTGGCAAAAATGCATAACTAATGGTGGTGATTGCTGAAAAAAAGGTTTTGTGGCTGAGAATTTGCTCTACCAAATTGCATTATTGTCTTCTTTGTAGCTATTGTAGTTTCCTCTGAAATAAATAGGAGGCATTACTTTTGGAGCAACTTCGAAAAGAGAGCTTGGATGGGGCTTAATGTGAGAACAGTGTTGAGGCATTAAGACAGATTCTAAAGCAATGAGCACTATCTGCTAATGTTAAGAGACAACAATGTCCCCAAAATAATAGCAAAACCCACAAAATTATGATTAGGAAAGTCTTCCTAATGCTCCAAGAGTCCATCTTTTTCTTTGCCTGGAGCACAATTGAAAGCCTAACAGGAGGCCTCATAAAAACAAAGCCTACAAGAAACGAAGTCTGAAACAATGGTTATTAAATAAAAATGGAATCACAACAGAGTTACTTCAGAAAATAATTGCTGTTTGGGGATTTAGGCTCTTTTTATTTCAAAAGTGTTCACTTATCTAATCTGACGTCTAACTAGAAAATAAATTATAACAAAAACAGCTTCCTTTCCAAGTCCTCACTCTTCTACCTTTGTGCTCTACTAAACTGCAATGTAAGAAAAAAGGGCTGAGAACTGTGTAGGAGCACTTTTAACTACTCAGCATTATAACTTCAAAATAAATCTGGCCCAGTAATGTTAAACACAGCAGCACTTTGCATTTACAGAATCACAGAATTGTAGGGGTTGGAAGGGACCTCCAGAGATCAGAGTCCAATTCCCCTGCCGAAGCAGGTTCCCTACACCAGGTCGCACAGGTGGGCGTCCAGGCGGGTCTTGAATATCTCCAGAGAAGGAGACTCCACAACCTCCCTGGGCAGCCTGTTCCAGTGCTCCGTCACCTCACCGTAAAGAAGTTCTTGCGCACATTGGTGCGGAAGTACAAATGTATTTCCAGTATCACAACCTATTAAAGTTTTAAGTCCTATTTCAAAGACAGCTTTACGTATGTTGATATTTCTTCTTGGCAACAGCATACAAATAAAGTCTATTAATTGATCACATCACAGTTACAGACAACACACAGCTAAACATTATGGCTGTTATGATTTGTTAGCCAGTGAGTACTCACACAAAGACAGAAGAGAAGGATTGTGATGCACGACCTGGGCAAATAAGGCATACATCGCTGGGGAAGCTGCTGTCAGGTTAGAACACTGAAGGCTTTCAAAATAGGAATAAATTAAAATGCACTTTTCCTTTCTGGCTTAAGTTGTATTTAATAAACAGAGGCGAGTGATCATTACCTAATCTCTAGCAAGTCCACACTGGTTAAGAATTCTGAAACAAAACATACTGTGCTTTTACTTAACTAGGTAATGTGCAGAAGGGAGATAATGATATACAATTAAAAAATCATATCAAGTCAGGGATTCTTCTTGTAAAAGGCAATTGTTTCCTTTCACTAACTGTATTTCTTATTACCTCCTTCCTTTCAAACTATTGGATTGGAATATCTATTAATTTATGGCAACAGCGATATGAATTTTCAGACTTTCCCACTGTTACTAACAAAACGTGCATCAGATGAGATTTCCCTAACTGAACTTTCAGCATTACATCTAATTTTAGAAGTTTTTAGAATTAAAAAAAATATCTGCAGGAAAATCAGCACCTTAAGCTTTTATTAGGATTACTAGTAAGCTGGAATTACTAGTATTACTAATAATCGCTGGAGCAGGTTTGCCCAGTGAGGTGGTGAATGGCCCCCTCTGTGGAAGCATTCAAGGCCAGGCTGGATGAGGCTTTGAACAACCTGGTCTAGGGGGAGATGTCATAGCACAATTTTGGTTAGAAAGGAGCTGGAGAGACCTCCAGTCCCACCTCCTGGTGAAAACAGGGTCAGCAATGGGACCAGGCCACGTTCCTCAGGGCTTTGTCTGTTGAGTTCTTCAAAACCAGGATGGTGATCAGACCACTTCTCTGGGTAACATGCTGGCTTGCTCACACATCCTTGCGTGGAAAAAACTTTCAGCCAGCCTAAAAAATTCTTTTGACTTTATACCTTCTGTCTCTTGTTCTCCTGCCCAGCACCTGTGGATTCTCTAGTAGGCTGCTATTAGGTGCCTTCAGGTTGTCTCTTCTTCAGAATGAAGAACGAGCCCAGTTCCTTCAGCCTCTCCTTACTGAGGCAGGTGCTTCAGCTCTCAACCATCCCTTGGTGGCTTCTGCTGGATTAGTTTCACATTATTCATGTCTTTCTTGTGAGACTGGGGCAAGAATAGGTGTGGCCTAGCAAGCACTGAGTAGAGGGAGATGATCACTTTCCTCCATTCTCTGGCTGTGAAATTGTTGATGCAGCCCAGGGCATTCTTGGTCTTTCTTGCTGTTCAGGCCCAGTTTGCTGGGAACCCTACCCCTTCACAGCATAACTACTCTCCAGCTGATCTGCCTTCAGTCTGTTCTGTTGCCATTCTTTTCACATTTGCCCTTACGTTTGCAAGGTTGCTGCTGGCCTATCCTTCAGACTTCCCAGGTGCCTCTGGATGGCAGCCCTACTCAACTGCATTAACTCATTCCCCAGTGCAGTGTCACCTGCAAAGTTTACAAATATGCACTGTTTACTTCCCCCAGGTCATCAATAAAGATGTGCCCAAACAACAAACTTCCCCAGAATACTACCAGTGCTACTCATAGTTACTACAACTATTTCTACAGTTCTTTGAAACATACACTTTTGTTGCTTTACTTCTGAAAATAAAAGCAGTTACTGGCTTAACTATAAGTGTAAAGAATCTCTGCAGATGGGAGTGCTTTTCATAAGGTTGGAGTTAAAAGAAAAAAAGGAAAGATGTCCAAATGAAAGAGATCTTTTAATCTTAACTGGAGTTGTAACTGCAATGTTATATTGTAGCAGAGGTTTAAAAAGGGGGGTTACCACTGAAGGACCCAATCAAATAAGATGTTCAGTTAACGAGGCACAAGGCAGGGATGTGCTACAGGAACTAGAAACAGAGTTTGCTACAGATGAAAAGCATCCCGATGGCCTCAAATGACAAATAGTTCTCTGCTAAGCCTTCACCGCCCAAGATCCTGGCAACTCTTCATCAGGACATCAGGGCAGCTGAGCAGTCCAATTACCAAGCGAGAAATGCCTGGAAACGCAAACTCAAACCCTGACAAAACTGGTTTCTCTCCTTTTTGAGACAGATATATACTACTCCATTTGTTATGCTGCTATTTATAAGCAGCTCTTAATAAAAGTCTAGCCTGCTGTGAACTGCCATTAGAAATTCCATTATATTTTTCCAGAAAAACTAGAGTTTTAGTCTAACACTGTTGCCAAAATTTCTCTCTTCACCACCGTCTAGGTATTGCCTTTCATTCAAAAGAGAAATTATCTGGTTTGTGACATAGGTATCCCAAAAATGGCCAGCCATACTGCAATTCTTCACAACGCTAACCATTCATTTAGAAACCAAGTGGGTACTGAGCAGCCTCACTGGCTGGAAGCATTTCCCATTTGTCAGTGCAAAATGACTTGCCTTTGATGAAGTGCTTAGGGTTTGTTTTTTGTTTTTTAATTTCATTTATTTTCATTTTTTTTTATTAAGCAACAAGGCTTAATGCTTTGGGATATTCCAACTCCTTGGACTGCAATGGATTTGCCCTAGATTACGACATTTTGATAGGACACTTCTGAACGGCAGTATTTCTGAAATTAAGATTTAGATTTAACAAATACAGTTACAGTACTCAATATTATTCCTTTAATATGGAAATGATAAAAATGCCAATTCCTTGAGGGGAGGAAAAAAAGGGAGAGGGGAGAAATCAAGTACCTGAAATATGTTGATAGCATACAGGTTTAAAGTTACAACCAACCGAGATACCTTGAATTATGAAAGACTTAAAGACAGTTCTCTGAAGGTTTTCTGAGGAGTTGATTGACTGGTTCTTTTGACAAGCTAATAATTATGAGTAGAAAACAGACACCTAGAAGTTTTACTTGGCAAAGGCAATTCTCAAGTTCTATTAACAGACACTATTAATTCTGCCTAAGAAAACCTGTTTATTTTTTTCTGTTGTTGCTGATGTTGTTTGTTTTTTTTTTTTAAATGAAAGAACAATGTAAGTATCATAGATGAACAATGAATCTAGTAATAGAAATCATACTGAAGTTAGACAATCTAATGGTCTCATAACAAAGAAAACAATAAACCAGGAGTATCCCTTATCAATCAAACCCTTAACAATCCATACAAAATAACAAACCCCCCTGTGCTGTCTGCTTACAGATAATTCACTAGAAGTTACAGGGTTCAAAAGATTGTCATTCCTCTCCATATTTTATCCTCTCATTCATTTCTATGATGTCTACAGCTTATCTGAAAGTCTTTGTTTCTTAAAACACAGTCAGTAGTGACTAAGATTCCCCACTGGACCTCCCATCACCATATGGCTCACTGACCTTCCCTCATTTATAGGGAAGCATTGCACATTTAGCTTAACAAATTTGCAACATCAATTTTGACAATAATGATGGATATTTGAAATTACAATGTAATACTAAGCAGCATAGAAAATTCTAATATATGCAGAGTCAAATCTAAAGTCTAAAAAAAAAAAAATCAATTTGGAATGCGTAACAAAACCACCGTCCTACTTTTTGCCTACAGAATACTGAATATTATTATTAGAAATTTGGGATTGCAAATACAGTGCCTTTGAACAATACACAAAGCGTTTCAGGAAGCTCAGGCACAAACTACTGTGATTATGGTATCAAGGGCTCTGTAGAAAAACAAGAAACAAATGCAGATTGTTTTTTTTTTTTTTTGTTAACATCATGAACGCTACATAAGGAGCAGTAATTGAAAAGCTACATTCTGACTTTCTGTATTTTCTTCTATTTAATTAGTTAAACCTAACTACATAAAGTCCAGATGTTAAAATTTAAAGGTGAAGATAAAGCTTAGGGAAAGGCCAGTAATTTTTAAAGAGTTTTCCAGCCAGCCTCTTAATGTTCTCTCAGAGGCTTATGCTATGTGGAGAAAAAAACCCACCTTTTTCTATTGAATAAGTTTAGACGGTACATTCATGTATCACAGAACATTCTGCATTTCAAGCCAATAACGCGGTCCTAAAAAAAGCTAGATAGTACTTAAGAGCTAATTAAGAGTCACAAGGAAAAACAGATTCATTAGCATGAGTGATGGCAGCACTTTTTGTCCTCTATTTATGAAAAAGAAGAAACCATATACCTTCACTCCTTACAGCCACGTGCTTATGGGAGAAGTTCCTCCCAGATAACAATTACTTTAAAAAGTGGAATTAACCTCAGGCTTAAAACTCAGTAACTCATATGAGTACAGGCTAAGGTTACCACATGAGATATTAGGAGAGGAAAAGATGTGTGATGAGTGGTCAATTTATCATAATAATGTTTTCATTATAACATCTTCTGACTTGGGCAGATTACCTTCCCTTTGACACATGACAAGACCTTCCATTTCCTAGGGCAGCAGAAAGGTTTCCAATCTCAGATCAAATTATGGACAGAAGCCACTGAAGCACTAGGTCACTACTTAATGGCAGCAATAACTTGTGCTGATAGACAGCTTCTCCTTCAAGAATTTCAATAAGTTGTTGGAAAAAACCAACAAAAATCAAGTCTCAAAATCCATATAAGTAAGTAAATATCGCCACTTGTTCACAGAATGAAGAATTACAACACAGAGTATTTACTTGCCAAACAATACAGAAGTGCTATCAAAAATACTACATTAACAAATTTGGGAAGAAATGTACTCAGTAGCTCTGGAAATCAGGAAACCTGTTTAGATGTCATCTTCTGTACTACACCAAATACACTTCTTATTGTTTTGTCAACAAAACACTTAAACCTTTTCATGTTGTAAATTAGAGGAGAGAAAAAGCATTATTAGTGAGACATCTAATTTATTTTGGGTAGTAAATTATTTTAAAATAAATTACTTATTTAAATGAATCAATTATTTAAAAATTATTTAAATCAATCAAATGTTAATCCCTTCAAAATTAGTTTACATACAAAGACCATTCATTTAAAGACCTATTTGATAATTTATTGGACTAGAAAAATGCTGTAATATTTTAAGTGGGTCAGAAATGTTTTCTGGAACTTTGTAATAGGTTATTATCAAGACAACAAAACACACTTCTACCAGAAATCCACAACATGATTCAAGCTATTATCTTCTAGGGTGTACTACAGCAGGTACTGCCTCTTTTGAAATACAGCTCTCATTTGAGCTGTACTGATTTAAAAAAAAAAAAAAATTCCTAAGAAGAAAGCAGTCTAATGTTATTTAAATGAATTAACAGCAAGTGTAGAGTCCTGCACCTGGGGAGGAATAACTGCATGCACCAGCACAGGTTAGAGGCTGACCTGCAGGAAAAGAGCTCTGCAGAGAAAGACCTGGGTGCCCTGGTGGAGAACAGGGTGGCTGTGAGCCAGCAGCATGCCCTTGTGGCCAAGAATGCCATTGGGACCCTGGGGTGCATTGAAAAGATCCTCCCCCTCTACTCTGTCCTGGTAAGGCCACGTCTGGAGTACTGTGTCCAGTTCTGGGTTTCTTAGTTCAAGAAAGACAGGGAGCTACTGGAGAGAGCCCTGCGGAGGGTCACAAATATGATGCGGGGCCTGGTGCACCTCCCTTATGAAGAAAAGCTGAGACCTGGGGCTGATTAGCCTGGAAAAGACCGAGGGGGATCTTATCAATACTTATAAATACTTAATAGGCAGGTGTCAACAGGATGGGGCCAAGCTCTTCTCAGTGATTACCAGTGACAGAACAAGGGGCAATGGGCACAAATTGGAACATGGAAACTTCCATGTGAACACAAGGAAAAACCTACTTCGAGGGTGACAGAGCATGGGAACAGGCTGCCCATAGAATTTGTAGAGTCTCCTTCTCAGGAGATATTCAAGACCCACCTGGACAGTTTCCTATGCAACCTACAGTAGGGAACTTGCTTTTGCAGGGGATTGGACTCTGATCTCCAGAGGTCCCTTCCAACTCCCACGAGTCTGCAAAAAGCACTGACTACAAAGAGGAGACACACACTGGTGTACAAACAGGTATTGTTTCTCAAACAATACCATTAGTGATTCAAAGCAAAACCTTACGAAATTTGATAGTTTGCAGCTAGACACTCTCAGATCTGCTGCTCCTAACTGTGATAAAGAATGCCAATAAAGGATGGTTTTTGCATTTAACTGTACTGCTATTCTAACAAGGGCTACATAAAAGCTGCACATTCACTGAACATTGAATTGTCACAAATAAACAAAAGCAAATAAACAAAACTCCCCGCACAGTCCATGTCACTGGGGATGATGAGTACTAATCACTCTATTTATGTGGATGATTACTTTTTTCACTGTTATTTAGCCTACTCGACTACTTATGTATATATTTACATACTTAAAATAGTAGTTTATGTACAATACCCATGTTATTTCTTATAGTAAATAAAAACTCGGACATATTCACGTGCACATCCTTTCTGTGTCCATGTTGACCGTATCCACATGCTGACTGATGAACTGATTGTCTCCTGTCTTGCTCACCTAAGGGACAAAGCTCAGACCATTATTCCTAAAATAACGTAATATAAAACATGAGTGCATCAATTTTCTAAAGATACTCTCAAACCTTAACTATAATATTTGTTAATTATCTGCTGGTCATGCTGATAATCTGCATAATTTATCTAACATAAAGGACGGTGAAACTATTAAGAAAATTTAAAATGAGTAAGCATGTTATAGAAAAATAAAAATCAGCCAATGTTATTTATGGTGTTTTTTTTTTTAATTAAAGGGAGTGATGTGAATTACTTTACCAAAAACCTGGCAGAGTCCTGAGGAGAAATCCCTACCATATGCACTACCTCATCTTGTTATTCTCCCCATAGTCTGTAGGCAACATCAGGATTCATTTTTCATTTTCCTTTTTCAGTTTCTTTACAGCAGAGCTTGTTTATCACTACTTTTATTTTCTAGTATTCACCCCATGTCCTCCAGGAACTACAGAAGTTGTCTTTTGCAACTTCTCTTTTGAGACGTTATACTGAATCAAAAATCAAGCTGCTTCCATTTCATTTCCCACACTCTTTTCTCTGTACTGTCAACTTCAACTAGAAATGAATGTTTTTCCTATTCCCACAGAAGAGATCTGTGTATTACAGAATCATAGAATCACTAAGGTTGGAAAAGACCACTATGACCATCAAGTCCAATTGTTGACTCCATCACCACCATACCCACTAAACCACGTCCCTAAGTGCCACATCT
Organism: Pavo muticus; assembly: GCA_016647715.1. Lineage (NCBI taxonomy): Eukaryota > Metazoa > Chordata > Aves > Galliformes > Phasianidae > Pavo > Pavo muticus. Next base: position 415,858 of record JACDJE010000067.1, on the reverse strand, counting down.
ACCCTCTTCTTGAAAACCTCCAGGGACAGTGGCTCCACCACCTGCCTGGGCAGCCTGTATTTACGTAATTCATTTGTTTGACACACTGCCAACAGAAAACTGCTAAGCGAGGCACCAAAAATACAACCAACAAAAAAAGTGTAAGTTTGTAAAAGATATTTCAACTCCCCGGTCCATAGCTCTACCAAATTCAGTTTATTGCAGTTGACCTTCACCATGCCCCAGAGTTCACATCAGGTGAAATTGTAACAGAATGTTACTGAAGTAACAGGAATGGCACTAGTGGCCACTCAGCAAATCTGTTCATATCTAAGACATTTGCAAAATACTGGTTTGAAGGAAAGAGATGAGATCTGAATGCAGAATATGGACCAGACACCAGAGATCCAGAGAGCAGAGAACACAGAATCAAAACAGAAAGCTATCCGAATTTGGACATGAACAAGCCATACCTAAAACAACAACACATGGATACATTCTTAAAGACACCTGCTGAAAATCTTCTGGGCAAACCAACAGCTAGGTTCTGCACTGAAAAAAGAAAATTAAGTTAGAATGACAGATGCCTTGTAAGAGAGAAATTCCCTGGGAAAGGCCTTCTGTATTCATAACCTGTGTAAGATGGTTTATTAAAGCTCTCCCTCAACATGATAAATGCATCCAGCTCTGATTGAACGAAGACTGTCAACATTCTGAAGAAATCTTATCATGTAATCTTACCAAGACAAAATTTGAAAAATAGCAGGCCACCAACATGTTGATAAGTGACAATACGTCTCCATAACACGATTATAAGTGAGCATCTGTGATATTTGTCCTTCTTTTGAATAAAGGCCAAATCTAGCATACCGTTTAACCAAATTCAGTGCTGAACGATGGCTTATAGGCAAGCAACTCCAAGGCTCTTAAGAGATCTGTGTCCACATTGCTCCTACTTAAATATATGATGAACAGGTGTTTACACTTGCCTGTGACTGCAACTCAGCACAGTGATATTCTGTATATTTGTTTGAGTAACAAATAGTAACGGTGAAGAAATACTGCCAAGAAACAACAGCATGTACCCTGCAAGCAAATACGAGAAGGAACCACATGGTGTGCATGAGAAAGATGGAGACAACTCTGCGACATCTTCAGAAGAAAGAGGGAATTCTTCTCATAGGTATTTAAGGCCAAAATAAAGTTGAATGGATCAGTGATTATTGGCAATATCTTGTAAGTGATTACCCCTGTGTGGAAAGGTTGATTTTTTTCTAAAAAGAAAAATACTTTCCTCTGGCAGCCAAAATGAGACTAATCTTAATTTTATATTCGCTAACAATCTGGAAGTGGGTCTTGAATGGATTCAAAGCAGGACACGCCAAACAAGCAGACTCAGGAGGAGCGTCAAGACTTGTCAGAGTCTCCTCAAACTTCACTGCCTGTTGTCATATTCAGAATCTGAATGAACATTTGGAAACTCCAGCTGACTTGACATGAAAATTTCATGGAGCTGTATTTATTTGGTTTGTTGAATTGTATACAAAAATACAGTTAGTTCTGCTGACTTGTAAATCAGCATTCTCGCAATTTAAGCTAAACATCTCTTCAATCATAAGGTCAAGACAGAAGAACACTGCAATTCAAAGGAAATTCGTTTGTAGTAAGACTTAACAAAATGTCATGGTTTTATGGTTTTTCTTATTGGTATTCCACATCATAACACCCACATACAATCCAGGGTTGCACTACTCCCATAGTCAGCAAACCCAAAAACTGCAGGAATGGCTTTAACAGAGGGGTAGTTTAGACAGCTTCCTTGTTACGAGTTGCTGCAGCACTGGCTCTGATCACCTGCAGTTTCTTTTTTTTGGCAGAATTACTTTGATTTATTTATTTTATTTATTTTTAATTCAGAGCTCTGATCTTCTACAGAATACTTGAAATAACAGCCTGTGCCTAGTGTGCCTTGAGTAAGGCTCAAAGTTACAAGCTCAGGATCCTCCCACTGTGGGCAGTATACTGCAAGATACAGCCAGGAGCTAAATGTTCAAGCCACATCCAAGAACAAGAAAGGGAGATGAGCTAGGAAAGTACTTCAATACTTAAGAAGTATTGCTACATAAAGGTTTTTTCCTTTACCAGAAATCATATGCACACATCTATTGGCATAAATCATCACCTGAGGCACTAATTTTTTCATTAGTCTCATTAGTTCTCAATGAAATTCTAATGGTAATTAAGTCCTACAGAAGAAGAAAAATGTCCTGTTCCACTGCGCTATATAAAGAATGCAAATATCCAAGACATTAACAACCACATCAGATTTACTCAATTCGAGTGTCTTTACTAAAATTACAGAGTCCATTAATCAGTCTTTCAAGGAAGACTCTACTGAATCTACTTATCCGTTTTCCAAACAGATCCAAAGCTTTTCTTCCCCCCCCCGAACTCTGGATGCCTCATACACGCTCCATATTCTTCCTTGTCAGCTACTAGCACTTAAAACTCCCTTGTGGGAAAATAATAAATAAAAATTGGAATCAATGAAATTACATCAAAATTGATCTACAAATATCCCTTAGCATTTAGAAGGGCATAATTTTACAGGGATAAAGTGAATGCATTTGCAAAATGACAAATCCAGGAAAGCAACTCCTGACAAACAAATCTACAACTCTGATGGAATTGCTTTCCACTGGGAAAGTTACCATCAAAATCAAAACACTTTGCAGAATTGTTTCCATTTGGTTTATAATTTCACTTCAAAAAATGTTCTGATGGCATCCAATGGTTATGTTTTGACACTTTTGGAACAGAGTTTTTAGTTGTCTTTCCAAAGTACTTTTTATATAGAATACTGAAGTCAAATGGAAATACTGTCAGACACAAAGTCTTGCAATTCAAATAATGTTTGGTTTTGTGCCTCTTTTTTTTTTTCCTCCTAGAAATTGCATACATTTCCATGTTTTACTACAATTCAGAGTGTAGTAATTTTAGTCCTTCTCACAGCTCCAGTCCTAAAAGTACCACCTCGCACTACTGACACCTCTATTCAACGATGGATTGATTCTCACTGAAGTAGATATAGAAGATGCCCAGATACCATCTGCTTGGAATGCAGTCACTGAAATAATGTCCAAAATTTAACCCTCTGGGAAAGAGATCTATTAATAACTCCAACTGCAAACATCTGAATGCTCTACAAAACTGACTCACAGATGCGCAGCTCCCGTTAGTCCACAATTTTGGGTCATGCAGCTGCCAAGGCAAAACAAGTGTCTGGAACAGCACGTGACAGAAATACCACTGCATTCATGGCTCACAAACACCAAAGCTGCTTTGCTTTTTTTGCCTTTTTTTTTTTTTTTTTTTTTTTAAATACGTTTCAGGGATAGCCATGTACTCATCACACAGGAAAAACCAACTAAAAAACCCTGAAGTTCATTATTGCCTGGAGCATAGCCAACAATTACACAGTGAGAAGGGGAAAAAGTTCTCCGCTTTCCTTGTGCAGCCAAGGAAAAAACAGATCCTACAAGTCTGCACATCTGTCACCTCATTCTTACAAAGGAATCAGACAGTTCTGCTGGACAGAATCAACTGCTTTAATTTCTGTGTTTCTTATCTCAGTCACAGACTACCACTTAGGGCAGAACATGATACTTTCTACAGCATGGCATGTCTCTATTTCCTCATTATTGATTGGATGTACACATATTTTTAATAACATCGCAATCTAGCTTTCCCCCCCTCCCTCTAACACACAGTAACATGCCACCAAGAGTTAACAACCTGCTGGTGGATCCCATCAATCACAAGCATCATCAGGAGAACCAACAAGAAAAATGAGCAGCTCGGAGAACTATCGCATGTGAAATCTTAACACAGCTGTTAAGTGAGCTGAGTGACAAAATTAATGTACCAATGACCAGATTCCATAAAATAGGGACTAAAAGCAAAGCAAGATTTTCATCAAAGTGACCAAAATAAGGCACGAGAAGAGGAGAAACAATCCCATTTGGGGAAAAAAAGAAGCATTTTTTCTTGACTTTTCATTGGTGTGAGTCATGCTGTCAGAACAATTACTGGAATCAGAGAAGCCATATGCCTCCTTGAAGGACAGAGATTGCCATGCAACTGCAGGTCAGGCTAACCTGTACTTGTGCACAAATCCAGTGGCTCTGCCCAATGCTGAACTAAGGGACATGTGCACCTGAGCATCCCACAGCTACTCCTTCCCAGCAAAAACTTTACCTCATATAACCTTATACAAGTTTATAAATCAGGTGCTCTGCAATAGGGCCTACAAAATCCTATATATTTAATTACATTGTATAACATAAGGAAGTTTCCAGATCTTACAAGAATGAAATCAAGGAACTGCAAAGCACTGATTGTGCATTTAGCCTCCACCAAAGAGTCACGTTTATTCTAATTGAGACAAAGAGTTAAGGAGTTGAATGGCACATCTGGGCCCACCTGGCAAAGGGAGAAAAGGTTGCATTAATTCTCAAGCAACTGATAACAACTTTCAAGCAACTCTTGACACCTTAGACAGCAACAAAATGAGCTTATAAGAAAAATGAACACCTGGAGGATAGATAAAAATAAGGCAGAAAGCTGAGATAACATTTAATACAGAAATGATATAACTTTTGATAATGATTCTGATAAATAAAATAATTGAAATTCCGTGTAGGAAGTAACAGCATAGACACATTTAGGATTATTTTGAATATCTTGTGTTAAATTTATGGTCAAGCTACCTTAAGTAAAGTTTCATATCTTCCTCTATTGCAGGAGAGCACAGAGCAGTACACTGACATACAATAAATTGTTTTGACTTTTCTATGCCCCAGTTCCTCACCTTAGCGTAAGAAGTTGATCAGCACATTTGGTAGCTGAGCAAGAATTTAACTGGGGTAGCAGTTAAGTCTCAAAACGTAACAAGACCAGCATTAGTGGAACAGCAACAGAAACAGTGAGAAATGGTGAATCAGTGAGCCAGACTACTCGTCCAAATGTCCAAGGACAGCTCTTGGTTTATTTTTGTTCTTAACCACAAGTCTAGATTGATCTTTACCTAACAAAAGCTGGCATCCGATATTGTTTATTTTTCTATTTTCCTGTTTGCAAAGGACAGACTGGTTCTTGCATACACTGAAATTTGTGTCAGCTGAAATCTTTTGCTAATCACAGATCAGCATATATATATATATATATGTATGTGTATATATATATATATACACACACACACACATACTTACTGTAGGTCATTAAGAGTTACTAAACCTTAAGATACAGAACAGCTACAGAACAGCAGTAAAGTCCTAGGCCGTAGCAAGCGAGGACCTGCTCAAATGAAAAAGCTCTGGACAGAGAAATAAAGGAAAGAATCTGCTTACCTTTGGAAGGCCTCAGGTATACAGGGATCTCCAGCAAGATACCCTCACCTCCACTGCCAACCCTTAAATGAGATCTGGGAAGGGGTGGAGCCAGGATCAGCTTGTACCTGAGCTCCCCTGGGTTGGCCCTGCCTTCCCACCAGGTGCTCAATCACTGGTTCAAGCCGTGACTTAGCATTTCCACTAAAAACACTTTTCACAAGTTTTAAAATTCTTTCATTTGGCATTAAAAAATACAACAAATCTAAATAGAATGTCAATTGTCATTTAAATAGCAGAAGTCACCTCCTCAGATCAATTGAGATTGTAATGTATCATCTTCAAAGTATCAGAGGATCTCCTTTTTGTCAACCATACAGAAAAAAAGGGTGCCCTCATTAAGAGCTACCTTTCTTGACTGGAAACTTGACACCTTCTCTCTTCACATATTGATTTTCCAGCAGTACAAGTCACGTTTCTTTCTTCACATAGATCGTTTACATGGGTGATAGAGCACAATGGCAGACATGAAATTACTTACTGTCTGCAAAGTTCTCCCCTGATGTTAAAACCTTGCAGCACACCTGGGCTGCAAAAGTCTCCATAACACTTAGTGCAGGACTATGCACTAAGAGATGATCCTGTATGCTGTTACTCTAAGACAGTCAGTAGTGACCTCTGTTACTTAAAGGTTTTAATGCTGTTCTTCACAGTTACAGCACTAAAAGTTCTGCTGGGTGGTAGACTAAAATATATTACATGGTGACTAGCAAACTTACAGAACAAAAATACTCAATTTTACATCACAATCTATACGTACACTTAAGAGAAAAAGCACAGAAGGCAAATATGGAGACAACAACCAGCGGACCATCCTTCAAACGCACACTCATGCACTGTTTGCATTCTGAAATTCTGCAGCTGAAAATGTGAATCAATACGATTCATCTTTTATATTTCTTCACTACAAGTTAGTTCTATATGAAGTCATTTAATATCACATTACAGCAGCCACAACGACGCAGCAGAACTGCTTATCAGGGCAGGGAAGAAGCTCACATGGTGCCCATGCTAGCCGTGCACGCAGTGTAAACAAACAGCAAAGCAGGATGGTTGTTGTGGTCCTGGCAGATCTCTAGGTGTAACAGCTGTCAACTGCTTCTTGCTAGAAATTGCTATTGCATTTGGTGTTCACAAACTCTCTCAGAGAGGCATATTTTTGGCACAAAGTAGCCCTGGGCCATAGGCAGGTACTTGTCCCAGCTGTCCCTGAGCTCTCTCTGTGCCTGCCCAGCTCAGTCCTGCCCTCAGCCCTGGGCTGCAGCTCCCAGGCTGGGTTCTCCCTGGACTATTAAAGAGCATCCAAAGGAGGGCTATAAAGGTGGGGAAGGGTCCAGAGGGCAAGATGTATGTGGAGCAGCCGAGGTCCCAGGGATTATTCAGCCCAGAGCAGAGGAGCTGAGGGGAGGCCTCATGGCAGCTGCAGCTCCTCACAGGGAGCAGAGGGGCAGCGCTGAGCTCTGCTCTCTGTGACAGCGACAGGCCCCGAGGGAATGGCATGGAGCTGAGTCAGGGGAGGGGCAGCTGGGGGTTAGGGAAAGGTTGTGCACCAGAGGGCGGTGGGCATGGAACTGGCTGCCCAGGGCAGTGGGCATGGCCCTAGTGCCAGAGTTCAAGGAGCATTTGGACAATGCTCTCAAACATAGGGTTTGAATTTTGGGTGATCCTGCAGGGAGCCAGGAGCAGGACTGAATGACGCTTGTACGTTCCTTCCAACTCAGGATATTCTATGATTTTACACATTCGCTGGTTTTATAGTACCTAAGGACAGGTCTATGTACAAAACTGAGATCTTTTCCTAAGGAAAGTGAAAGCACTCACTGCAACAAGGCATCAAGAAATAGCAAATACCCAAGGTAAACGTGTACCTCATGATTTCCAAGCTGCAAAATTTGTCAGCACAAAAACACTCACTAGTCCACCTGTTGTTGCGTGATGGCCAGCTTTGAACTGTAAGCCAAAACGTCCACATGGTTTAGACCCCTCAGGCACATATCTTGTTGTGGGGGTACCAGAGCTCTGGGTAGGGGTTACAGAAGAGGAGAGAACCTAATAGTTCCCTAAGCCCCCAGCTTCTGCACTGATAACCCCAGATGGAAACACTGCAACTCAGATCAGGAGCTGTGCACCACCACTCACAGCCTCAAGCTGTCCCTGTTGCATTCAGACATCCTTGTCGTTCAAAATAATAGCAAGTACTCAGGGCAAGAGGAGGAAGCCTTGATAGCAGAGGAGCTAAGGAAGGAGGAGGGGAACTTGAGGAGTTAGCAGTAAGGGCTTAGGAGGTCCAGCCCTTCACACTTCCTCTCAGAGCACTCTTGCACAGGAAATAACACTTATTCCTTGAGGGTCACGGAGCTTGCTGTGGTTATGCCAGTTCAAAGCCTTCTGTTTCCAGCTCAGCAGTTCTTGCAGGCCTGGAGATGATTCACAACGAAGGTAGCTCACGTGCCTCTGCGGTTCCACAGAGTGGTAAAGTGAATGCAGCCATGCCAGGGGGCAACGCAGCAGGGACTTGAACACAGCTAGGCCTGTGCCTGCAGCACCCAGCTGCTCTTTACTGAAAGCATCGTTCAGTGACACCCAGAGCAGACAGACAGACAAGCAGCCATGCTGCACGGCACCCTGTGCAGCCCAACTCCCTCACGCAGCACCCAGAGCAGCCGAGCTGCACCGTGTAAGCCAGGAACTCCTCCAGGCTGGGCTCAGCCAGCAGCATTCAGACAGCCGGCAGAGCAGCGCTCCGCAGTCAGCCCCAGCCCTTCGCCTGCTCCTCCGCAAGGTGCCCGGGGCCGCCCATGTCCTCCAGCCGCAAACACGCGCACGGGGCGCGAAGAGAAGGCTGTCCTGTGCTGTCCCCTCCCCGCCCCGAGGCTCCCCGTTATTCCCCTTTCCCGACCTCCGCGAGGAGCAGCACCTGTAGTTGTAGCCGCTGAAGCGCTGGCTCTCTCGCAGCAGAGCGCGGTACAGCCGCAGCACCTGGGCCCGGCTGGACGCTGCCATGTTGCCGGCGCAAGGCGGCTCCTCCCGCCCGGGCCCTTTTCCCCGCCCGCGGCGCCCTGGGCCGCCTCCCGAACCCAGCCCTCTCTGCGCGGCACCCGGCGACGCGACGCGGTGAGTGGCGGCCCGGCCCGCGAGGAGGAGAGGTTGAGCCTGGGCCCGGGGGCCGTCCCGTGCTGCTGGGCGCCGCCAGGCGGGGCGGGGGAGATGCCGACGGCCTAGGCCCAGCCGAGGCCGCCCGGAGCTGGGCAGTGGAGTGTTTCTGTGCGGGTGTCTGTGGGTCGGTGAGTGCAGCGTGGATCTCGGTTGTACATGCATCTGTTGCATTGTGCGTGCGTTTGCGGCCTTCTTAAAGGTGCGTGGAGGAAACAGGCGTTGACTGTAAATAATGGGAGGGGGGAACGGTGTGCGAAGTTGGACAGTGTAAGGTTGGCACTGGGGTCAGGCCTGGAAGTAAGCAGCAGGTGAATAACGTTTGCTCGTTGCTCTGTGATTTCTAAGCAGTTTGGCGGCACATTTTCAGTCATAGAGGCGTGCCTGAGCGTCATGCACCATGGGCTTCGCCTGGTGCCGGAATGGGAGGCCGTGAGCACTGGCACAGGCTGCCCAGAGGCGGTGGGATCTCCTCCTTGGACATCTTAAGAAAGCTGCCTGGATAGGAGCCTGAGTACCCTGCTCTGGGAACCCTGCTGCAGCTGGAGTTGGGTCAGATGGACCACAGGGTCCTGCCAGCCTCAGCCCTTCTGCGATTCTTTGCTGTGTTCCTCCTTCAACACCCTGTTTGGAGTTGAATTCTGTTATTAAAACCATACTTGTTTTGCACAGCTATAGCTCAGACTCTGTTTGAATTAAGCAGTGAGAACTTCTGAGAGAGATTAACAAGTTTTTCCTGCCTCAGTACTTTTATTTGCAAGAGGAAACCCCCGTTATCATTTTTTCCTACTTTCTCTACAGTTATGAGAAATGACCACAGCAGTGCTATTGGTGAATTTAATGCACAGGCCCACGTGTGTTAGAACAGACCTTGGAGAGGGCAGTACCCAGGCAGCAGTCTGTATACACACTGCCTTGGTATTACACAGTCCAGAGAACAACAGGTACATGAACAATTTTAAATAAGCTCTGCCTCTTTATTTGGATTTTATTCTCTGCAGCGAGGCTGAGACTCAAATTCTACTTAATCACCTCTTATGTTTTTTTATGCCTGTGGCATCCCAGTACTGTTCCTGCTGGAAGCACATAGCATCCCCTTCTGCTGAAAGTTTTGCCACTACAGAATAAATTTGGCCTTGTAACTTACATATGTGTTGCCTCACCTGCGTTGATAATATTATAATATGAATTCTTTATATTCTTACTTGCTTCACAGCACGTTTTGTTAATAGGATATGTTTATATTTATTCTGCATGTGTCTCTGGCAAAAGTACTTCAATTGCTGCTAATTAAACTCATTGTATATGTATGCTTGGGTATTGTTTTTTGTGCCAGTTGTACATCTGATGCAGTTATTGCATAAAACTAAAGTACTTCCTAGTATAAATAGTATCAGTGGAGTTTCTTAAATTTTTGCATGCGTGCTCACACGGTCTTTATATTATAGCAGCCCTTTTAGGCTTCTGGAAACAGACATTTTCCACACATGCCAAATTTCTTTGGTATTCTTTTTATCAAAACCCAAATAGAAATGTTAGAGGAAATGCTTTATTTTTATTGTTAAGAAAAATACAAGCAATGGAGACATTGCAATGAGCATCACGTTGTCAAGGCCTTCCTTCTAAAATCACAAAATAATGTGTTTTATGCTAGCTTTTGGCCTTCAGGAAACACAAACAGAGAACTTTGTTGAACACATGGTTCAAAAACTCCGTGTTTAAAGAATCTGAAGAACTCTGCCTGGAGGACTGAATCCTTGTAGCCCAAGCTATGTTGCTAGCCCAGGCTGCTATGCCAAGAGTGGAGTCTACATGAATTGCCAGAGCTCCCCCATCCTTGTAATTTTCAGCAGTTGGGGTGCTTAATGTTAAAGCAGATTTGTCATCTTCCCTGAACACAACAGCAGCAGCCCCATCCTTTCTTTTGGTCATGGGCTTCAGGCAGCTTAAGAGATGCCATGTACAGAACAAAACCTAGCTTTGAGAGTTCAGCAAAATTGTGCGAAGGTATTCTGTAGGTGAGTGTGGCAATGGCTCTATCTAATCTTCGAATAAGCTTTATTATTTTCAATAAGTAGAATGTTGATATTACAGTCATCAGCTGTAGAAGATGTGGGAGTAATTATGAAGAAAGCAAAAGGCATTAGGTAAATCTTGGTTACAAGAGCACTTGGTTTAATATTTGTAAGGTAATTATAGATGATTTAGAAATGGCTTCAGGTGTTAATCCTGTTTCTGAATCTTCTTGACAGTGATTGAGGTTGTTTATTTGTTTGTTTATTTATTTTATAACCATGTTTTTTTTTTAAAGAAGTATCAAAACTTATTATGTTTAAAATAAGCAATAGGCAGGTGTACATGCAAAGGAAAAAAAGCGAAAAAAGTCTTCTCGTCTCCCCTTCCTGTCTTAACCTTTATTTGACTTCAGAAGGGAAGAACCATTTTTAAGAAGAGACTTATCTTTATGCAGTCAAATTGGCACTGTTAACTGGAAAAAAAATATTATTTTCTTAAATGTTTTACTAATGCTTTTTCTTGAAAGCTTTTCTGAAGCCATGGATTTTGATCTCTGCTGATCTGCAGTAAGTGGGAATTACCTCTGCTGTGACTAAAGTTTGTAATTTTGAGTAGGGTGGGTTGGATGTTTCTGCTGGCCTTCTGTTCAGGTGCATCACTGCAGGCCTACAGAGTATTTCAAGGATAGACACAGCCCAAATGATTGGTGTGACCTCTGTCATGTCCTGTGACACTGGAGCCTATTCTGGGAAGCAGAGATGGCTTCTTTAACCTGTTTCTTCGCTCCCTGAGTTTAGTCTAGATGCCAAACCAGGACCAGTCAAGACACGAGACATGGGTGCTATTTTATTACTTTTTATGATAGTGGGAGTAGAGAGATGTTTTTCTTAATTACAGAGGTGCATATAATTGAAGGGGGTTGACCAGTGTACATATGTACAAAAGTCTTTGCTTCTGGCATTTGGTCTGGCGGAGGAAGATATCTGTGCCTTTCCTTTTTTGCATCTCGTGATCATAGAATCAGAATCACAGAATCATAGAATCACAAGGTTGGAAAGGACCTACAAGATCATCTAGTCCAACCGTCCTCCCATTACCATTGCTACCACAAGCACTAAACCGTATCTTGTAGCTCCTCATCCAGACGCTTCTTGAACACTGCCAGGGACGGCGGCTCCACCACCTCCCTGGGCAGCCATTCCAGTGCCTGACCACTCTCTGAGAGGAAAAGTTTTTCCTTATGTCTAACTTAAACCTCCTCTGGTACAACTTGTGGCCATTTCCTCAATTTGAGAATAATACAGTAATATGGGTATCTGGAACAGTTACTGGTATTTTGAATATGTAGCTGCTCAAAAGGAGGGGAAAAAAAAAAAGAAAAAGGGATTTGGATGACGTACCTGAAGAGATGTCGGACTGCTGTGAAAGGAAACAGCTGTTATATTCTCCAGTACATGTTGGATGTTTTGTTGTACGTTGCCAAATTGTTCCTTATGGTGCACTATTTCAGCTTTATGACATGGCACTCAACACTTCAAGAGAACATGTGCTTTCCTGCTATGCTGCTGCTCATGTTGATTATTTTCCTTTTGGGGTCAGAATGATAATTGATTGCTGCGATATTATCATCTCTTAATTATTATTTTCCAGTTTGTGAAAACTTTCTCACTTTTCTCTGCTGCTGTGGTGCTCTCTCTTCTTTCCAGCTGTTAGTTGCTGATGGACAGTGTCACGCACAGTGAGATCCAATCTGGGTTATTTTAGATCCTTTACAATAAGGACTATAAATCAAGGGAAATCTTGATTGTCAGAGTTGTAATGAATTATATGATTCAGCCGTTCCCTGTAGAGAGCAAAATTTAGGCAGTATCTAAAGAAGGCATTGAATAACTCTGCTTCTTAACGGTTCTTTTTTCTTTTCTTTTTTTTTTTTTAACTTTTAAAATATTGATTTGATTGTCTTTTTTGAAGATATAAAAGGTAGTTTTTAATCAGGGGAAAAAACTTTTGTGTTTCAAATTCATCTGGGCTCCTAAATTATTTGCGCATCTTAGAGAATTCGAAATAAGCATTCAGAAGGAAGAAGAAGCAGTAGAAAACTCTGTCACTTTTTGTGCATTACCCCGTTTCTTTCTGAACTGACATGCAAGATGTTTGAAGACCGTAAGAACAGTAATAATAACTAAAACAAATAAACAAACCAAAAGTAGCTGTTGGTCTTCTGTTGTAATGGTTGGCCTTGTAAGGAATTCCTGTTTTATCACTGCTTCTAAAACTTTGCTGGTTTGTGATCTCTAGTGTTGTAGGTGTAGGACTGGAAGAAACACTGGTTTTTGTTTTTTTTTTTCCTTTTTGGCCTCAATTTTAATTTTTCAATTTCCTATGGCTATGTGCAACTCCTGAGGATTTCATGGGCATTGTATTTGCTTATTAATTATATATAATATTAAGCAGCTAGATAGTTCAGCAGTCATGGGATAACATCTAGATCAGTGTGCTATATTGATATATTCCATATTGATTTTAAAGGATGTTTATAGTGGACATATCTGTAAAGTACTTTGACATTCATGTATGAAAAATGTTTTAAGAGTCTAGAATTAGAAGGATAATTTTGTGTTACAACACTAGGCCAAAGTAATAATAAGTAATAGGGGATTAAAAATTCTAATAATACTCAGATAATTCAGTGTGTAATCATAGAATCACCAAGGTTGGAAAAGACCCACAAGATCACCCAGTCCAACCATCCACCCACCACCAATAGTTCTCACTAGACCATGTCCCTCAACACAACGTCCAAACATTTCTTGAACACCTCCAGGTTCGGTGACTCCACCACCTCCCTGGGCAGCCCATTCCAGTGCCAGACCACTCTTTTAGAGAATTAGTATTTTCTAACATCCAGCCTGAACCTCCCCTGGTGCAGCTTGAAGCCATTCCCTCTAGTACTATCACTAGTTACACGAGAGAAGAGGCTGACCCCCAGCTCACTACAACCTCCCTTCAGGTAGTTATAGAGAGCAATAAGGTCTCTCCTGAGCCTCCTCTTCTCCAGACTGAACAATCCCAGCTCCCTCAGCCGCTCCTCATAAGGCCTGTGCTCCAGACCCCTCACCAGCTTTGTTGCCCTTCTTTGAAGACGCTCAATGTCTTTCTTGCAGTGAGGGGCCCAAAACTGAACACAGTACTTGAGGCGAGGCCCCACCAGTGCTGAGTACAGGGGGACAATTACTTCCCCCTTCCTGCTGGCAGCACTGTTTCTGATGCAAGCCAGGATGCCATTGGCCTTCTTTGCCACCTGGGCATGCTGCTGGCTCATGTTCAGCCGAGCATTAATCAATGCCTCCAGGTCCCTTTCCTCTACACAGTCTTCCAGCCACTCTGCCCCAAGCCTGTAGCGTTGCCTGGGGTTATTGTGGCCAAAGTGCAGGACCCGGCATTTGGTCTTGTTGAACTTCATCCCATTGGCTTCAGCCCAGCTATCCAGCCTGTCCAGATCGCTCTTGTAGGGCCTAGCTACCCCCAGGCAGTTCGACACTTCCAGCCAACTTGGTGTCATCTGCAAACTTACTGAGGGTGCAGATGATCAGTGGGCTGGATAATAGTTCTATCAAATATGAACGACATTTCTAACCTGATAGTTGATGAAATTCAAGGTATTTTTCCAACCAAGAACTCAGCAAGGAATGAATGTATTTCCACTCTGTGGTCATCTGATATAGTGAAATCTTACCAAGAAGCCTAATCGTGGGAAGAGGGAAGGACAGGATTTATGAAGTGTTCTTGTCCGTGATCTCATCAATTCTGAAGAGCTTTCTCTGCCGTGCTTTCCAGTGTTTTATCCCATCTAGTCTTAAGTAACTTCCCACTCTGTATGAAAAATACTCTAGATCATGTCTTGCTGATAAGTAATGTTCTCTGCTGCTTAGCCTAAGCCACCTTCTTACGCAGGTTCATCCTGCTATTTCAGTTACGCTCCTTAGAGTCATTCTGTGTAATTCCTCTCCCTCCTCATGGCTTACACTAGCATCATATTGCTCTTGCAGCCCAGGCAGCCAACTGTATCCAGGGCTGCATCAAGCAGATCGTGACCAGCAGGTCTAGGGAGGTGATTCTGCCCCTTTACTCTGCTATTGTGAGTCCCTGCCTGGAGTACTGCATTCAGTTTTGTGGCCCCCAACACAAGAAGAACATCAAGATATTGGAGTGGGTCCAGAAGAGGGCCAAGAAGATGATCAGAGGGCTGGAGCACTTCTCTTATGGGGACAGGCTGAGAGAGCTGAGGCTGTTCAGCCTGGAGAAGAGAAGGCTCTGAGGAGACCTCATAGTGGCCTTCCAGTACCTGAAGGGAGCCTACAGTAAAGCTGAGGAGGGACTTTTTATGAGGACATGTAGTGACAGGATGAAGGGTTTAAAGGCTTTAAACTGGAAGAGAGTAGATTTAGACTAGATACCAGGAAGAAATGCTTTACTGTGAGGGTGGTGAGACTCTGGAACAGGTTGCCCAGAGAAGTTGTGGATGCCTCCTCCCTGGAAGCATTCCAGGCCAGGCTGGGTGGGGCTTTGAGCAGCCTGGTCTAGAGGGAGGTGTGCCTGTGGAACTAGATGATCTTAAAGGTCCCTTCCAACCCAAACCATTCTAAGATTCTATGATTCTCCAGAGCTGTTGCTTGTTGTTCAAACAGGCTAACTTATTATTTTGGTTTTTTTTTTAAGTGGATACTGAAAATTATAGCAAACCTAGTACCTAGCTGGAAAACAAAGATTAATACTTCAAAAGCAACTGCTATTCTCTTTGTAGCCATCCATATGTCTTTTTGTTGACTTGTGGTTTTGTTGACAAGTTGGTTACAAACAGTGCTGTCAGCCTTTTTTGTTGATTATGATCACATCTAAGATGTCTTGCTAGTGCAAAATTTGTTCTTTTGACTTTATTTTTGTTGTATGAATGTTTATGTGGTTAGCTTTATCACCGTGGTGGTGGTAAATGTGAAGGTCATGCTATCCATCTGCAGTTCTCCATTTGGGGATTCATACATGCGTAGCACAGTCTTGTGTGTTTCTTTCTGGTTACCCAGTCCCGTGTTCCAGGTGTTGGAAGTCAAAGGCAACCTGCAGCTTGTGTGTGTCCTCATTCATCCCCTGCTCTTTGTGTTGTGGACTTAGGCCCTCTTGCATGCAATAGAGGGCCAGCTCCACTCAAGCCATGGGCTATTGTTTAAGTCCTCTCTGAATAAGTCTTTTCTTATGAACACCTGTTTAGTGACAGTTTTCTGGAAGCTGTTCCTAAAGCAAAGTATTGTAGTGGAAATGCTAAGTCATGGCTTGAACTAGTGGTTGACCACCTGGTAGGACGGCAGAGCCAAGCCAGGGGAGCTCAGGTGCAAGCAATGCACCTGACTGACCAGGAGGGGTGGAGCCAGGATCCACCCCTTCCCAGACCTCATTTAAGGGTTGGCAGTGGAGGTGAGGGTATCTCATCTGGAGATCCTTGTATGCCTGGGGCCTTCTGAAGGTAAGCAGCTGCTTTCTTTTATTTCTATGTCTATTGCTTTTGCATTTGGGCAGGTCCTTGCTTACTGCAGCCTGGGGCCTTGCTGCTCTGCTGTCATTACTGCACTTTCCATCTTAGAAATATCTGAAAGGCTAGAAGTGTCTCCTTAATATCGGTTAGAGTTGAGCTGATGTAAGAATATTTGCTATCTGAGGTAAAATAAAAGCTAAGAATCTTGTATGGTTTTTCAAAAGGGTGTATTTGCAGAAGAAATACCCTGCGAATGTGAGATGAGGCAGACACTGATATTTTGAATTTTTACAACAGAAGGGTTAAACAAAACAGTGGTTTACCATGTTTAATCCTTTATCCTGTAAGGATTAAGTGGGTTGTAAGCAAGTCATTTAGTTTTCTAGCAGTAGTGAGAGGAGGGGAAATGTAGTTTTCCATATGTAATACATTTCTGTTTTATATGCTGCTATGTATCTATGTGACTTCTAGCACTGTTAACTTGGAATTTTGATTCCCCCCCCAAAAAAAAAAACAAGCTTAAATATGAAAATGAAACAAATCTTGAGTATTTCCAGAATGGGAAGGGAACTATGAGACAATGTTTTCATTTAAATGAGAAAAATGATATACCTGTATTAACATGCTGGAGTAGTGTCGACAGTTTACAGGCTGGTTTGGCCCGGTTTCGTGACTAGCGGGGCGGAGGGATTTTGCAAAATCTGCGCCTCCGGAAAAGGGAAACAGGGGACCCCAAAATAATGAAAAACAGTGGCAACGATCTGAGGAGAAACAAACTAGTTTACTAAATATGGTATCGGAATGCAAGGTAACACACTATAATACAATATAATTAGAATTGAAGCTAATATCTCAAATATAATGAGAGAGAGTTTGTCCAAAAGCTGGGTAGGCCTCACCGTAATGCTGAGGTGAGATGTGCAGTCTGGTCAATAAGCAGGGAGAGAGCCTGATGAAGAAGAGCCCGGTCGGATGACCTACCAAGGCCTTATATCTGTTCCCCCTGAGCAGAAATGATAACAACACGGCGAACAGGCTTCTGGGAACGTAGTTCTTCTCTTCAGGGACAGGTACCCAGAACGCTTTAACTCCCAGTGCACTACATGATGTTATGATGTGGAATACCGATAACCAAAAATCATAAAACCATGACAAGTAATAGTGGAGTTTAAGGTATATCTTAATTTTGCCTCATTGTGACATCTTTGGTCTTTCATCTTTTGTTACTATCAGTTTTTGTCCCTGGAGCTCTGGCCATAATAATTAGGGGTGTATTTATAAATATCTCATCTCATGCTTCTGATGTATTTATAGGATAACTGTCAGTATCTTCTATGTGTCTTTACATTTCTTTTATTCCAGTTCTCATATTTGGACTGACTGTGCCAAAATTTTTCTTTCAGCCTGTCTCCAAAGGGAAGGTACAGTGCACCAGAGCTAACAGGCAAATGAAGTGGGGCTGAGAAAATATCTCTAGTTGCTGGTAAGTAGTTACAAATGGACTTAGTGTTCTTAATCTGTCCTTGACACTCACATTGCCTGAATTTTTAGGCAATAACAAGTTTTGTCTATTTTAAATAGTAACAATAAAAAATATTGACTTATCTTTACAGTCAGCAACTGTTAAAGACCTTCCTGTATATCTAACTTTACTTTCCACATAGATTTAATGTGTTTCCTTGCTTCTAATTCCAAGAGAAGGAAAGCAATGAGATTCAAGGTATGAAGGCAGGTGATAATATTCTAAAGGACAAATTGTATCACCTTTGTATTAGAGCATGTCTGTTTCTTTGAATATAGTTCCTTTGGAAGCTGTCCATCTATGTAACAAGTTGCTGTTTGGTGTGAGAACAGGTGGCAGAACTATGTTATCCTTATTTTGCAAGCCATTTATAGCTGATTCAAGTCAGAATCCAGTGCGGGATGCCCTGGTGAGTGGTAATAGTTACAGACTTACAAACCTCACTATTAGCTTTCCATTGTTATGTTTCTGTCTCAGACACAGAATAGGCTAAAGGGAATGTGTGTCTGTCTCTCTTCATAACACTTTTGCTTTAGCTCAAATTGAGGTTGAGGATGCTTTTCGGTAGGGATGCCGACCAGTGAAATAGAACTACCTGTAGGGAACAGTGTAAAATTCTGCAGAGGGGAAAGGAGAATTGATGGGAAAATCAGTAGTTTGAAATAATGTTTTGGCAAGACTTACGGAGAATTTATCTGTCTGGAGTCCTGAATTTGAATGTCTGCTTGTTCTAGATGTTCTGTGATTGGCTTTTTTGAGTATGCTTCATGACCTGGGCTCTGTTTGGCTTTTCTTTTTTTTCTTTGTTTTTCTTTCCTGGCACTACACATTCTTTGTTTCTTTTTCTTTATTTTTATGCAGATTATTTGTATATTTATTGGACTTTTGCCTTTTTTTGAAAACAAGTTCTGATGAAGTATAGATGTTCTGTTTCTGCTTTTTTCCCCCTACTTTAAATTGAACAATTTATCAGAGTTCTTGCAGAGTTTCAGCTGTAATTTTTTTAAAAAGTGTATGATTTAAAAATGGGTTTGACAATATCTTTGCATTGTATTCTCAGTTATTTTTTGCTTTAAATGTACATTTTCTTTTTTGACATTGGTTTCAACTTGAAATTAATTAGCGTAATAAAATCAAAGGTGGAAAAACTATATATTGCATTGCCCTGTCCCTTAAGTTCTAAAATGGACACGTATATAAAATCATCAGTTGTTGAGGAGGTAATTAAATATCAGCTCTCCACATAGGATCATTAAAATTTGAAAAGCCAGTTGTTTTTATGTTGGCATCCCAGCTTGATCAAGTTTGGTGGAAGAAAGTTCTAAACGGAGAGATGCTGAGTGATAAAATAAGTGACTGAGTGGGGGTTTACATAGATTACTGCAGTTTATGTTTTACGTAACATAATTGCTTAGCCTTTTATTGGATAGCATTTTCTATTCTCTCTTTCTCCCTCCCTGCACAGGTTGTTTTTTTATTCCCCCACCCTACAATGTATCTTACTCTGATATTACTGTTTTTTCCACTGTTTTCTTGTGTTAGGTTTTAGTTTAATGTTCATTCTACAAACAGAAATTCTACTGGGTGCGTGAAGACTTTGAACTAAATATGTAGAAAAAAAATATTCTGTTTTTATGTTAGACTCTGTGTTATTTTAAAATAAAATAATTAAAAAAAAAAATGAACACTGGTTAAAAGACCTTGCATGTTTTAACAACTCTTGTGTTGTCATCTGTTTTAAGAGTTCATTTGACCACAGGGTCTACTGATTCTCTTTTCAGGCCCACGATAGAGCCCGCTAGATCTGTGTGAAACTTGATCCTTTAGCACACTGATTGCAATTGGTTTTAAAGAAAAACTAAGAGACAGTGACTATATCTTAATTTTAATTCTTAGTATGTAACAGATGTGGCATTAACTTAGGATTCTTTTGTCATATGTGTCCGTGACCTGAAGTAACACCTTGGTCTTCATTACTAGTTAAATATTTGATTCTTTCATGTTTTCTATTTCTCCCCAACTTGTATAGCTTTGTCCATCCATTCAGTGCATATATTTTGGGTCACTAATGCAAGATGAGGGGTATTATTTTACCTTTGTTTTTTTGTAGAGTAGAGTGGGGAATACTTCCATGTACCATAGTTTGAGATATGTATACTGAGCTCTGTGTTTACTTTTCACTAAGACTTGCTTTAAAGGCTATTATTTTCAACTATCTGGTGTCACAGAAAGGCTCTCTGACATAATCAAAATATATGGCGTTCTTGAGACCTTTCAGGCAAAGGTTTTTTTATTCTCTGTACCATGCTTTATCTGACTTAAGGCTTGCTAATGTTATACGCTTATAGCATTTGTTACCTGGTAACATTAAAGATAATAAAGCACAAAGCTGCTTGAGTGCCCATCGTGCTGGAGTGCTGCATGCCATGGGCCCAATATATTCTCTTTTCTAGCTTAGCGACAAAGAAGTTAGTGATGCTAGTCATGTTCTTTCTACTGTAAAACTATCACACTTTCTTTTATCCTCTGGTAGCAGGACTGCATGGAGACATGAGCAAGTGTATAGTCTTGCACTGGATAGGAATAACTACGTGCATCAGTACAGGTTAGGGGCTGAGCTGCTGCAAAGGAGCCCTGCGGAGAAGGACCTGGGTGTCCTGGTGGACAACAGGTTGACCACGAGCCAGCTGTGTGCCCTTGTGGCCAAGAAGGCCAATGGTATCCTGGAGTGCATTAAAAAGAGCATGGTCAGCAGGTTGAGGGAGGTGATCCTCCTCCTCATCTGTCCTGTTGACTCCACGTCTGGAGTACTGTGCCTGGTTCTGGGCTTCTCAGGGATCTCCTAGAGGGAGTCCAGCTGGAGGGATGATGGGTGGCTTGGAGCATCTTCCTTATGAGGAAAGGCTGAGTGAGAGACCTGGAACTCTTCAGCCTGGAGAAGAGAGGACTGAGAGGGGTTCTTCTAACTGTTTAGAAGAATCTAAAGTGTGGGAGTCAAGTCGATGGGGGTGGGCTCTCTTTAATGGCTAACAGCAGTAGAACAAGAGGCAATGAGTAGAAAACTAGAACACAGGAAGTTCTGTACTAACACAAGGGAGAACTTCTGTCAGAGTGATGGAGCACTGGAACAGGCTGCCCAGAGAGGTGGAATCCCCTTCTCTGGAGATATTCAAGATGCCTACCCATGTGACCTGCTGTAGGGAACCTGCTTTATTGGGGAGGTGGACTCAATGATCTCTATAGATCCCTTCCAACCCCTACAATTCTGTGATTCTTTAATTTAAACTATTGTTTAAATTAACCTTCTCCTTGCTTTGCATGCTACAGAATACTTAGTTCTCCTTTAACAAGTTACAGGAGATAACACCTTTTTTGAGCACTGTAAAGTCAGTAGTATTCTAACATGATCAATTGTAGTGTTAGAAGATAGGTATGCCTAAATAACTATGAAGTGTAATTGACTAAATCAATCCTAGCTGTGAACTTTAACAGAACCAGAGCACAGTTGTATCAGGAAATAAAAATGGGATTAAGCAAATCCATTTTAAAACTTGGCTGATATTTGAGTGGGCAGAATTTTAAATTGAAGTGTTTTATTTTAAAATTTCTAATGAATATTTTTTAGCATCACTGCCTGTAACTCAGTATCACTTTTTTGCAGTTAAAGTAATTTTAAGCAAAAAGACTACACTTTCTACCCTTAGGCTTTAAATGTAGTTAATATGTTTCTTTAGCTACAGATACAGAAAGTATTTCACAGTATAAGCGCAGTATTTTCAAATCGTGTTTTCTGTCTTTTGGTAATGCCTATGCATTCGTAATGTAGAATAAACAAAGTAAAATTTTAAAGGTTGTTAATTAAGGTTGGCTGGGCAGTTAATTCATGTGAGTCTTCTTGAATGCTCTTCTCTTTTTAAAAGAGCAGAGTAAGTCTTTCATGCTGCAGGCCAGCAACGTGTTGGAAGACTGGGGCAGCACAGTGATGTGGTAAGTTTATGTGGGATTTTGAAGAAATAATTGTCCATCCACATGTATTTTATTGCTGGAATCAAGGAGATAACAGCAGAGTAGTTAAAATAGTATATTGAGTAAGTACATTTGCTAGGAAGAACAGGATAAAGGAATAAAAATGCTCAGTTCTGCAGTCTGATGTGTTTTTTATTTTCCCCTCTGAAATTTGTATTTCTGTGAGACCAGTTGTCCTGAGACAAATACTGTGGCTGTGTGAGACTTGCTGACAGATGACAGAGCCCTTTGTCTTCTTTGTGGATCCCACTGTTTGTGTATGTACAGTATTTTGTAGAGGTGGTTTGGGTTGGAAGGAGTGACTAGCATTTGGATATCTATATGGTAGGTTGCTTCCCCCCGCTCCCCCCTCCTTTCTGTATAGCACTCTATAGGCTTGTTGCTTTTTTCTTACTTGTGTTTTTTCCTGTCTTATTAATATCTACAGCCCATGTGATTTGAGATGGGATGTAAATCATGGTAGAGAGTTTCTGAACAGATTCTGTAGTTTTAGTACCTATCAGCACTTCCAGCCTGAGACTTTGGGTTAAATTGTTCTTGTGAAATGAAGGGGTCTTCTGCAGAAGCAGAACACAACAGCCTACATCGCTTGCACTTAAATGGAAAAATAAACAAATCCTATATTCTGATTCACTCAGTCAACAGAAAAGGGCTTCAGAGATGGGGAATTATTCCAAAACAGTAAAGGCTTTTGCATTATGTAAAGAAAAAGTGTCAGAGTAAGTGGGATTTACTTCTCAGTACAAGTCGTAGGACCCCTTCACATGTTTCAGAGGTAATGGGCCTTTGACAGCGGGCCAGCAGCAATGTTTTCTCAAAGAACAGAGAACAAAGGCTCTTAAGTGGTTTTTTTTTTTTTTTTTTCCCAAGAGCAATATTAGCAACATTAGTCTGGGTGAACTTATAGGAAGCATTTGTTACTCATATCTTAATCTGTAATAGGTTTCAGGTCAAGCAGCACTAACAGCACCCTGCTGTTTGGTTGTTGCTGAGCGATGGGTGCAGAGCAGGCCCTGCCACAATGGTGTGGGGTAGGGGCAGCCTGGAGGTGTGACAGGTGCCTCAATCAGGCCAAGAGGTATTCTGTACCATGGGACCCCACACAGGAAGATCGTAGAGCTGGAGGCATTTGGCTGGTTGCTGCTAAGGGGTTGCTGAGCATCAGTCATGGGAGTGGGACCTCACATTGCTGATGGGCATCATGTTGTGCTGTGTGTTGACTGGTTAATGGCAATTAACTGCATTACAGCTATTTGTGGTGTTATCATTGAATTTCTGCTTCCATTTTCTTCTTTTGGCAATCAGTTTTTATCTCAACACACAAATTCTATTTTGTTTCCAATTCTTTCCCCCATAACTCTTTGATGAGAGCAAATGGCTGTGTGGTGCTGAGTTGCTGCTGGGTTAATCCACAGGAGTGTAGCATGGCCATCTGGGACTACTCAGCAGCTGCAGCGAAGATGATCTGAGATCTGTCATCAAGGCCGTACTTACACCATCCTCTTCTCATTTTTTTTCATGTTGGGTCTCTAACGTGTAGTAGAAGGAGGTGCTAAGAGCAAGCCTCTGTGGTTACACCTCCAAAGCCTTTTGAACCAAGATGCAATGAATTTGATCAAAAACAATGACTTGTCCATTCAGAAATGGTTGGTGTCTGTCTTAAGGCAGGAAAGATGTGAAGTGGCCAACTAGTTGGCATTGCATATGCAAGTTTGATTGAAATTGTCTGAATGATTTTTCATTTAAGATTGTTTGTCCCCATATCGAAGGAATATTAAATTTCAGGCATAGACACTGGTCCTCCTGTCAGAAGCTAATTGCTCCAGTTTTCACTTAACTGACTGTTGAATTGATTCTTGAATAGAGAAGAATATTTTTATTTCTTATGCAGTGCTCAATTGGCTGAAGTTGTCAAATGCAGTGCCACAACTGCTAGACATCTAATTAAAAACGGACAATTATTTGATCTGAATATTCATTCACTTTCTTTGACTTTGGGTGTCACTGTTAATTTTAGGAAGCCTTTTAAACTTAGTGCTATATTTCAAGTACATTGGATTGACACTTCCCATGTTCAGATTCTACAATATATTGCTGCAGCAATGAACAATGTGCAACGTAAATACCTTCATAATGAAGGTAAACTGTCTGTGAAAGAAATAGTTGAAATCTTTTGGAACTATTCATGTAGCAATAGTAGTCCATTTGCCTTCAAAACTGGGAGTATCCTCTGCGGCAGCTTTATGAAAAAAAGATTCTTTA
This sequence comes from Pavo muticus, assembly GCA_016647715.1. Taxonomy (NCBI): domain Eukaryota; kingdom Metazoa; phylum Chordata; class Aves; order Galliformes; family Phasianidae; genus Pavo; species Pavo muticus. The sequence continues at coordinate 391,926 of JACDJE010000067.1, read as the reverse complement.
ATTGCGTATAATGTAGTCAGCTGTCAAGTAATTCACTTAGAATTCAGATCCAAAAGAAGATACAAAATCTGTAGACTCATGGAGTTCTCTTCACTATCACACTGTTGGAGTGCTTTTGATAAAGAAGGAAGAGAACAGAGTAGCAGCTAGCTGTCTGGAACTGATCCACAGACTGTTCAATTAAATGGGCTTTTTTCGTGGGCTTTGATCATCTTTGGATTGAACCTGTATGCATATGATCTAATTAGCAGCAAGCGTGGGAAATGCTGGTATGTTGGCTTTTTAGTGCCTTACCTACTGCAATGGTAATTATACAAACACATTTGTATATCTGTGATAAAGGCAAGTGTTGAAATACTGACAATTGGTTTTCCTGATGGTGGCTGGACGTTCATTTAAAAGCGAAGTGTTTTACCGCTGTAGATTGAGTTTGCCGGAGTAAAATCAATACTGTTATGAGTCCAAATGAGTTACAATTTAAGAATTAGTGGAATCTAGCAGGCTTCTGAAGTATTAGTTGAGTTAGTAGGAAGAGTAGGCATAAACGCCAAGGATTTTTGATGTCAGATGTTTATATTACTATTATATTATGTTTATTATACAATGATGTATATTTACATAATGGATCATATTGAGAGTATCCCCAGTAATGCTTTCTGTTTGTTTAAATTATGTAAAGTGGCATGGCTTAATGTTGGGAGGTACCTTTACGTTCTGCATGAGTTTCCAGGTCAACCAGGGGGAAACCGCTTGCATTAAGCCAGGTTTGCATCAGACTTGTAGGCTCAGTCATAGTTCAGACTGGCCAAATGTCTCATTAAGCATTTTAAACATTGTTTTCCTCTATTATCGACAAGATTTCTATCATAATATTGTGTTACATCACACCTTATTAGGTGGGCTGTCCCTATGCTTTAAGCTGCAGCACTTCGTGAAGTTAAGATACTGTACAGCACAAGAAGGGGTGGTAGGAACTGACTGTGTGTATTTACACTGAACACAGGGATTCCGTGTGGATCTGTTCTGTTTGCTTTGCAAATATTGGCAGATAGTATTGTGAGGCTGACTGATTTACAGTCTAAGAGTTTATGAAAGCTCAGGCTTCTTAAGCATTAGTGGCATAAGTAGGAAGAGTAGGTATAAATAGCAAAGTAGGAAGTGGAATGTTAGCTTGTATTCTTTCTCTGTTTAGCAGCTGTGTAACTAGCCTTGAATCCATCACTAGGATTTGGATACATTTCCTATAGTTTGCACCCAGTTCTTAGCCCAAGAAATAGGGATTCTCAAATGTTTCAGTTGCGTATGTCAGTGAAAACTACCCCAAAAATGAGGTCTATGTCAGTCAGAAGATATTAAAAGGAGCCTTATTTGTTTTTTCGTGGGAACACTTAAGAACTACTGAAGCAACATTAAATAGTGTATCAAGAGGATGCTGAGATTTGATACAATATATATATATGTTTATATGGGTTTTATACTGCTTTACCAGAGAGAAGATTTTCCATACTGACGGCAATGTAGCACAAAACATACGCTACTTTTGAGGCAGGCGTTACTCTTAAATAAGCACAACATATGCTCAGGCCACTCTTATGAGTGAATGTACATAATCTACAATGATTTTGGGGTGCATGTATTACAAAAATCTGTGTATGCTTTAGGAGTGATCCAGACCCAGCAGAAGGAATGGAGCAGGTGTTCTAAGAGGTTATTTTTTCTCTAGCTGCCGATAGCTGAGCTTACATTGCTAATTCTGCATTTCAGTTTGAGAAGGGACCTAGGTAAGCCTTTTTCTGTATACATATCTAAAAAAGGTTTTCAATCTTGTGTGTTATGTATCTTGTAACTGCACAGGTAAATAATCAGGATATTATTGTACACGTTGGAGGAACTTTGATTTTCAGGCTCTGTAAAAACAACAACAACAAAAAACAACAGCAAAAAAAAACAAACCAACAACCCAACAAACCACACACCAAAACAAACAAAAACCCCAAGAACACAACCCCAAACCTGCTGTTTGGTAACAGCCGCAAGACTGTAATTAGAGAGTGGTTATCTGCTGACTAGAGTTTAGGATTTGACTTCTTGTGTTTGAATACATTAGTTTTTTACTTACCTGTCGATGATGTAGTCTGTTTTCATATTGTCTAGTGTTTCAAACATCTCTCATCATTGCTCTTGAATCTCCCAGTACTTTCAAAAAAGAGGGTCTTTGGAAAATGGATGCTGACGTACCTCTCTGCTCAGGATCACCCACAGAAAAATGCGCAGTCTATGTGCTGCACAACCACTCTGCGTGTCTAGATTGACTCTACAGTCAGTAGTAGTCCCTATTTGTCTTAGCTGAAATGCAATGGTAGCTTGTTTCAGATTTCTGGATGGTAATCAATCTGCTTGCACTTAAATGTGTTGCTGTCCAGTGGAAACAGTAGGTATGCTTGATGATCTCACTTTAAAGAAGTGAATAGATTATATATAGAGTGTAATCTGCTCCCAGATTGTCTGTAGGTTATTTAGCAATGAACTTTACCAGAGGGGATAAATTTGTCACTTTTGAGAACCAGAATGGTACATTCACTTATGCTGTTACTTTGTTTTGCAGTCACTTTTTGCAGACACTGTTGAGTTTAAAGTTATTCTTGCAAATTACAGTTCTTAAATGTAGATTTGGAGAGGAAGTGGGGGCTGCAAGATGGTATTTGAAAAAGCAGGACTAACAGCAGATGTTCCACTTATCATTGGTCAGATTTCTCAGGGGGTGTCCAGATCCCAAAAAGACAGGAAGTTACATGGGCTGGTTGAGAGAAGAAGGCTTAATAGAGGAGAGAGTCCCTGTTAATGCCTCAGCTGAAGCAAAGGTAATGGGATGAATTTGTCCCTTATCAGTGAATCTGCAAACAAGCTTTGCTTCCAGACACAAAGGAAATAGTTTTGTTGGTTTTGCTGTTTGCCTAAGAAAAGCTTACTCTAAAGTACTGAGGATGAATTGTATTCCATTGGCTTCCACATCTTACATAAGTAGAAAAGAAAATAGCACTGTCTGAAATGTTTTAAAAGAACAGAATAGGCGCTTTATGGAAAAGGCTGAAAGACAACACATGCATTTCTGTTTCTGAAGAATAGTGTATGTCTGCAGGGGAGGGCTTGAAACAGAAGACTTTTTTCCGCTTTAGAAGATCATTAGCAAATGTTGAGATTCCAAAGGAACTATGTATGTAAGCTGTTAGATTGCTGCAGAGAGAAGGCTGCTTAAACAATCAACTCTACAGTGATGTGTCCACTTCTTCAAAAGCTGACAGCGTGTTGCCACAATATAGAGAAGGATGCAGTAGATTGTCATAAATATATCAAACTTCTTCCTCAAATGAACGTCTCCATTAGTGATGTAGGATCTTAAATGAATTATTTTTTTAATGAAAGCTGTTCTCACTTTGTGGTGTGAAGTTTGGAAGTAGAAAACCCAAAGTTAAGAAACAATTTTGCAAGACCACGAAATGAATTACTTATTTATTCATTTATATATTTAATTTAAAATTCTGGCTTTTTAGTTCACTATAGTAATCAGTGTATTCTTCCAGCATATATATACACTTTCTTTCTCAGTGTTGTGGATAAGCAGCTCTTGGAGGAGTGGGGGGAATTCTGACATCTTCACCATACAGAGTTGCGAAGTCTGTTGTTATCTTATGTTAGTAACTGGACAGAAGGAAAGGACAGGGCATTTGTTTATCACGCACTTCAAATCAGGCAGACAATGAAGATGGTAAAACCTGGTTTCTAAGGCCTGAGAAATGGATACGTAGATTTGATATTTCTTTGTGTGACTTGTTAAGATATTTGTGTAGCTTTGATTATTTCCCAAATTTTGCAAGTATAGCCAGACTTCTCTGCCTATTCACCCATTCGGAAAATGTGTTAACTATGAGGTTTTTTTGTTATCAAGCAAACTCATGGGGGAGAGCATTAAATTCCAAATAGATAAAATTATGTTGCCCAGAGAAATTGTGAAGACTCCATCACTTCTAACCTAACTGTATGAGTCCCCGAGCAACCCCACTAACTAGGCCTGTTTTGGATGGAGTGTTGGACTAGACTGCTTCTGATTTTCCCCTTGTCCTGTCAACCTAACCCAAGCTCTGTCCATATCTTGCTGTCATTAGGCTTTGCTTTCGTGGTGGACAGCTTTGCTTTGCAGTAGACTATAACCATTGTGAGAAGTTAGGATGTGGGAGGTAGACCATCATCATATGTGATGTAATAATTCCACTGAGGACTCGAACCTGATATTTTAAACAAGGGTCAGCATGCTGAGAGCTGGGACATGGAGAGTTCCAGCTGCCAAACCGTTGGACTTTGTATCTGGACCATGCATTGGAGCTCAGACTTGTTTCTGAAATGGACTAAGTTGAAGTGGCTGAACCTGAACTCATGTATCTTGAGTGGCTCATGTATCTAGAAAGTATGTTTAACAAATCATCCTTTCCTTACATTGCTTACTTGTTCAGCCCTGCAGATTTAGAAAGGAGCCAGTTAAAGATCAGGAAAACAGAGCTTTTACTTGTTCTGAGAAAGCTGTTCCTTCGTGGTACCCATCACCAGTGGGAGGAAGCCACAGTAATTAATAAATAATTAGCAACAGTAGCTGTTTATCCATTTTGAGAACCAGATGGATTCATTTTTTTTCCCACTTCAGAGGAAGTTGCTGTGATTCCAAAAAGCAATGGAGAAATGTAGCTCTCAGTGCTTACAGTGTTCTTGTCCTGTTGCTTGGGATATTGCTGCTACTTTAACCAAATGTGTGCATGATCAAGCCAGAATTTAGACTTACGTGACCTTGTTCTGTTATTGGATATATTCCAGATTTGATTAAAAGAAAGTTAGTAATTTAAAACTGAATTACTTTCCATTGCTTGAAATATGAGGTGTTGTATGTATTAAAAAAAGGAAGAAACTAGTTTTTTTTTTTTTTTTTTCTTTATTTTGTTTTTTTTTCTGTTTTTTTTTTGTTATTTTTTTTTCTTTTTTAATTTTATCTTATTTTTATTTCACTTTAAAATGCACTACTATGTACTGTGTATGATTTGCAGCTGTCAAACCATACCTGCTTAGAGCATCACTTATGATATTTAATAATGATCTTATCACTGGATGCGAATACAAGATTTGCGGAAAACCAGGGCGGTATTTCCTACTAATGGTTGCTAATATGCTGGTCATTCCATCAGAAGAAAAGCCTGTTTCGGTGTTTACAAACTGTGATTTGCATTTGGAGCTTGGCTCTCTAGTTTATGTACTCATAGGGAACCAGAGCATTAACAGTGAGATGTGAAGTGTTCTTGCTGTAGAAAGCTGTTCATGATAATTCTTGAGGGAAGAGGGTAATGTTCTCTGCTGATCCTAGACTACATAGAATCCTGGATATGAACAAGCTTTGTCTTGGGGGATTTGCACCAGCCCTGATGACTGCTATGTGGTGCAATTGATCTTCTGGTTTTCAGTTTGTTATCATCATTTCTACTTATGTAAAGTAGTAAATAATTATAATTTTTAAAGAGTGATTCTAAATATAATAAAGACTGGGAATGACCATTGGAATTATTGGGAATAAAGACTGGGCTGACCATTGCATCTGTGCAGTTCTCTGTCATTTCTTGGTAGCAACAGGATGTCTTGCAAGTGACATAAAAGCCTGAAAACCTCCTTTTCTCAGTTTCTCTAGATGTTGTGGGAACAGATATTTCTAGGTTGGGAACTGAATATTTACTGTTCCATTGCTCTCTTTTTTTTTTTTTCTTTTTTGCAAGAAAAAGAATATTTTCTCAATGAAAAACTGGGTGCTCCAAGAAAAGATTGGATCTTCAGAGGAATGAAGAGCCATTACTACATATGGAGCATCTGGTTGTTTTGCTCATTTATTTGCTTTGCTTGTGGAGGCTTCCTCATTTGCCAAGCCAGCCAGAAAGTCTAGCAGAAATATTAAAAAAAAAAATAATAATAAATAAATCACTCTAGCACACTATGGTTGGGCAAGTAATTAAAATAGATTCAAATGCTTAGAGTGGATGCACAAAACAGTGTAAAATGATGATTCAACTGGCAAAGTTCTTTACTGCTATAGGAGGATGTTAGAGTGGGAGCTGAAATAACCAGTGTCAGCATCAGCAAAGAATTAATGCGTTTAATTTTTTCTTCTGGTGTGGCTAAAATCATCCCATTTCAGATGTCCACTCTCTTAGGAGGAAGTCTTTTAAATCAGTTGAATACTGATTTAAAGCCATTTTCCACACAGTACCTATGATTGAGAGAAGAAAAAAACTGAAATCATCATGAATTCTTTCAGTAAGCTAAAACTGGATTTCTGTACTTTCCATGCCATTCTCCAACTGTGTAAGTTGTCTTTATGACAAACTAATGCCTATTTCCAATTACTGGCCCTCCGGGCTATGTTTCTAAGTTGGAATGGATTGTTTTGCTGTTTGTGCTTCTGTAAATGGTGCTTTCCAGAAGTATTAATGTTATGGTAGGGCTAGTTATTAAGTTCTCATTTTCAAGGAGGCTCGTGCCAACCATTATTGAATCTGGTAGCCTGGACAGAAAGGAAGGAGAATCTGTTTTTTGTATTGTAATAAACAGATATTGAGTAAGTCTGTGTACATTCAGGAAAAATAAACCTGTTCAACAACGCAGTAGTAATTTATGGCTACAATACAGAGTAAAATTTCATCTTTAAGGCAAATCCTCATGGGGCAAAACCTGAACATGTTTCCACTGAGACAAATAGAAATGTTACTTCCTTAAAAGGTTTTTTTTTGAATCCAAATTCTAAAATTCTAACTAGCTAGCTCTATTTAATCAAATGTGAATGCAAGGCAGATTAAAATCCAAAATAAATTGTGAAACTAAGATTAGAGGTTTGCATGAAGTTTTCCTGCCATTTTGCAAACTACCTGTGAAATAAAATACTGAAACTTTGCTGTCTTTGATTTATTTTTTTTTTCTGAGCAGTTTTTAGCATAGCGGAATCTTCTTGAAAGCTAAAGTTTAGGGATGCTTCTGCTTAGGAAATTACAATGTCATCTTAAATAGTGTTATGCACACTAGAGGCGTGATGCTCTGCTCTGGGATGAACGCTGTCCCAACAAGCTGACTGTACACAATGTTAAATGGTCTCAGTGGGCTGTAAGTATAGATCAGTGATACCGTTTATGAATGTAATTTTTTCCTTTTCACCGTGTGAACTGTTTAATGCTTCGTAAAATGAGAATGTGTTGCAACTTTAATTTTTGCTTAGGATTCATACTCAAAGATAGGGGTAGAAGCCTTCAGCAGTGGAGCCCTATCCAGAGCCTTTTAGAAATAAATGGTTTGGCTCTGGGTACTGCCTACCTCTGTCTTTTCTTTCTTGTTTCTAGTGTGATCAAGGTCTGCCTCCCACAGCAGTGTACCTTACTCATACACTATACCGAAACACAGATGTCTAGAAGTAAGATACGGTCAACTAAAGAAGTGAAGGGGTGTTTTGTTACTAATGTATTGGATGAGTAACGTTATTAATAACTTTAACTTTCCTCCTGATGCATTCTTATAGTAGGCATTAAGAATTTAGGATGCCTGTTTGGCATACAGATTTTTAGTGGTGCAGGCTTTGTTCCATATGTTTGGAAAAAATATTTAAAGAAAACCAACAAACGTCTGTTTCTATTGGACTAGAAAGGGGATGCCTTGCGAATAATGCTATAGTTAAAAACCTGTGACCTGACCTCAGGAGTGTATTGGCTTTGGAAGTCTTTCTCATTTGGATTCAGGGTTTAAAAAGAATTTTGAATTTAAAGGGAATTTTATGTTTGGCATTGTACCTGGCAATCCTCTCTCTTAACCCACAGTAGTTCAAAGATTATTTTTGTTGAATCCTTTCTCTTCATACGTGCATGTAAGTGTGTTTTAAGTTTAATTCTGTCATGTTTTTCGTAGAATCACAGAATGAGTTGGGCTGGAAGGGACCTCAAAGCCCACCCAGCTCCAACTCCATGCCATGGGCAGGGCTGCCCCCACCAGCTCAGGCTGCCCAGGGCCCCATCCAACCTGGCCTTGAGCCTCCAGGGATGGGGCACCCACAGCTTCTCTGGGCAGCTGTGCCACTGCCTTACTGCCCTCTGCATAAAGAATTTCCTCCTAGCAGGTAATGAAAATCTCTCCTCTCTTAGCTTAAAAACCATTCCACCTTATCCTATCACTGTCTGCCCATGTAAAAAGTAGGTCTCCCTTCTGTTTATACACTCCCTTTTTATTTCTTTTGTTCTGTGAAATGCTAAAGTTATCACCAAATATTTGTGCTTAAGTCTTAGTGTAAAGGAAACTTTACTAATGTGGTAACTTTGTTTCAAAGATGGTTGTGAATGTATAAACCTGGACAACTTTGTGATTGAATTGCTTTTACTGATGTGATAGAATTGATGGTGTCAAAGCAAAGGTAGTGGGTTTTTTTCAGCTGCTTTTGTCATATGCAAACAAATACATAGTTCTGAAACAGAAGATCAGTCCTGGAGCATTTGAATTTCTGTTACAGGCTCTTACATCATTGTTCTAATAAAAATAAAATCTGACAGCTGGTACAGGTTAGTGCTAATAAAGAGCCACTTTACTTTCAAACACATGAAACAAACCGCTCTGCTTTGGTTTTCATCTTCTTTTCTTTTTGTAGCGATACTCTGGGAGACCCAAGTAGTGCCTTTTGCATCTTCTGTTGGCTCTGACCTACTTTCTCAATTCACATTTAGTATCAGCTAAAGGATTTTACTCCTAACTATTCAGTATGGCCAGAAGAAGAGGTAAACTGAGCTTATACCATTGCTCTTATACTTCTCTGTGAATGGAGGTACTTTTCAACTTCTCTTATCTCAAGAGGAATACAAACTTTTTAAGCTTTTAACTGCCTCTCCTGTTTAGAGCTATTGTTATCAGTTCATTTAGTTGGCCAGCAATATCTTTTTATAGGCAATTTGAAGGCAGCAATGATTATAGAGTTTTTGTTTATTTAGAAGGAAGTTGTTGGAGCTATCTGTTGTCATGAAAGCTACTGACTTGCCATGTGCTTACACAGGTTATCCTAAAGAATTACTGTGTTCAGGGCAAGTAGCTGTAAATCTCTGATGCAAAAATATTTTAAGCAAACAGGTCTGCTGAAAGCATGTGAGTAGTGCCGAGGGAATTGTATTCTTTTATATTTTTTTCTAGTGAGGGTTATTTATCAGGGTGAGCAGATGGGCACTACTCATTTTTGGCATTCATTGATAAGCCTGCTACCTCTCCAGGTGGCTCAACAGAAAAATAACACTGTGGCACTGTTCCCATTTTATTTTTATTCCTCTCAGACTAGTTAGTCACCTATCTCTGTTCTCCTCATTTAGAGCCATCTGCTGGAAGTTTTTTTGCTTCTGTTTTTTTTTTTTTCCTCCATTCTAAAATCACCAAGGAATCTCCAATAAGAGCTGATAGGAAGTCTTTGCATGTTTTGAATTGGGATCAATTGTTTCCTTCAGTTGTCTTCTCTTTAGTCAGCTTGTGACTTGAATTTTCACCAGCCAATCATAGAATGGATTAGGTTGGAAGGGACTTTAAAGACCACGCAGTTCCAACCCCCTGCTGTGGTCAGGGGAACATCAAATTATTCTTCTCTTTGTGGACTTTTCCACCTTTTTTCATAATTAATGTAGTAGTTTTCTTACTTTCTCTGAAATACTAAAAGAATAAGGAGTCATCTATGTTGAAGATGACCTTGATGATCACCAACTCCAGCCAACCTTACCTACAGAGTTCCAACAATAAGCCTTGTGCCACATCCACGCATCTTTAATTTCTCTATGGATGGGGACTTCACCATTTTGCTGGACAGTCTATTCTAATGTTTGATCGCCTTCTCTGTGAAGAAATTCTTAATATCCATCTAAACCTTTCCTGCTGCAACTTGAGGCCATTTGCTCATGTCCTATCATGTGTCACCTGAGAAAAGAATCTGAAACTCTTATCTCTGCAACCTCCTTTTTGGAAGTTGTAGAGAGCTGTAAGGTCTCCCTTTGTCCTCCTTTTCTCCAAACTAAACCCCAGTTCTTTCAGCTGTACCTTGTACCTTGTAAGTCTTGTTTTCTTATTCATTCACCAGCTTTATTGCTCTTCTCTGCACACTCAGTATCCTCCTTGCAGTGATGAGCCCTAAACTGAGCACAGCATTCAAGTTGTAGTCCCTGTGGTGCAGCATATACCACCTATTTGTTCAAGGAAATATATGAAGACCTCATTATTCTCGCTGTGTTTACTGGATTATTTTATTATCTACACTTAGTCCTATTTTAGCCTTACTGTTTTAATAAATAGCTATTGTCAGTCATCCAGAAAGAATCAAGATAAATGGTAAACTTTAGGAGGGTATGAATGAAGTTTTGCAGGTTTTCTTTTTGTTTGTTTAGTTGGTGTGAGGTTTTGTATTTTATTTTTTCTGAGTGGTAGTATGGTACCTAGGATAATTGTTACAGATTGTGGTAATCAATTCAGTCAGCAGTGGCTTGAAATCACTGAGATCTGATTTAAATCACGGTATTTTTGCTACTAGGCAATCAAGAGTGAAATTTATAATTATTTACATATATTTACTTTTCTTTTATAGAGTTTTTATGTGTTCTTAAAACTTTCTTGCAGACGAGTTTACCTCCGGTGAATGACATGTTTTATCCATGGCTTTAACACTTAGTAACTGATCTTTCACTCTTTTTGAGTTTGCATTTTGGCAAGTTTTAAACTTCATCATTCATGATGGAGAAGCACACTGAAACATTTGGATTTAGTTTGACCTCAATGATTTTTTTTTTCCCTCCAAATATTAGTACAAAAATAGATCTTGATGTTTTCAGGAGGGATTTCTGTACAAAAAGGAGTCAGCTTAAGTATCTCAACCTTAACGCTGATGATCTGGATGAGTGAAGAATACATCTGTCAGGCAGAACTGCTTAAGTGAAAACCTATATATTTTTTCATCAGTGGAGTCCAAATTTTTTAAGATTTTTACTAATTTAAGACCCTCATCTCAAATCCAGTGTACGATACAGAAGGTAGCTTTCCACCAACCTTGGAAATGAGGGAGCAGTCTAGTTACTGTATGAATAAATGACACTTGGATTTTTAGGCGAAAAAATCTAGATGAGTTTTACGGTTGAGGACCATGTGTGTTCCTCAACCTACTGCATTTCTCACAGTTCTTTTTCTATTCTAACTTGAACCTGTGGAGAAACCTGCCCAGCAGATACAAAATAGGCCATTTTTTGAAAGAAGATAGACCTAGTAGACCTCAAAGCAGTGATCAATAACAGGTACATCCCTTCCATTTTAACTCACAGCGTAAGTGGTCCGTTATCTAAGGTAAGGCCTATCTAATAAATGATTTGTTTGAATCAAGGCTGATGTGTAACCAATAATACTGAAGTTTTCCTATAGTCTTTTATTTAATAATATAGAAATAACAGAGTTTTAAGAGAGTAATAAAACAATATGGTCAAAGCGTAGGTATTCACCAGAGTGCTTTGAGTCAGCATTTTAAACAATTTTTTTTGATTTGGTGAAAGTTGCTCCTTTGCCTCATTCGAGGCAAATTTGTAAGAGAATATCTGTCAGTTCTAAATTTCCCTTGCTGCTGTTACACATCTTTATTTATGTTTAAAGTGTTCCTCTTTACTGCCAGTCTTCTACTTAGTGCTTTTATAAGCAGTTGGGCTCAGTCCTCCTGTCAGTTAAACAAGTGCAGCTACATGGAGCATCTGACCCATAGGTCACTGTTCTGTCTTTCACTCATAAAGGACTGAGATACTGAAATTATGATCTACAGAAGAAGTGCTGCATGGTAGAGAGGGAATGGCATGCTAATGTTGGAGATCTTTGAATTAAATTTATGTTCTTTTTTCAGAGGGAGAGATGAAAATAATAATTAAAGTCCTGAGTGACTATGTAAGAAAGGCCATCTAGAGAGTCAGTAAATAGAAGACAGTGTGCATGAACCATCAGTTCTTTGCTCCTTAAGATGTGTTTTCTTGTTTTTGTTTTCATTATCGCATAGCAACCATCTATTACTGATGTGAAAGTTAGTTGGAACATATATTGTCTAGATTGAGAGTGTGAGTAGGACAGTCAGAGGAATTTCATCTATTCTGTGTAGTAACTTACAGCCAGGGCAGGGAACACCTTTCAGAGAGACACTCAGACTTAAGCTGATGGCATATCATAGTTATATCATGTGCTCCTGGATAATTTCAAAGAAAAATATTGGATAGTGGAGTTAATCCATTAGAGAAGAGTGTGAGTAGTGCTTCTTAATATACTATTCTGTATACTTGATTCTATATACTATAGTATATAGTTGAGTTTGAAGGGGCCATCTAGATCATCTAGTCCAACTGCCTGACCACTTCAAGGCTAGCCAAAAGTTGAACAGTGTTAATACAGGCATTATCAAAATGCCTCTTGTATATAATTTGTGCGTGCACATGTGTGTATATAGATGTATTTACATATATTTGTGTACATGTGTGCAAATAGTATTGACATGATAGTGCTCGGCAGCACTATCCTAAATAGTATCTATCTCAAACCAATATGTGTTGATAAATTACGGGATTATTCTTGACCTTGCTCCTGACCCCAACTTTGCCTGAACTACTATTTTTTCCTCCCCAGGTATGTCAATTTGCATAGTTTGTGTGGGGGTTGAACTTTTCACACATTTTCTCCTTTCCTTGCAGATGTTGAAAGTGATCAGTGTACTCCCATGCATCCAAACCGAGATTACAAACTTACATGCTTCATTTGCAGGAAATGTAAACAATTTAATTATGCTTCCTATTGTCAGAGCTTGCTCTTCAGTTCATGTGTGGTAATGCTAATTAAATCACACATGGGTAGTTTCAAACCATGATTTATTTTCCATGTATCTGAAGTGAAGTCTTAATGGTGGTGGTTGTAGTTGCCAGCCACCTTTGTTGTCAAGGCCCTGTTTGAAGTAAGCGTTGAAGTCTTACAAATTTATGAATGTTTGGAAATAATAAAATGTTCAAAATAATTCACTTGGAGACATTTTGTTTGTTTTTCTGTGCTTGAAAAATAAGTAATTCATGTTTCTAAGTTTCTTTCATAAGGAATGTATGCTTATAAAAAAAAAATAAAAAATTAAAAAATTAAAGCTCAGTCTCTGCTTTCATCCTCACATTCCAAAAGCTGGAGATTTGAAGCAGAATGCCATTGGATAGGAGATGCTTGATAAAGATGTGATGATGAAAGGACAAGAATGCATGGAGAACTCCGCTTTATTTTTTTACTTTGTTTTCCAAACTGGAAGGAGGGTGAATTTTGCTCTCTGTGTTTTCTCTGTCTCAAAATCAGAGGACAAGCTTACTTTAAGATGCCCGACATAAGTTTTTTTAAAGATAAGAGAAAGTACTTTCAGTGGAAAAAAGTGTTTTTCTTCCTTTTTTTCCCCTTCAAATAAAAAACCAAACACCAAGTAAGTCGCTCTCCCTAAGTAGAAACAAATCAACAACTTAAAATTTATCTGACTTTCTCTTTAATCTCTACAGTTATTCAGTTTTCTACCAGTGTTTCAGTGCTTGTTGTCTCTTTGAAAGCACTGCAAACTTTTTGAGGTAGTTAGCACAAGTTACACATGTGCACAGGTACATCAACCTGTGAATTGTCATGGAAGACATTCCTATTGAAGTTTGTGATGTGTAGATAGAGGCTTCTGAGATTTTCAATTAACTTGAAGGATTAAAGCGTTGCAGCTATTGTTCCTGCCTTGTGAAGAGGTGAACAAATGATGACCTGCTCATTAGATAGGGGTAGTGTTTAAACTGGAAAAGTCATTCTGTTTCCATAATACTTCTGCAGTGAAATTGCTAGTTCCTTGTGGATTCTTAATAGGCTCTTAAATAGAGAAGAATAACTATTAAACAGGAGCTGCATGTAGGCTACTGCAATAGAGATAAGTATAATGGCACCAGAAGATAGATGTGCCAAAATAATACTTACTCTATTTGGACATGCATGTGGTATGCATTACAGGTTAATTTGAGACCAAAAGAATGGGAGGATACTATTGGATCACAAGGCAAGAATGGTCTTGTGTTTTCATTCTGGTATTTCATTTTTTAACATTTTTCTTTGGTTAATTCAGTACATTGTCTGAGAGGGAGAAGCTTCTCCAGGGAGTGATTTTAGAGCCAGTTCCCCCCCCCCAGGAATCTATTTAGAATCATAGAATCACCACGTTTGGAAAAGATCTCCAAGATTATCTAGTCCAACTATCCACCAGTATTTCCCCACTAAACCATGTCCCTCAGTACAACGCCTAAACATTTCTTGAACACCTCCAGGGACAGTGACTCCACCACCTCCATGGACAGCCCCTTCCAGCACCTAACCATTCTTCTGCAGAAGAAACTTTTCCTTTCATCCAACCTGAATCTTTCCTGGTGTAACTTGAGGCCATTCCCTCTAGTCCTTCTGGTGGTTATGTGGGAGAAGAGACCAGCCCCCACCTCGCTACAGCTTCCTTTCAGGTAGTTGTATAGAGCTATGAGGTCTCCCCTGGGCCTCCTCTTCTCCAGACTGAACAATCCCAGCTCCTTCAGTGCTCCTTATAAGGCCTGTGTTCCAGACCCCTCACAGCTTCATTGTCCTTCTCTGGACATGCTCTAGAGCCTCAATGTCTTTCTTGTAGTGAGGGGCCCAAAACCGAACACAGTACTTAAGATGTGGCCTCACCAGTACTGAGTACAGAAAGATGATCACTTCTTTGCTTCTGCTGGCAACACCATGTCTGATACAAGTCAGGATGCTATTGGCCTTTTTGGCCACCTGGGCACACTGCTGGCTCATGTTCAGCCAAATATTGATCAACACCCCCAGGTCCATTTATTCCACACAGTCTTCCAGCCCATATGCCCCAAGCCTGTAGCAGTGCCTGGGGTTGTTGTGACCAAAATGCAGGACTCAGTGCTTGGTCTAATTTCATCCCCTTGGCCTCAGCCCAGCTATCCATATCCCTCTGTGGGGCCTTCCTACCTCTAGGCAGGTAGAAGCTTCCTCCCAACTTTGTGTCACAGAAGGAAAACCAACTTAGAGTATAGAAGGAAAACTTCTGTTTTTCAGGATGTTGTCTATTCTGCTAATAGAAGGAGGTATTTAGTTTAAAGCATTATGCAACCATTGGAAATTATAAATGCTTTTCTGGGATGCTGACAGGTCAAACAGCAACTTGCAGATGGGGAACTAGAGACTAGGGAAAAGATAAGAGGAGTAGGAAAAGACTACTATAAATACTATAGCCACTATAAATAAAGGCAAAAGTCTGAAATGCTGTGGCCAGAGAATGTAGCATGTTTACAAAGAGCAGTAGGAGGGAAGTGAGATCATATGTGTGAGTTTGTATGTGTGTCATGGCTGTATATGAGCGTTTTTCCTCGAGAGGGAAGACACATATATGTAACATACACCAGTTGGATTAAAAGGTTGAATAGAAGCAATGAAACATAAGGACCTTGTAGAACTCTGAATGTAGTTTTTGGAAAGTTGAGAAAAAGAGTACAGTAAATGAGGAGTTAAAAAAATGTGTAATAAACATATAGAGGAGATTAAGTAGGTTAAAAAGGAGGTAGAGCAGGAAGTATTTCTCCCAGAATTCTTGCAGCATATAAAATAAGTGAAGACTTCTCCTTTTCAAATAAGGTCTCCATCCCTTCCTATTCACATCTCACTGCACTGTCTGCTAACACCCTCTAGATGGTGTTGGGGGATACAGGCACGTTGAGTTTCTCTCAACTCTTGAGTTGCACAGATATGTTTTTTTTTATAATGTTATTTTTGACAAAGTGTTGGCATAATTGTAGGTGGTGTTTGAGCCAGTGTAGATTTAAACAGATGAGGAAATCAAATACAGTCATGAAGAAAGTGGTCTGTTACTCTTTATTTAAAACATTATATATCATAGGATGTTATTCTATAAGGAATTGTGAGCACATAGCAGAATATTTCCATGGTGCACATCTCTGGAGGGGGATTACATAGGTTTTTTGACTTTGTTTTTTTTTTTTTTTGGATGACGTGCCTGTGTTTCTCAAAAGCAGTGTGTCAGAGCTCCACAGTTCCCTTTTCTTAGCACAGCTCAAAGTTACTATATCTTCTCTGTGGTAGAGTGAAACAGAATAATGTAATCATGTGATTTCTTTCTATAATGTGCAAGTAGTTGCACCTGCTCTGTTCTTTGAACCAACAAAATAATCACCCATTTCTGCAGTAAGTAGTTGGGGGGGGGGAAGAAGTGCGATAGCAAGAACATTTTTGACTTGCCATACATAAGGATGGAAATCAACATTGCTCTTTTGTTATTCTCAATTTGTCTATTCTCCGTTTGTCTTTGTAAACAAAAATCTTAAAGTACTTTTTTTTTAAAATACTGATAGGACAGCTTTTGAGTAGTCATTTTTTCCCTTGAAAATCCCAAAATATTTTAAAATGATACAAAACATGCTGTGTTGCCTCTTTAATCGTTACTGTATAGTGGGGACATGCTGCTTTGTGTTCTGTATAGCATACTAAAATAAGCTGTTCTTGTGCAGGTGTAACATTAACCATGCAGTATTCTAGAGGAAATGATGTCAACAAAAAGACTGTACCCTGATTACTGCATGATTATCCACATATTTTCATAGGACAGTGAACATTTTGTAAGATGGTACATTGGCTGTCACTGAGCCTTGAGTAGAAAGCAACATCCTCTGTTTATGAAGCAGCGTGCTATAAGAGAAAGCATGCAACGCTGACAGCTCTAGGGCCACAGTGCTGAACAATCACATGCTTAAAAATTATATAGTTTATGACAGCTTCTTTCATGTGTTCTGAACTAATTGGTGGCATTAAGTGGGAATTATGTAATGGTAGTTCCTGTTCGCTTTTACTACCATGCCACAAGGATTGCTGGGGACCAGAAGCACTACATTCTCATTTCATAAGTTTAGCTGAAGACAGCATATTTCAAGAAGGTCTTTATATTATAGTTTCCTATTCTTGATGTAACCTGCTTTTTATTTTTGTGAAGAAGCTTAATTTAGACACCACTATACAATACAATTGAGTTTAGCTTAACTATATTGTTGGTCCTTGGAAGCAGAGCATCTGTTTCTGATGAGTTCCTTGTGATTCTAAGCAGGGCATTATTAGGAATATCAGTAATCATATATAGAAAAAATTCAACTTACCTAACTGGTGATGAGAATCTCCTGGCTATAGAGCACCCCCTTCTCAGGAAGTAACCTTCACCCAGGAGACATTCTCCCTGAGCCGTTGGGGAGATGGACCTGGGTCCACTCCTTCTGGTCAGATAGGAAGCACAGGTGAATTGCTTGCACCTGTGCTTCCTGAACCAGCCACCCCTTTTACTGTGTGCTTAATCATCAGTTCACATCATGACATAACAGTTCCCCTACATATATGTTGATCAAATTTTCACCTTTAAAGTTGGGAGCAGGATAAATTAGTACTGAATATAAATAAATCAGTATGCTGAAAGCGGTGTAATATATCTTGTATTTTTTTCTTCTCCCTTTCACTTCATTAGCTGGAAGCAGCCCAGGTTAATTGAGAGTTGGAACTCTATTCCAGACTATCACCTTTAGAGAGAAATCAGTTTTCCTCAGAGCATCACGAGGTGATTGTTAGGGAAAGCACTTATAAAGGTCTTCCTTTGATGCAGATGAAAAATCATTCATGTGAGCTAGCAGCTTGATGCCCATTAGTATGAAACTTAACAACTTTCTTTCTGGTCCTGGAAGAGGATGCAAACCAGGACACCAGTCAAGCTGAATTGATTTAAGTCATAATTAAAACAGGTTCTTTAAAGGAGTAGGCAATCTTGTGTACTTTTAGTATTATTTTCTTGAAAATACCTGACTCTCACTGGTTGTCAAAAACTGAAAGAAGCTGTCTTAAATTGCTGTAGTTTCTTATGTTGAAGTTAGCATCAGTTTTGCTCAACATAGAATCATAGAATGGCTTGGGTTGGAAAGGACCTCTGTGATCACCTAGTTCCAACTCCCCTGCCATAGGCAGGGGCACCTCCTTATGCACTTTCAAGCAATCACAGAACCTAACACAAATTTAATCAGTTTCTTAACATGTGCACGTCTTTATTTTTTAAAATAATGATTGATAAGCTTGTTATTTGTCAGCTACTGGTTTATGTTGATTTAGGGCATATACAGTTGTGTTTAGAAATGTGAATTTGTTTAAAAATACAGAAACCTAGTGCCCTATATGCTTTCCTGCAAAGTGTATTACGTGTTTTAAAACTAAGAGTAGACTAAGCAAAAGCAGTATCTTTAGTAAATAAAGCAGATTGCTTCTGGGTTCATGTAGTTAATGTATATCATCCTGATATGATGATGATGCAGCTATTTAGCGCAGGGCTGACTGCTCTTGTCCTTTCCTGAACCATCAGGTATCTCCTCCCTTAGGGTCTCATCCTCCTATTTTCTTTGGATTTATTCCAGCAAAAAGGCTGTGGGACTGTCTCTTCTCTTTGCATCAGAAGAAAACGAAGAGTACCTCAGATTTCACACCACCTTCAGTTCAGATCTGTGCAGTGGATCTCCTTCCTGGGGTGTGTCGCATGCAGTAAAACCCCAAGATGATCTGACCATCAGGAGGAGTCAGTAATGACTGAAGCGAAGGGTTGCTGTGACTGTTGCAAAATGATTGCCTTCAGTGCTGTTTTACTGGTGTGTTCTGGTGATGAATTGGGCCTAAGATACATAAGGACAAATAAAGAATAATGGAATAAAGTATAAATATATTACTCTGTGAATCTCGCTCAGAGTGTCCAGTATCTGAAAGGTTAATATATATAATACTTAAATGCTGGCAGCTCGTATACTGAAGTGGATTCAAAGAGATACCTGCAAATTTAATTGCCTTGCTGACAAAATCCGATTCCCATATTTTGGTGAAATTAACAAGCAAGGAAAATTAAGGTACATGGAGAACCAGAATTTGTGGTATTTGGGTTTTGCTGTGGGAGCTCTTTTATCTTTAAATCATTTTTAACAACAGTATGTAATACCACTTGCTAAGACTGTGTGTATATTGTATGCTTGTGTTTAAGGAATCTGATTTATCTAGGATGCCTATATCTGTGTTTCCCAGCCTTGTTTTGCAATGGTGGTGGCCATAATGGCTTCCAGCTCTGTGCAAAGCTGCTGTGCATGTGCAGGTAGAAATTTTGTGTTACCTTGGAGGTGCTGGTTGTGTTTTCAAGTGGCTTGCCATGAAAATATTTTTCATAATTATGTACTCTTAACATTGCAACTTCAGTGTTGAATTTTATTTATTTATTTATTTATTTACTTTGCAGCATTGTTCTTTAGTGCTTTTACTCAGAATTCAAAGAAGTGTTTGGACGGTTGTTAGCTGCTGGAGAGGGGAAGAGGATTCTGCAGTTATTAAGCTTTCCACTTCTGTCTGAAATCACCTCGTCTGCTCAAACCTGTGAAGACTATAATTTCTGAATTGGAGATTTTTGTCAAAGTTAATTTTGTTGGTCATCTTTGTTCAGAGATCAGTTCCGAATGACTCTGTGTGTGTGTATTTATATATATATATTTATGTATCTATACAGGAATATGCGTTCTGGTATTCATGAGGAACGCTTTGAGGAGAATGAGTACTCATTTTGAGAATAAGGACTTGCTTTGGGGTGATTCTTAGGAATTTTTCTGAAGATGGCTTACCACGTAATGAAGGACCTGTGTTTGTTTTGATTCCTCTGTGATCAGAAGGCTTTTGGCTTCTATTTTCATTAAGCCATTAATAGATATGCTTTAAAATTTCATGTCTTGTACACACGCATTCAATACTGATGATAACTGCTATGGCCAAATCTAATTAAACAAACAGATGCCATTCAGATGGTAAAAGCCTGTTCTAAACTAAAAGACTGTTATAAAAGTACTTGAAAAGGGAAATGAACATTTTTATTGAAGTAGTTATTCAGCTTTTACTGTAAATTGTTATTATTCTGCAATACAACTGCTGCTTCATCATCTGTCAGTAGATCTTTCTAGGGCCAAATCTTTTCAACCTCCATAGTGCTGCTGAAGTCAGTATGTCTGTGCTGCGTGGTTCCTGTACACAAATAATGGAGGAACTGAGAGAGGAGGAAGTCTGATCACTTTTCCTTCTTTTTGTCCATATTCTTTTACTGAAATTTACATTGTTGGAATTGGCAATAGAAGAATTTTCATCAAACTACTGAGTTGAGTTAGGCTGTTTTTACAGGAATACACCAGGCAGCACTCTCAAATGAAGACTCTACATCACATTGAGGCAAAAAAGAAACTGTCTTACCTCTTCGCATCATTAGGTCATTTCCATGGTGACAGATTTTGTTTGGGAGTATCCATTGCTTATGTTGCAACAGAAACAAAGAGTACATAGAGCTACTTCAAAAGGCGAAGTGGTTTAGAAGATAGTCATGTTCTATTTTCCTTTTTTTTAGCATATAGAAATCAGCTAGAAGTATTTTTCCTTTTACATTGCTGTAGTCATGGATTGGTGGTCAGACAGGAAAACAACTTTTCCAATTGTCTGCAAACCCAAATTTAGGTACTTCAAGCATGGACAATGATTTTGCAAGTTGTCATCTCCATAATGTGCAGAGAAAATTAAGGACTTCAGTTATTCTTAAAACAGCAAAAATATCTATTTTAAATTAAAATTAGTGTCCCCCTTTGCTACTGCAATGAAACTCACTTTGCAGCCACGCTGCACAGTTTAAATTGTCATACAACATGACATTTGAGCATGTGAATGACTGTTAATTTTCCCTGGGCTATGCACGTACGTTTAGCTCCATAAAAGATTCAGAGAGGCGTTTTGGTGCAGTCAGCACTTGGATAGCTTCATGTTTGAGCTTATGCTCAAATTCCAATGGAATCCTGCATGAGAGTCTAGTGGAAAGTCCCAAATTGTGTGAGATAACTCTGGAGCGGAACTGAAGTCTTCTGTGGTTTCAGTATGTCTGCAAATTATACTGCTGAAGCTTCGTTTTTTTTCAATTACAAAGTAACTTTATTTTACCCTGCGCTGGTATCTTCTGTGAGCTCAGAGAAGGGTCTTGTGCAGTGAAATGCTGAACGGAGTTGAATTGGTTTACAATTTTAATGGAGAATGAAAAATCAAGCAGTCTCTCAGCTGATGCCAAGAAAGACTTGGCAGGGGAGGAAAGGAATTCTTGGTTAACAATTGGAAATGCAAGGAGAGTTGAGACCCCATCTGACCTGTGAACAAATGCCTCAACATTACGTGTGTGGAGCAATGCAGTCTAACATTTTTATGCAAATATTCCCTACCTGTCTCTATGCTTTTTTTATTTTATTATTATTATTATTTTAATTGCAGCATCAATCAAAATAAGCTGTTTGAGATTTAAGCCAACAGAATAGTGGTGGTTATGTCATAAGGTATAAAAGTTTTAACATTGCTTCTTAGCTTGCATTAGTGTGACTGGCGTTACTTGTGAGTTACAAGTGGTAATCTTAAGATCATGTCAATAAGATCTTTATGCTATATACTCACTGTTGTGTTTGATATACAGTACGCCAAAAATGTTTTACAGAAAAGAAGTTTATTTACTAATTGTTTAGAGAGCTTTGCAATTTTACTGGAGATGGTTTTCGTTTCCCGCATCTGTAAATCTAGACTCTTTAGTTATTCTTTTGCTGTATATAGTCCAGAAAGGAAGATATTTTAGTGCGCATTCAAAGCTCGTAGTAATTACTTGTAGTAAAGTATAGTACCTAAACAAAGTGTTCTTAAGATTTAGTACCTTAAAAGTATAGGAAATAAAAGCATATGCTCTGTAGTGAGTAGAAAGTGGTATTCTACTTTTTCCCATATTAAAAATATGTAGCTTTTTGTAGAGTCATGAGATAGGTTTTTAAAACAGGTTCATGATTTATAAGGCATTGTTGCCTGTCCTGTTCCAAAAGTCAGAATTGTTCTCGAAGAGAAAAGCCTTAATTTTTGTGTAAAAACATGAAAACTGGGAATGGCTGTGTGGTCAGTAATATGGTTCATTTATTTATACCCGTAAGGGATGAAGTTCATTTGAAGTAACTTAAACATTTAAGAGGATTTGGAATTATGGTAGGTTTAATTGGTTTCCGAGAGTCGTAGCCTACGTGATCTGTAAGGATGTTCCAGAAGGATTGCCTAATTCCTGCTCAGTGTTTCCCTTTAAAGGTCTAAAAGTTGCATTCCTGTGGGAACTTTGCTTGGAGGCAGACGTGGAGGTATGGCCTGGTGAGACTGCACCTCAGTGCTGAAGAACTGCCATTAGTTCAGGAAGAGTAGGAGGAAATACAGATGTGATTTTCCTTTATTACTTTAGGTGGACAGCCTTATCTGACTGTCAAATATCTGGAGACAGCACATTTCTATTTTGCTAAGTAGCTAAGGTGACTAACCTCCACTTTTCTTGTGATGACACTGTCTACCTGTATGACACAATATATCAGGGAAACAACGTATTCTCTTTTAGTTTGCCTTGACAGTTGGTCTGGATGATCTTGGAGGTCTTTTTCAACCTTGGTGATTCTGTGATTCTCTGATCCTTTCCAGTCTTACTGCTAAGTCGTTAAGTTAGTAGCTTGCTCATAATGTAGTAGATTCTGTGGCTATATAGAAGCGCACCGTGACAATTCTTCACTGGGCGCAGTCTATGGTGTGTAATGCAGTAAGAAGAATTCCAATTTCGGAATTGCATTTTTAGTTTTTTCAGTGTCTTGCTTAAAGTTGGCCTTCAAATGAATTTGAATATCTTGGAAATACATGAAAACATTAAGAACACCAACACAGGCTGCGTGTCTGACTTCTTGCATGACTTTTCCGTGGTTATGAGCATTTTGCTACAAGAAGCAGCTGTTAACTCCAGTGACAAACTTTAGAATGTGAAAATGTGTAAACATATATATGTATATTTGCAAAGTAACACAGGATAGAGAAAATTTTATCTGCTCTGCTTTTGCCAGTGTTCACCTGCGTTAACTTTCTTTAACCATGAAATAAAGCAGTAGTGACAGCAAAACATCTCTTCTGTATCAGTGGAGTGTGCATGTCAAGTGTTGCTAGTTAGGGGCCACTGCTGTTCATATTTTATAGCTGTGGGAAAAAAGTGAAAGCCTGGTGAAAAAAATTCAAACTTGTTTCTCACATTTATGTTTGAATCTGCTTAGGATGTTGAAGTAACAAAACACAGATTAAAAACTTGTTGCTTTAAGAGGAGAAATATTGTGTTTTCAATTCCTTCTAGCAATAAAGTCACAGACACCCTACAGACTGATGTTGTGCTTAATGCTTAGTCAAGAATTAGCCAAGATGGAATGTTAGTAAAGAGCAGAGAAATGCTGACATGTAAGAAAGAGACAACAGCGAGTGTTTCAGTGATAATCTATTGAAATGCTGAATCTTGAATGTTGTATTTAAGTCCTCTTATTCTTAAAAAAAAAGAGATTAAAAAAGAAGCAGAGTATGTTACTTAAGAGTGTAAATGAAGAAAATTATGACTTCTGTATGAGAGATTACTTAAAAAAAAAAAAGGTATTTGCAGTATGTCCAGCTGCAGTTTGAAAAGTGGAGTGTAAGTAGTATTCGTCAGCCTAATGTGATTTACACTGACATTTCTGGTGACTTTGCATTCATTTTGGTGGGAATTTGTGTCTAGACCACCTACAAAACTTTCTGCCTCTCCTATACCATGGATAAAGCTCAAGGGTCTAATGTAAATACAACCATAATATATGTTAAGTAAATCAAATCAAGCTTCAAGGCTTGTGAAGGGCTTGGAGAATATGCCCCACGAGGAGAGACTGAAGGAACTGGAGCTGTTTAGTCTGGGGAAAAGGAGGCTGAGGGGAGACTTTACTCTCTTCAAATATCTGCAAGGTGCTTACAGCGAGAGCGGGGCTGGTCTCGTCTCACAGGTGACAGGATGAGGGGAAATGGCCTCAAGTTGCGCCAGGGTAAGTTTAGGTTGGATATCAGGAAACACTTCTTTACAGAAAGGGTTGTTAAGCACTGGAATAGGCTCCCCAGGGAGGTGGTTGAGTCACTATCCCTGGATGTGTTTAAAAACCGTTTGGATGTGGTGCTCAGGGACATGATCTAGCGGAGGGTTGTTAGAGTTAGGGTAGTATGGCTAGGTTGTGTTTGTACTCGATGATCTTCAAGGTCTTTCCCAACCTGAGCGATTCTATGATTCTGTGAAATATCGTTGGTGCAGCATTCAATTAGCAAGCAGTGTCTGAGTGACCACTGGCTGCAGTTTGTATGCAATTTTATTTCCTTTTGTACAAAACATCACTGAGAGATTGTGTTGTAATAGGAAGAGAATATTGTGTGTTCTGTTTATTGGTAGTACACAGCTGTTTGTGACATGTTTTTAAAGATTGTGAGTATTTGTACTCTTGCCAGTTAATTTGAGAGTAGGAATGTCAGTGAGTGGAATAAAATATGGAAAATAATGCCATAACACCTGCCATACTCTAAAATACTCTAAAATGTTAAATCACTTGCTGAATAAATGCTGAGATGGATAAAGCATGACAATGACTAAGCAAATACATCACCTGCTAAAGTTTCGGCAATATAAACAGCATACAGCCATTAGCACCATTAAAATTGCTACTGAAAGAAAGACTTGCCTGGACCTGTAAGGGGTAAGGCCTCTGTTATGTCTTTCATTAAAAATAATAATGATGATGATCATAGAAATTACAAAACAACAAACCAAAGTAAGACTGGAAAGCCCTTGAGATACTGTTTAGTCAATTCTTTGGCCCCAAAAGTAGGCTGAATTTTATACCTATCTTTAAGTGCAGGTTTCCAGAAATCTGTATGAAATAATGAAACAGTGGTATGCACGAGCCCTCTCTTGCAGTAGTTCACTCCATTTTTGCAGTTGTTCACTTTATTTGTAGGAAGACTTCTAATAACTTACATAATTTCTTCTGACTTCAGTTTAGGTACATTGATGCTGTTCCTAACTAGAGCAAGATTGAATTATTCCCTATACCATGCAACTTTCCTTCTGACTTGATGAGGATGAAAATGCCTCAGTTTCTTTCCTCTTTAGTCTAAATAGTCTAAATATGTTCATTCTTTCCCCATAGTTTGTTCTTTTTGAGATGTGACAATTTCTGTTGCTATATGAAGAATCTTTCCAGTTGCTTCACGTGACTCTGTTTGATTCTGCTGTTAAATGGACAGACAGGACTGCTTCCTCTTTTATGGAGTGTATACTTCTGTTTTATATTCCTGTATGATGATGGCTTTTTTTCCTTCTTAAATCATATTATGAACTTGTTTTCAGCTCGTGGTCTATTATAACTCTGTGCCTTCATCTGAAGCACCTGCCATCTAGCCACTAGCTGTGCAGTTGATTATCTGCCAAAGTACAAAAACTTGCCCCTGCTGAATCTTTCTGTTATTTTACTGTCCACTTGTCTAGGTTGACAGAATAATTTTGAATTTCAGCCTGTTATCCAGCATAGCTGCAATGTCAGCTCTTGATGATCTGCAGACTTAAGCATATTCTCTGTTCAGGTGTGTAGGTTGCTTGTGAAAATATTGCCTGAAACTAGTTCTGGTCCTTGCAAAAACCCGCTCAGTACCCTTCTTCATTTTTGACAGAAAGCTGGTGACAGTTTTGGGGTGGGGGGTCCTTAAATCAACAAATTTTGCCTCTGTAGTAATCTGGTATAGAGCAGATTATCTGCCTTTTCTTTTGTAATGCAAGCATAGAAGGAAATGAGGAGTCTCCTAGTTCCACATGCCTTTGCTATCTTCTCCCCGCTGCATTCTCAGTGAGGTAGAAGAAAATGTGAATGTTTTAATGAGATTGAGCTGTAAGAAATGGAAATAATTATTCAGACGTGCAAAGCGGGACTTACTGCTTAGAAATGATCTTATATACAGAATGAGGAGATAATGTGGAGGTGTTTGTTTGCACCTTAGTAACTCCATGTTTGTTGGTAGCTGGGTGATCAAATCCAGGTATTCTGGGGCTGTTTTAATAGCTTTGATTATCAAAGCTGTGCTTTCACAGGTTGGATACCTGAAATTAGTAGATACCTGTAAAAGTGCAGGTCACGGTTGGACTCAGAGAAAGCTGAGTTCGTGGGAAGGCATTTGCGTGCAGGCCTTACGTTCCACTTTGTGACGTAGTGTAATGCTTTGTTGTTATGTAATATACTCTTAAAATTGTTCAGCGTTTGTATTTATAAAAGGAAATATGTCATGAGCTCAGTCATATGTTATGAAAACACTGTGACATGCTGAAAAATGCGTAGAATTCAGTGTATTTATTTTGTGACGAGGGCCAACTGTGGTTGCATGATGTAGCTAGGCATGAAGTCCTCAGTAGTCCTATCATCAATATTTTACTGGTGTTGTCATGCTTGTTTGTGGAATTGGAACAAACACTGAGGAGGATGAATCCAAATCTGCTGCTAATTCTGCTAATTGCCCGCAGGTTGCTAATAACAGCCTTGGGACTTTTGAGAGAAGGAAATGGTAGAAGTTAAGTTGACAGATGTCCTGGCTGCACTGAATTTGATGCTGGTGGAACTTAAACTGAATGAAGAATGGACGCAATTAGTAGGGACATTAACATGCAAGTTACGTGAACAGTTGAATGCAGGATTATCATACAGGGATATGATGATACTTAAAATACCTTTTTATGTGTCCCTAGCATATTGGAGGGTCATGTTCTGAAGTTCTCAGTAGTCAGATTTGAGTTCAGGTCTTAAACTACAGATTCCTACCATGTGAAATATGCTCTAGTGCGGGATTCAAGGGCTGTAAGTGATTTTATGGCTGTCTTTGCAAGGCGTACGAGTTGAGTGCTACCCTTCTGCAGAGCAGTGTGTTTCAGCCTTAAGTGTGAGCATACATCATTTGCAGGTATACCTGGACATATTTTTTAATGTCTGTTTCTCAATTTACAGCAAACTTAGAAAAAGTACAACAAATAAGTTGAAGGTGACTGAAATTTAGATATTTTTCACTGGTGAAATATTTGTGTTACCCACACTACATAGCATCAAAATAAACACTAGAGAAGAGTAGTAATTTGAAAGTATAAAAGTGAAGAAACAATAAAGAGCTTTCCCCAGTTTGTGAATTTGTTGTGAGAAGAAGCTGGTTTTAAGTTTTTAAGTCCTCTACCTAAAATGTCTTACTGAGTGCTTCAGAGTTATTTTAAATTCATGTAGTGCTAAAGAAGACTGAATGCCCACAGCAGGTCAGCACTGGCAATAATGCTGGAAACCACCTTTCCCCTGCTTCTTTCTTAATTAAATAGCACCAGCCTGGAAGCAAGAGGTTGCTCTTTTTAATTTATTTTTTATTTTTTCTGTCTGACTGTATACTATGTGTATTCTTTTCCTATAATTATGAACAGAGTTGCTGATTCTAACGTCTTTTATATGTGATTTTGCATTACTCTGTGATTGAAGTCCCTATCATGATGTAGCTCTTCTTTAATGGTTGTTGAAATATTAATATGATCCCTTGATTGCTTTCTTTTCTTTTTCCTTTGAGCTGTGTTTCTGGCTAGCTCTATAGTAAGAAGTAAATGAAAATAGAACAGACAGACTTCAGTTTCATTCTGCTTAAATTCTGTTCTTCACATTTTGTTTGTAAACCTTGCTATGCGGTGAACTCACCCAATATCTTATTCAAATGACATGCCTCAAAAAAAGTTCATCTGTCACAGCATTGCTCTTCAGCTTCATTGAAGAAAATTTAAACATTCCTATTCATCCCATTCATTCTTATTTAGCAATCTTCCCTCTGTGTTGTCAATGAATGAATGAAACACTGAAAGCCGTCAACAACTGCTTGAGTCAATCCAGTTATTCTACTCTGTCTCCCAGCAGATGACGGAAGGAATTGGAGAGTTCTCAGCCCGGATGTCAATGTGTTTATTAAAACAGCAGAAAACTAGCTGTCATGAAAGACCGAGGTAGTGGTGGATAATGGTTTTGACTTTTAAGAATTCAAAAACTTTCATTCTGAGACTTTTCATCTTTGCTGTAGTTATCTGTTGGATTTTATGGAAATATTTCCCACCAAAGTTCAATTGTTCGAGTCTACCATGTCTAAATAAATATCAAAGGCAGCAGTTGGGCATGCGACTTCTTATGGTGAGGTGACAGAAAATAATCACCGTTATTAAGAAACGTGCAGTAAGTCCAATCTGGCTTAGCTGGGAACAGACCCCAGAACAGAGCATTAAAAACATTCGGACTTCCAGGTACTGTGAGGTAAGAACAGAGCAGTATCCTGCAAATGAACATCACCCAGCTGAGTGTGCATCTTGGTGACTGTAATTAAAGTCAGCTGATAGCCAAGGCAGTGTGCTTGGAGGGGTTTGCTAGTGTGCCACCAGGGTTGTTATTAACTTTGAACCAAGTGTGTGAACAACACCTTGTTTTCACTGTTAGGATTATTGTTACCATTTAAAGTGCCATGGAGAGTAAGCTTATGCTTTCTGCGATCTGCATTCTAAAATGTTTTCTTGAACATACACTAAAAAACATTAGAAATTATTTTCCAGTACTGTATATTTTTTATATTCTGCTGGAACACTTTTACAGATTAATTAAACATTCCATGAAATATTGGAAACCTCAAACCATTAGCAGCATAATACTGAAACACAAAGCCCTTTCGTTAAAATAGTTGCCAGTGATCTTTTAAGAACAGATTAGTGAGTTGTCTGGTACTGTTTCAGACTCAAGGAAGCGTAGAAAGAGAAGAAGTAGCTGTTCTGCATGATAAATAAAATTTTCTAGTAACAAACAAAAAAACAACCAGGGAGGATAGTGGAAGGGAATAAGTAAACAACTGGAAATGCTTGGCTGTCATTTATAAATATGAAATTACTACATGGAGGTTTATTTTATTTCTACAGAAGTTGGATGTTTATAATCATGCATATAAATCTTTGCCGTTTTACTTAGATTATTTTTTAATAAATTGTCAGTTCACTTTTGGACATTTGGATCAGATTCATCAAACATGATGAATATGGTTTTGTCTGCTTGCGCTCAAAAGTGAAGTCAATATTCCTATTTTAATGTTGTCTAGAAAATGAGGTGATGTGCCAAACTAGACCAGATGTTGTATTGAACAGCAAGCTGTACAAATTTCTTGTAATTCTTTTGGTTCCCTGAACATATGTAATCATACACTGGTAGTGTGAAAATGAAGTTAATCCTTTTTTAAAGGATTCGGTAAAGTAATGATAAATAGAAGATACAGAAACGTTAAAATGGAATTTAGTCACCATATTGGTTATGTGGTAATCTATATCTGGGAAATTATAACATTGATATTAGCAAGTGTAGAGAATAAAGCAATTCTAAACCAGGATTTTTATGTAAGAGCTCGGGATGGTAAACTCTGGAACTCAGGGAATATAATACAAAAGTTTTATAATAAAAAAAATATTAGTACACGTTATACATCTATGGTTTGTCCCTGTTTGATGCTCTGGATATGCTACTTCTATTTTCTTTTACTGAGACCTGATTGCCCTCACATTTCAGAGCAGTTCATTACAGAAATGGTCAGTTGGTTGTTACACGTTTAAGGGAGAGAAATTCTGGCCTTCTACCTCAGTTCGCTCACTTTGGTCTTCTCATATCCCGTGTAGTTGGCTGGCCTTAGAAAATCACCATTTCCTACCTTTTTGCACATTCGGGGACTTGCATGTTGTGCCTCTCCATTCAATTAGGATTTTAGCTCAGAGCATCCTGTAATGCTTCTAAATCCCAGCATGGATTTACTTCTACTCTGCCCCCTGGTCATAGGAAGGGTTGTCATTTAGAATTTATTTACTTCTAGTAAATGGTATCTCTCAGTGGTGATCTCACACTTCTTCCGATTATCTGTGCTGGCTGCACCGTGCTTTGCAATTCTCCTTTCTAGGTGCTGTTATCTTTAAATTCTTAGGCAGGAGCTCCTACCATTTTTTGAGGCAGAGCAAATGCATGTCTCTGCTGTTTCATGGCACTGGTTAGGCCTGCTTTCTGTTGCTTTTCTGCTGAAGTCATTGTGGGCTTTGTGTAAACTCTGAGCATTGGGCCCCAGTTCTGCAAAATGCTTCAGCAAATGTGAGCTGCTGTGCCAGACTGGGATCCAGACTCGTTTTCCCCGGCAGAACCAGGTCCTAAGGCTTGAAGACATGTTGATGCTTTTTGTTGGGTTTCCACTGATAAAGATGATTTCAAGATTCTTAACTTCATTTCTTGCCTTGAATCTTGGTATGTCTTGCCTTCATTGGAATCTCAGATGACTCTGGCAATTCTCACAGTTGATTCAGTGAAAGTAAAGCTGAGTTAAGCTATTTTTAAACAGTGTAGAGTCTTGTCATTAGCTGAAATTCAATTGCTTTGAATAACCTCACTCTTTCTGGAGGATGATGGGAAGGTTGTGCACCCAAAGAATGGATAACGATAAGCTAATGAGGTGGGTGTGGGATAATGTGCCGTGGGGGCTGGAGGAGAAGAAAACCTGCATCAGCAGCCCTTCCTCAGCAGCCACATGTTGTGGCTTTGTGGTAGCTGCCACTTGCTGGGTAAACCTGAAGGTGTGTTCTTATGCTGCACTGAGGCAGCAGGCTGCTGTCAAAAGCAGTTCCACTATCATAGCTGGCAGTCAGGTGCAGGAGTTACCCTGGTGGAAAACTTACCCACCATGTAATGGTTTTTTTCTCGGGGGTGGATTGGCAGGCTGATGCAATTCATTCTCCATACCCTGAGGTAAGAGCAGCAGTGCAATTAAGCAGAATGTAAAACTTCCCAGTAAGAAGCCCCTAAAAATCTCCTCAACGTAAATGATGTCTTTGGTTCTGGTAGACGTGGTGATCAGAGGTGGGAGGCAAAGGGACATGGCCAACCTCTTTTCAGTGGTCTGTGGGGACAGGACAAGGGGAAGCGGCCATAAACTGGAGCATAGGAAGTTCTGCATCAATATGCGAAGGAACTTCTTCCCAGTGAGGGTGTCGGAGCACTGGAACAGGCTGCCCAGCGGGGTTGTGGATTCTCCTTCTGTGGAGATATTCAAGACCCATCTGGATGCCTACCTGTGCAGCCCGCTGTAGGGAGTCTGCTTTGCAGGGAGTTGGACTTGATGATCTCTGGAGGTCCCTTCCAGCCCCTGCAATTCTGTGATTCTGTGAAATCCTAGTTAAAAGAAGATGGTT
This sequence comes from Pavo muticus, assembly GCA_016647715.1. Classification (NCBI taxonomy): domain Eukaryota; kingdom Metazoa; phylum Chordata; class Aves; order Galliformes; family Phasianidae; genus Pavo; species Pavo muticus. The sequence goes on along the minus strand of JACDJE010000067.1, from coordinate 360,563 downwards.
TATGAATGCCTCACTGGTTTGCAGATCAGCCCCACCATATATAGAATGAGCAGCAATGGTCTACTCTGTGCCACCTCACCAAATTTATTACTGTTTTTCTTTCATATTCCTGTTTACTTCAACAATGCTATTTTATTCCACTTCCCTTCTCTCTTAAGTGTCTCCTATTTCTCTGATTGATCTGTGGATCATAATAAGTGCATAATTACAGTTACAGTGACATTAAGGCCAGTGAAGTTTTTGTGACACAGTACAGTGACTGTATTTCTTTCTCAAGGAATCTAGATTTAAGACTTAAAATTTGCATATTCCAATAATTAGTTTCAAGAATAATAGCTCAGTATTTCTGAACTGTTTAACATGATTTCTAATAGGTAATTTTGGCAAGCTAATTTAAAATCATTTTGATTTTTTTCACAGTAGCCACTATAGTTGTCAAATTGCTTATAGAATAATATTGCCAACAAAAAACCTCTGAATGCAGAGGAAAATAGCGTAATTAAAACTGTCTGAAAGGAAAAAAGTAAGTGAAAACAACATGTGGAAGTACAGTACTCTTGAAGCAGGAGTTGCTGCACTAATAGGTATAAATAATACAATACTTTTCCCATGGGAATCTTGTAAGGCTTAATTGGCTAAAGGCCGAAAAGCACTTTGCGATCCTGTGTAGAGATATGCTGTGTAAGAGTAGAATGGTACTTAATAAAAAGCTAAATGCTGTTATACAACGCTGTTCTATGTATCTATCAGTACATCCAACTGGTGCCAGTGGTGATCAAACCTATGGGTGTTATTGGAAATGTTTAAAATTTAGAACAACTTAAGCTGAGTAGGGCTAGGTTTTGATAAATCATATTATCATTTAATTACATTAATCATTTATTTGTTAATAGTATCATCTTTCTTTTTGCTAAAGGTTTTAGATTACTTGTCTTTTTAATCTATGATGCCTTTTTTACTTGCTTTTCTAATCTGCTTACACTGAAGAGATTTCAAGATTTGAAAAAATCAAGATTTGAAAACTTGAATTCTAGGTCTTAGTGAGTGATGGTCCCTTGCAGAAGTCAGTACTTGTTAATACTAATTCTGAATGATGGATTCTCATCTTTAAATCCTCACATTCATCCACGTACTGTTTTTCTTCAAAGTTTGTAAGCAAGGGCAAGTAAGTGAAAGTGTTCTTTTTTCCTTTTAACTACTAGTATCAAGCTAGGGCACTACAATCTCTTATTGCTTGCCTCTCCCTGTGGTTGCCAAGCTTTTCTACATAGTTTTCTTGACAAATGGCTTACTTATTAATATTTTAGCCTCGTTCTTACCAACCTCAGGGAAGTGGTATGCCCCAGGCACAGAAATACAGTTGCTTCCTTAGGAGCCTTCTAATCTTCTCCTTAAACGCTTTGTCAGAACCCGTGACAAATAAATGAAGACGGTACAGTTCAAACTAGAGGTGACTTCTTTGTACACGTGTGGTCATGCGTTTACTAACGAGGAAGTATCGTTCTACAGTGGAATCCCTGCTGCAAACATTTACATTTCCTCTTCTTTATCTATACTGAAGTCTGTGAGACTTATTGATTTTGAAGTAAAATCCATAGAGGAATTTGTCTCTGTCTTTCTTTTTTTGGTTGGCTGTTGAAATATACATAGTTCTGGTAAATGCTCTGTCTGTTTGCAGAGTTTCATTATTTCTCTAATAGAGGCAGACAAAGGAGCGATAACTGCTGCTGAGTTGGAGTTTGAGCTTAGATCAAGTTCACATCACAGCTAAGGCTGAGATGTGTATTTCTGGTGGTACTGTGCTGTTTTAGCTCAAGATGACAGCAAATAACATGAAATTGATCTATTTAGAACTTGGTGAGTCAGAAAGTTGATATGACAGAAAATTTATAACTCCTCCTCACCCTCCACCAACGCTTAGGGGTGAAAGATGGTAGAGAAGGCTAATTGATTATATGTGTGTTGAAACCGAGAAATAACTCCCTGTTCTAAAATATTCATTATATTTATTATATACTATTAATATCTAAGTTATTCATTCTTTTAAACTACAGCATATCTAGGATATTAACATGTTGAGGGTCTGGAGATGTATGGTGAGTCATGGATTTCGCCAGTTCTTAGTAACAGGAGATGGAGGGAATCAGAGTAATACCGAGGTGTAGCAGCTAAAGCAGAGATAAAGTCTTCCCCTAATATATAGAACAGTTGAGTGATTCATGCTAAGTCTACTTCTCTGGCATGACCCATCTAAGTCATTTGGTTTACTTAGTATTGGATAGGTTGGGTTTGTTTCTTAGTTTCCTTTTTTTCACTGTAACATATGAAGTGCCTGAACTGTGTGTATTTGGGTATAGTCCATTTTTTTGCCGGTGAAAGTTAATGTAACCCATTAGGTAGCCTGCATGTTGAATCTGGTAGGTAAAACATTGCTGTATTTCTGCCTTCTACTTGAAGGAGATTGTCAGTCATTATTTGATCAGTGAATGATAACCTTTTGAGCTGAACAATATCTTGTGTCTACCACAAGCATCTGCGGAAGGCTGGGCTGCTGATGCCGGGGGCATGCTTCTCCTATGGGAATAACTGCTGCTTTCCAGTTGGCCCATCAGCTGGTCCAGCAATTCTCATGGCTGTGGTTAAGGAATTCTGCCTTACATTGCAAAGATAAAGCTATATAGCTTTATGCTTTTCTGAAGTTTATAGCAATGTGTGTCTTCATCCCACAAATGTCACTGATGTATGGCAACACATGCATAAGTGACTTTCAATAAGTGCAAAGCAATGCAGAAGTTCAGGAAGTTCTACTGTCTTAGGAGTGCAGTGTGTATTATGCTTGTCATGCCCCATACTGTGGAGCTGCTGTTTTATAGTCTAGTGTTTTCAATTACTGTGATGGAATCATGAATGCTTAAAATGAGTTACTTGCTCTTCCTCTACTGTCCTTCGCACTGTTACCAAGTCTATGCATGTCCCATTCTTGTTATTTAATAACTGACTTCAAAAAATTATTACTCTCTCTTCCTGTTAAGACAGGATGAAGTTTTTATGATTTTATGTTCAAATGGTGCACTTAATCAGTGGGAAAAAGAAAAGATGCCACTGCACATAAGTACTGCTAATATCTTACTTCTAACCAAATTAATTTTGGCTCAGAACAAAACTCATAGGAGTAAAATCCTTCAGGACATATTCATCTGTAGAAAAATAAAGATAGTCAAGTTGCAGATGTTGATGGAAAAAAGAAGGCAGAGGAGAAATGTTGGCAATCTTGACTGCAGTGAGAATTTTATGGTTCTTTGATTGTCTCTGTCCCTTTGACCGGGCAGTTACTTACGGTATGTCTTCTGAGAACGAGGGCTGGCTGGCAACTTCTTCAAGGTATTGAAAAGAGAACATTCCTTCAGACAAAGGTAGTAGTTTTTTTCAGATCGCCTCTCCCAAAAAATACAGATTTATTTAAAAGCAGGAGACAAATTTTACAATATTTGACAGCAATTTATTGCTTTTTTTTTTTTCAATCTAATTTGTAAATTGATTGAAAATACGCTTGTGTAATGAGGATTTTCATTTAAAGTATGGGATTTGCTTTTAACCACTTTGTCTTATTGTGGAGGGAGGGAAGAACACAGGTGTGTCAGTAGGAGCTCAGGTTGAGACTGCTTAACTTTGAGTGGGGTTTTGTGCTCCTCAGTTCTTGCATGTGATGGAAATTTTGCACTGAAGAGATTAATTGGCATTTCTTCAGTAAAGGGCAAACTCAGTTTGTGAAAAAGAAAATTGAGATGTAATGAAGGTATAAGTGAAAAAAAAGCATACTTTGTCTAAGCAGGCGTGATTTTTCCTTAATCTGTTTTCACATATGTATATCAAACTGGTTTTTTTTTTGCATTGATAGCTATTTTTCCTCCGGCCTTATATTTCTTTCTATTCAACCAAATTATTTTTGTTTGGACTGCTCACCTTAAACTTCTAAGTTTCACATGTAAAGAGTTTGGAGTCTTTCCATCTTCTAGAACCAGAAACTTGAATTTGTTTGCCATGGATCTTCCAATTCTAATTGTGCTGAACACTTTTTAAAAATATATATATTCTATGAATACAGCTGTTTGTGACTAATCAGCTTGCTGATCGCAATTTCCAGTGTATGGTTACTCTGCTCTTCTTGCATAAGCCATTACTACCAGATGCCTTGAAACTTCATTGTGTCAATCTTTGAAACAGTCTTATTCCAGTTAGTGCAGCTACAAAGTTTGCAAGTGTCTTGAGTATTGAAACACGTGCTACTTGTCTTGAATCTTCTCTAGAAAGTGTTATCATTTTCATAAGTGGAAAATGTATAGATCATCAATCAGGTTCAGCTAGGTAATTCTGTGTCAGGAGAAGCTGTAGGATCTGTAGCAACCTTTGATAGGCAGCCCAGGGAACTGAAACTTGTTGCAATGTGATTGTGAAGTCCTTTCTCATTGATTCCAAGATCCAGCCTGAAATGGAGTGATGAAAGTACGTAAGATGATGACTGGAGATGCTTTAAAACTGTTGCTTTCCCAAGTGGTCCTTGTGGAAGTGTGTTCCCCTCTCCAAAGATATGCTGCCTGCTATGAATACCTTCTCCTATCCTGCAATCCTAAGGAATGGTGAAGGTGGTTGAAGGTATGCCTCATGCTTTCTATGCTTGCCTGTGCTTGTAGGACTGAGCACAGACTCATGTAATTTCTTAAGACAATAGACATCTTCTGGGTCAGTTGTTTTAAAAGGTGTGTTGTTAATACCTTTTATTTCACATTTAAGAAAGTATTATGGAATGCTGAGAGAAATCATAGTCTTGTCTTATGCCAGAAAATGTTTTCAATTTTTTCCCAATATTGCAAACCTCAAGATGTTGCCAAAGGCATCATTGTGATTAATGGATCACTGTTAGAGAGCAGACAGGAAGCCAGCCTATGACACATTTTTGTTTCTGTTAGGAACAATAACAAAAAAAAAAAACAGAATTATTCTCCATGTTTCTTGGAGCTTGCAGGTGGATTATTAACTGTATGAACACAAAGTACATGAAAAAAGTGAGAGCCAAATGCTTATAGGCTATGTTATCTTCTTCTTGCCTGGTAATTTGTAGTGTATGCAGTATTTTGTTTTGTTGAATGTTCAGCTATCATTGGTGACATCTGAAAACGTTCTGCACTGGGGAGGTCATATTCTAAAATGAATTCATTCTGAATCATCTGCCAGGCTATTTCAGAGGTCTTTGTTTGTAATATGAATTCAGCATGTTCAATAAGAGGGAAAGTCCATTGTGGTGTGCAACAATGTAGCTGCATTTTAAAATGAGTTTTAAAAAAGTCTGAGTCCATTATTGCTATTGCACACGGAATAATTTCTGCTAAATCCTGTGCAATGTAGATATGGTCGTGGCAATACAATTATATTTGCTGCTGTATGCCTACATAGTTTTCAAAACTAAAATTCAGTGCTTAGCTAAATTGCTAAGTAGACTGGTAAATGTCCAATTTTAGCAGCCTAGCATATGCTTATAATTTTTGTCTTAACATATGCTATGTTGGTTGAACTCCCCTCCCCACACATACGGTAGATAAAAGCTGTCACATCACAAAATGGTGGCAGCCCAACTTTCTAACGTTTTCCATGGCACTTCAGACTCTTGCATTAATTAGCTATTCCTGGATAGGAGACAGACTCTCGTCTTTGTAGAATTTTGGTTTCAAACCTGTTATATACTTCAGTTGCTGTATGCTGTAGCCCATCTGTATTTCTGCAGCCATAAACAGTAAAAAAAAAGCCACGGCAGGGCGTACATTGAAGTGGTCAGTGAGAGTGAGGATGCTCGTGGTTTACAGGTCTAAATACCTAGCAAATGGCACTGAAACCAGGCTTGTTTGGTTCCTTGATGGGCTATACTTTGCATGAAGAAGAACATTTCTGTCATTCACTGTCCTAGAAGATATCGTTGATTAAAACAATGCTGGTGCACAGGGCTTTTTCTTTTCATCATGAGATGCTAATCTTTCCCTCTTTTTTCCTCCTTTTTCAAGACACTTTTGCTGAGTATATGATTCTTCTCTAAAACTCGGTGGAGTTGAGGGCACTTGTGACAAATTCCAGTGCATCTGTGATAATGCTGTCTTAATCCCTGCTGCACTGTGACACAGAAGCCTGGATTTAAACATGAAAAGACATGCCTTAACTAAAAGAATGGAGATTTAGGTGAGATGTTAGTAGTAAATTCTTAGCTCAGAGGGAGGTGAGGCACTGGCACAGTCTGCCCAGAGAAGCTGTTCAAGGCCAAGTTGGATGAGGCTCTGGGTAGCCTGATCTTGTGGGTGGCAGCCCTGCCCCTATCAGGGAAGTTGGAACTGGATGTTCTTTAAGGTCCCTTTCAACCCAAACTATTCTGTGGTTTACATTACAGCAGTATGATTCCTCATCTCATCCAACTGCCTTTTGAATGTGCTCCAGAATCATGATTTTTACTGGTACTTTGTTCTGCCATTTCTGTGCTGCTGAGCTCTTGACTACAGTATAGTTGTGCTATGCGAAGTCCACTCTACTCCTGCATAGAGATGGTTGGTTTTCTGTGAGAGATGAAGGAGCCCTCCGCTGATACTGCTTCAGAAACGGCACAGGGGCTGTAGTAGGGCTCTGACGTTGGCCAAGGGCTATTACATGTGTGCCTGGCCTGTCCACAGAATGGACAGGGTTGTTCTGAGGCTTTCATCCCTGGGTAGCATGGGCCCCAGTTTCTGCTCCTTGGTTTGCTTCAAAACTGATTTAAAAAACTGTACCCACATGTGGGCATGTCTTCAAAAGCTCTGACAAAACACAGCATGCAGTATCAACCTAAGGAAAAATCCTAGCTGCAGCCATTGTATGAGACATATTGGTATGGAGGTAGAAACAGATGGACAAGCCTGTGACCTTTACCACATCCTCCTCAGAGGGGCTGCTTAGACAGTCAGAAATGTGGCAGTGGCAAGGTAAGGAACCAAGTGACAGGAGACGGTGGGCCTGTCCATTGCACATCCATCCACAGTGCTTCAGGAAGCCCCAGGAGCTGTTTTCCAAAAACCTGCCTTGGCTCCCACCTGGGTAAAAGCCACTGTCACACCCTGAACTCACAACGCCTTTGGTGATGCTGGTGGAGTACCGTGCCATCTTTAGATCACAGATGTCAGTGGTGGTTGTTCAGTGTTTATTTCCTATTTCTGTATTTGTTGTCAGCTGCAGTACTGCTGCTGTTCAGCTGACTAGCAGTCTATGTTGTGGCATCCAGGATTTGTCAGCATGCACAGAAGTTACTTCCTTGTTACTTCTGACTGATAAGCATGGTGGAAATGAAGAAGGGAAAGGATATATTTTTCACACCTGTAGTTCGAAGTCTACTAGACATAATTGTCTATTCATTATAATGAGCAGAAATAATTAATTCTTTATTTTCTATTATGGCTCTTCAGCCTGTTAAATATTTTGTTGGTGTCAGATTTTCTTGCTTTTTTCCCCTTCCTTCTCTATGACTTGTTTTTCCCCATAAGTTTAGTCATCAGTTGAGTTAAAGGAAGTTCAATACTTATTTTTGTGCATTGATCCTGGATATGACGTGTACGTTTCTGTGGTCAGAGAGGGAAGCAGAAGAGTGTGCCAGTGAAGAACTTCAATGTTTGTGGCACTGTCGTGTGATTCTGTGCCAGTTTCTCCTTTACTGTTTGTTGGTTGCTTTCAGTACTTGGATGCTGGATAACTCTGTAACTCATTGAGAAACGTTGAGTTTGTCATTTTTACTACTGCTCACGGTAGATTTTCTTTAGATTAGGACAATAGTGCAGACAGTAAGGCAGTTCAGGCATAAGCATAATGTTAGGATAATAACTCTGAAGTAACCTAATCCGTTCTCCTCCCCATATATGATTGTGACAAGAATGTATCACACGATCTGAAAAATTAACATTTCAGAACTATCAGAGGCTGAATAGCAAATGAAGACATTAAGAAGAGTCTCCCTTAAAAGTCATGCATCTTAAAATAAGAAATAAACAAACAAATGCCCCTTTTATTTTTTTTTCATGCACTTGTTATGCTCTATTTTCTTTTTCGTAATGCTGTAATCCTGAGAACTGTTTATGTGAACGTTAAACTTGTGATTCTCAAAGGAATGGCATTTAGGAGAGAAGCAAACATCACGAGATTCATGATAAAGTCATGAGAGTTCTTACATTACAGTTATGTGTAAGTTTTGAATTGAATTTTTTAGAAAAATAAATGTATGGGCAGATGGTGATATTTACTTAAGGGAAGCTGAATACATTATCTGACTAGAACTGGATATTTCAAGCAGCTGTTTGAAAATGAGAACTCGCTTTCCATGAAGGAGAACGTATGTTTGGGGAAAATGAAGCCTCTCTTTCCGAACCATAATGCTGTCCATCGCTTAGTCTCTGTCAGAGGGCTTTCTGTTATGTGTGTGTGTGAATTGATCTATGGGAGATCCTTCACAGAAGCGGCCAAGAACTAAAGTGAGTTATCTTACTGTGCCATGACTATCTAGCTTGCCTTTATTTTGATACAGTGAGTTACAATTGCTTCAGAAAATAAATCTGTAGAGAACATACAGACCAGAGGAATGGAAACCAGATATAAACAGAGCTGTTACCTGATTTTGAGGGGCTGTGTATTCTAAAACATACCTGTTCTAATCTATGTTTTGGGAGCTTAAGAGTATAAAAAACAATCTTAGCTTGTGTGTTCTGTAATGCTGTTGTAAAGATGAAAAGCTATCCCTTGAAGATCGTTGTTTATTCATTTCTCATGTCCTTTCTTCCCCCGTTTCTTTAAGAACGCTTTCTCAGGAAATTGTTTGGCCCAGCAACCTGTGGCCCTGGAATCCTTGACTCATAGACAAACATAGACCAATTTGTTGTCTGGAGCAGGTGCCTTGCCCCAGTCACTTCTAATGCCTCTGTTTTCCCATTTTGCAATAAGCAGTTTGTAATGCTTAAGTATTTTCCTGGAATCTCTGCCAATATTTGTGAAGCCCAACTATTGATCTTCAAGTGATTTTACATCTCAGAATGGGCTTACACATTTTGAGTGCCTGAAGGCATTGTGATCCTCAGAGCTCTTTGTTTACGGAATTACCTCTTCAAACACTACGAAGTCATCCTTGTTTATGCATGAAGTATAAAGAGAGTCTGTTTCTAAACAGAGTGGATGTGTAAAGATGGTACTTTGGTAGATAGACAAATCCTGCAGAATCATATCATTTAATTGACCTTCCTGATAACTATCAAGCCTTTGTCCAGTACAGTGGTGTAAGCAATAAAAACAAGTATTCTGAAAGCATTTGGAAAAGGGGTTTTATGCACATCCCAAAATATTAACACTAATTTGGACTTTGTGGAATCTTCTAAAAATTTTGTATATGAGCTTCATATGATGTTTAAGTAGAAAATAGCAGTGGTTGTGCAGTGTGTACTACATATGCATTTGATTTGTGTGAAATTCCTTCCATAGGGCCTGCTAGTGGCAGAGAACAATACAGTATGTTAGTGCCAGGGCTTTTTTCATAAGCATGCCTCGGTCCACTGGATAGCATTGCAACATTTCTGAGCTTCTCATGTTCAGTAGTCTGTTATTGCCTAATATTTTAACAGAATGAAAAAAGCTGTTTTAAATGTAATGTTTCCTCATTTGTAAAGTGTTGCAGTATCTGGAATGAGATTAAGGCTATGTCTAGTGTCATTAATACTGAGGCAGTGGTGCAGTGGGATAATTGAACAAGATATCCTACCTGAAATTTGATCATAAGGTTATTTCTCCTCCAAAGTCAAAACAGTAGTCTGTAATGGGAACTTCATCATATTAATCAAACAGATATTTTGATTTCACTTATCCATGAGGTGCTAGCAATTTCTGCAACAAGGCGGAAGATACGAACTTTAATTTTGTTCTGATTTTTTCCTTCTCTTTTAGGTTATAAGAGAGTTTGCAATGGCAATGCTCTGGAAATTCATGAGAGTAGCCAGGTATTCTAAAACGGCTTTACCGCCAAAAATAAAAGTAAGAGGAATTCCGACCCATTCAAGGCAGTCTGTACCTTCAGGTTTTGCTGCCAGTGTACCCTGCTCAAATACTGTGGAACTGTTTGGTAAATCTTATCCTCAAGATGACTACACCAATGTCACGGAGAAGATTCTTTCCAAAGTGGGGAAGAACTTGCATAACAAAAAGCATCACCCTCTGTGGCTAATCAAGGAGCAGGTGAAAGACCACTTTTACAAGCAATATACAGGGCGCCGTGGGAATCCGCTCTTTTCTGTCTATGATGGTCTTTCTCCAGTGGTTACAGTGCAGCAGAATTTTGATAAGTTACTTGTCCCACGGGACCATGCCAGCAGAAGAAAGGAGGATAACTATTACTTGAATCGTGATCACATGTTAAGAGCACACACATCAGCTCACCAGTGGGACTTGATACACTCCGGTCTAGATGCCTTTCTGGCAGTGGGAGATGTTTACCGCCGTGATACAATTGACAGCACCCACTACCCAGTTTTTCATCAGATGGAAGGAGTTCGGCTCTTCTCCTGTCACGAGGTAGGAATTCTTTCGTTGAACTGAAAGAGATTTGGGGTAAGTTGCATGATCATGTATTTGCTATGAGAAAAGTGCATGCACGTAAACAAGTTAACCACAACACAGTTGTTATGCAGTCTGTTGATAAGGATCAAGTGATTGGTCATGTAGTAATACTTATAACTCGGGAAAAATATAGGTGAAAAAGTGGAATTTGATAACAACTGTGTAAGCTTCCCCAGAAAAATATGGAAAACCAGGACAATGCTATTGAAAGCTGGCAAAATAAAGCCGTATCTGAAAGCAGAAAGCTTGCTCAGCTAACAATGTGCACATTTCAATTCTTGTTCTATCAAAAGTCCCCTCCAGTAAAGCCATTTCATCTCAGACTTTGTCGTATTAATACTTGAAGGACTTGTGGATGTGAACTGTTGCAGCTGTATCCAGAATGAAGTTTTTATTGTCATCTTTTTTCTTTTAATAGCTCCAAGCTTCTGTAAATGAATGTTTTTTTTTGTAATGAATTGTTCCTTTCTTTATTTGATCCTAAAACTGTTTTGAAGGATTCATCTGTTGCAGCCGGCAGTTATGGGTTTGCAGTACATACACAGTAAACTAAAGGAGTCCCGAGACATCAGCTAAAGAGTGCGAGGTAGATGTCCAAGACTTCTAAGTTTGTGTGTTTTATTGGCACAACTTTCATGTTCTGCAGATGCATGAATGTCATTAAGCATTCTGCGGTATCATTGATGAGTGGTGTATATAAGCCAGTTTGTTTTCCAAACAGTAATTGATTCATATAATTTGTGTATGCTTGTAGCAATACTGCCAATTTCCCTTTTATATAACTAAAACTAGCTTATTCTAATGCTGAGATGTTGACTGTTCTTAATGTGGTTGCCAATGGGTGACAGGAGCTTGGCAGGGAAGCCTGATGGGTTTGGATGCCTGAGGGAAAACTAGGGAAATCACAGTGCACTGCTTTTCTCGCCGGTAGGAAAGGTTCATGCTGTCTTCACTGGTGTTTCTCACCCCATGCTGCCACTTCCTTTTGCACCTTGAAAAAGTTGTCTGTATCTGGAGATGGCTTGGGAACTATATGATATCGAGAACAGCTTGTAACCACTTCTTTGGTAATTGGGAAATGGACATCTTGCAGTTTTATCCAAAATTTGCTTTCTCATAGGCCTGGATGCAAGGATATATGCGATGGAAAAATGGATAATACGCTATAAAAATGCTGTTTTTAAAATACTTTATGTTCGTGCCATGTTTTTCACTTCATCAGGAGTTCAAACATCCATCCAGATCTTACCTGTCTCAAAATTATAACATCTGCACTCGGAATTTCTACAAACGTTGGTATGGTTGATCTGATTATTGAGATTAATGTCAAAGAACGTGTTTCTTAAGAAATTCTGGCCCTCAGGAAAGAATATTTCTTCCTCTTGTACAAATTTAATAACAGGAATAATAATAGGATTTAATAAGTGGGAAGAAATTTACAGAAACGGTCACTGACATTATCTGCTGTTTATCTTGCTCCACAGCTGCTGCTCTGAACAGTTTCTCTTGTATTCCCACAATTATCTAGTTAGTAATACAGGATGTGTGACTATCTGATTCGTTGCATTATAGATTGTTTCTCCTTCTCTTTTTCTTTATCCCAAGAGAATGATTGAGATGTTATTGGAGAATGTTAGTAGCTGATGAATTCAAAGTTAGCTGTGTGTTAAAAGTGGAGAATGTGTATGTCTCTCAAGAGTGAAAGTCCTTCCTGTCAACTTTCTAAGCTGATGAACGAAGAAGTGTGGCATGGAGCACAGTATGTAAATTTTTTGTTTGCTGGGCAACAGGCATTAATTCTAAACCCGAGGATGATCTAAAGCATCCCTTTTGCTCCAGTTACAGATTGAATACTGGTAGAGCCTTGCAATATGTAAAACTTCTTACAGGCATCATCCCAAGAGCCTTGTGGAAAAAAATGAATGTGTAATTCTGAAATTTCACTTGAGACTGATTCTGTGTTTTATATTCTTGCTGCCTGTTCAAAATAATGCAAAAATTTAAATAATTCTAAAAGGAACTGTCTGAGTGGGAAAAAAAAACACCAACAAAACACCACTATTAAATGCAGGTAACGCTACATGAGAGAAATATTTTTCTATTTTTATATTCATTTATTTATACTCATGTTTGAATTACAACATACTGAACAGAAATATGTGAATGTCAGGATCTGCTACCTTGATCTCAGGCTTTTCATTCATAACCACACTTGCAGTCTCTAGCGAGGAGATTTTCACAGTACTGAGGATAAGAAGATAGGCAGCTAAAGGAAAAAAACTGTTAGCTCCTAGCTGTAAGCCCTAGGTGAATTTCATTCTATGTGCCATGGTTGGTTTACTGCTCTACTTTGTTCTTTTGATGCGTTTACATTTATCACTTGTTTTTTTTGTCAATGGAAGCAACCACAGAATGGGGGAGGATGGGAAGGAGAGAAGTGGCAAAAAAAGCTCAAAATCTAGAATGATTTTTGAGGAGTTTGAATTTAGAGGAATTTGCCATCTCACCTCAGTTTGGGAATGACAAAAAAGGTCAGTTCATCCACAGCTAAAATTTGAGGCAGGATAAGGAAGATGTAGAAGTGTCTCTTCTTTTCAAGTTCCGTAGTCAAGGTTGGGTTAAAAAGTTTGGCCCTTTGAAACCTTTGTTATAACTCTTCACGGTATTGAAGTGAAAATCAAGATCAAGGCCAGGCCTGCATTTATCCTATTAAGGGGCACACAGATTTTTCTCCTTTCACGGTATACAGCTTGTTTTCAAAAATTCTTTGGATTGACAAAATTGGTACTTCTGCAGTCAGATTGGAGTTGTTGGAATTTCCTGCATGGAACTGAAATGAAATGATTTCTTTGCTATGTGGTGGTTTTCAGTGCAATTCTTTACTAATGCAGTTTATGGAAAGGAAAAAAAAAATCTCAACTAAATTACACTTCACGCATATTCACCACCAGAGGGAGCCAATATAAACCCAATGGCAATCACAAAACATTCAGTTGAGAACAAATATTGTTTACATGTGGGAAGGAGACTTTATAAGGTATTTTATAGTCTGTATTGAATTATACATAAATTTTAATGGGAACAGATGTGAAAACTTAGGAATTGCTATTCTAATTTACTAAAGTCATTCCAATGGAGGCCAATATCAGATTGTTCAGATGGGAAAATAATGCTCTCATCAGTCTATCTGATCATGCTAACTTCTGAAAACTATCAATAGGAAAACTGGGAAAAAGAAGTGGGGATACGTATTTATTCTTTATTGAAAATTTGCCATTTCCTCCAAAAACATCTTTTGTTAAGGTGCAATGAAAAAAGTATAAATTTGGTTAAAAAGAACAACTGCTCCTCCAAAGCAAAGGCAGTTGGCATCTTTGAATTCCTTCTAATTTTGCAGCTTTGTATCATTGCAACAAACCGTTTCCATATTGTAGCTTCATAGCATTTACAACCTGAAACGTTAAGACTCTTTTCCGAGGTAATACAAATGTAGATGTTTCTCTTTTTCCTATAAACTTATTCTTCTTTCTGATCATTTTATACTTCTGTATCTTGGCCTTATTCTTTGTGTCCTTTTCTTCATGCTTTGGGGTTGCTGTGTATAGCTGATCAAAGTACATCCTTTTGTCCTCTTTTTTCCTCATCATTTATTTGCTTGTTTGTTTGTTTATTTCATTAATCACTGCATGCCATACCAAGTTTTGCTTTTCACTGACAAGACTGACATGACGGTATCTTTTGGTTTGTCACCTCTGTAGTGTTACTGCAGCTCTGGACACTGTGTTTCTGCTCTGGTGTTTTATCAGATGAGATCTCCTTCCTGCCCTTTTTTTTTCCCTCACATGCTAAGGAATTCGAAAAAATTTAGTGTGTTCCAGGGATCAACCCACTTTATAGAGATTTGGACAATGCTCCTCAGTGAATCAGCTGGCAAGGGCTAAGGACTGTGTGAGGAGTTGGTAACTGTTGCCAGATGGCAGGGACATGGGTTGGTGTGTTAGTCTCTTTGAGGAAGGCCATTTGCCTCCTATTGTGTAATAGAATTTGTGAATCAGAGGGAATTTTGCATTTCCTGGCTTCTTTGAGATGATACTGTTAAGGTGGAGTTCCATTCATCTCTTCTATAGGTGACAAAATTAACTTCAGGATGGGCATTTCCAAGGTGTGTCCCTACATGAATCCATGCTTGTGACAACTCCTGATGCAAGTACTATGTGCCAGCAGTTGCTGGGCCCATGTCTTAAACACATCCAGACATGGGTACTCAGAGAGGGTTGCATGCATCAGCTTATGGAGCTGGGAGTCTCACTGAAACATGTCACATAATTGGAGGACTGAAAACTGAAGGATCCGGAAGTTAAGGAGACCACTCTGCAGGCTTGTTGCTCAAAGTGATTTTCACCATTCTCTCCTCAGACCAGTGCTTGGTTTGTTGCAAAGAGTATCCTGTTTTGCAGATGTGGCCTGTATCTCTCTTTGACACAGGAAGCTATCTATCTGGATTGGGATGCACATTTATGCATTTCATCATATTGAAGACTGATTGGAGCTGACAATAAGTTTTCTTTTTGGTGAAGCATCTTCAGATGGCATCATCTTCATCATTCCTAATCCTTCAGTTGATTGTTACAACACATTAAAGACGTTGTGGTAATGGTTTGCTATTCTGAAGTGGATTTAGAGTGCAGCCGTTTGCTTATTTATAGAGATATTCATCAGGACCAGAGAGTAATTCTGTATTAGGTTTGGCAAGGAGGACTGTTGCCACATGCAGATCCTCATGTAGAGCTGGTCTTCAGTGCTGCTTTGTTCATAGAGGTAAGTATGTGGGCATGATGTCTTCATTATCTTAATACTGGAGTGTGCATGGCTGGTAGGAGTAATAAACAACTTCATTATTTAAAGCCAAACTGTAGTCACAGACCTTCTTGATCTGAAACCTAATATAAGTGCCAGCTTCCTGCAAAGAGGAACTTATTCTTTTCCTGAACCCTAAATGTACAGATAGTGAAGTGGTGAGAGATTTGAAGGCTGTTGAGCGACTGAAGAAATGCTGGGGTCTTTGTTGAAATCATACGCGTGACTTCTGTACTCCATGCCATGCTGAGAAATACAGTAAAGTACTTATAAAGGAGCATAGCTTCATTTTTCTTTGTTCCAGGCTCTACATGTTACCAAATTTTATTTTATTCTTATTATGAGCTGTCTTGATGTGAGTAAGAATAAAGTTCATGCCAGATGGTAAGGTCACTTTGATTCTTTTATGCTGCCTTCTGTGTAATGCAGCATCAGTCAGATATGGTGATAAATCACTCTTCTTGTTTTCTTTTTTTACTTCCACATGATGACACAATACTCATTTTTTGATTTGAGCACTTACTTAAAGAAAGAACTTTGGCAGTTTGGTGATGATAATGGTGAAATTGGTCTACCAGTTTTAAACTGCTTATCTTGACATAGTGATATCTGTGAATGGAATAAATAGTAATACAACCATAAGGTATCTTTGTTTCCTCGATATCACCCTGTCCACACTTGTGCTGGAATTGAGAGGAGTTGATTAAGCCTTTATGGAGAACACTGCTGTGAGGCCTGGCACCTGACTGGAGGGTGGCCATTTTGTTACCGCAACCCATAGGTGACCAACTCTGCAAGGGCTGTGGGACCTGACATTGTTTGACACTGGTGCCCAAAGTACCTTTGCCCCATTCCTTGCACCAGGACATCTCTCCATGCAGCAATTAACTACTGAGCTGACTTTGCAACTTCTAACATCCTATGGTTTCCTCTGTTCTCCAGAGTTTATTGAGGATAGTCTCTTCAGTCCATGTAAAAAAGAAAAAGAAAAAAGCTGCCTGTAGTGTGCAGCTCAGAGCAGGAGCCCAACATGACCATGCCAAATGGCCACAAAGGAGCCAATTTCTCTCCATTGACTACCACAGAAGCTTACGACAAATCCATTACCTGGGCTACGGCAGACTTTTGAGCATACCTTCTGGTGTTCAAAGCCAGATCGTTGATGGTCTGTCTGCCCTGCTGATAGTAAATTAATTTTAGGGTAGGTGTCATTTGCATCTTCCAGACAGTGCAGAAGTAATGCCATAAGAGTAAAGGGCCTTACTCTTTCAGGTGAGCACTTGAATAAAGAGTGTGCCATTTAACAGCATAATGTCTAGTTTTGTCAAGCTGTGGCCTTTTGATTACTTAAGACATTATTGTTAGACAGGTGACTAATTGTTTTAGTATGTATTTCTCTTTTTGCTTCATAACTTGCATTTTTCTGCAGTGCACTAAGGAGATTAAATTGAAAGGTGTTTTCTCAATCTGCCAGTCGATTCTTCTGACTAGTAATACAAAGTTAAATGCTACTGATGGTTTGTGTTTATTTTTTTAAAAAGTCCCTGTATCCGTTTGACTGCTAGCTTCTGTACTGTGCTCAAGCTCCTTCTTCATGCATTGTATGTGTAAAATGTACTATAAATTAATCATTTAATTTTGGCCAGCATTTGTAAACTACCAGAGGTTCATTTGTACTTTTTATAAGCATTTCATGCACTGAAGAAGTCAAGCTGCAACTAAAACAACTTCTGTGCACATCCATGGATTGTTAAGATGCCGTTCGTGGCATCTCTTGAATAAGAGCTGGTTATGCTTGCAGGTGCAATGTGCAGAAAATCTCAATGTGTGTCTTTTTTTTTCTTTCTTTCTTTTTTTTTTTTCCCCCTCTGCGTGTGATAGATTTAATGTGGAAGGTGAATGAGGAGGGGTAGAAAAGGGCCCTGGAGGCATTTTCACAATTAGATCTTCCTGCCCTCCAGAATTAAGAGCTATGTAGCTGTAAGGATTTCCAACAAAATCCTCTTTGCTATGTAAAACTGTTTGCTTGTCTCACTGAGGCACAAGACATCTGAAGATGTGACTTAGTGAGAGTGTTTTATTGGTCTCTTTGAGAACATTTAGAAAGACCAGTATGTATCTGCCTGGGACTTCCTGTACAGGAATGTATGAGGTTGTACAGGAAATCAGAAGTCTTCAACTTGCAACACGTGAAGTGGAGAGAGGCCTCTGCATGAAGGGCAAGTTGGTACATCTCAAATCAAGAGGATCACCTGCCCATGTGCTTTGTAATTTGGAAACCTCAGAGCAAAACCATGAATCCTTCAGTGCCCCGTCAACAAAATTCCTGTGTGAAGGGTGCCATGTGTGGGAAAATGCAGGAAGATGGTAGTCCTTATGCAAAGAAACCGTACTGAAGGGTAGTCAAATGATGGCAGCTTCAGGTCTCATTAAACTATCAGTATGTTTTTAGAAGTTAGTTTGATTACAACTTTTATAAAATGTGATCGTTTTTTTTTGGAGGGGGGGGGAGGGGAAAGGAAGGTGAGTATTTATTTTAGGTCATTGATTTAATTTAAAAAAATGTTGAAGTTCTGATTAATGCCATTGCATATTGTAGTTGTTGGGTTAAAATTAACATATATTGTACAGTGTGCTTTGTTTTGCATGATAACTTTTCTATTTCCTTTATAAATTATTTTTTTCCTGTAGCTAATCATATTACTGAAATAAAAGACATCTTACTTGAATATTTCTGTTCCCGTGTCAAAGTGTTTAGTGAACAGAATTAGTGTAAAGTCATTCTTTACATTTGTTTTCCATGGTGCAGGGTTGGCAGGTAAGATTCCCTTAAATCAGTACAACTTCATTTTATTTTTTCATTTTGAGAGGTCACTGATGCCAAATGCTATTGTGTTTTTGTTCTAGTTGTTCTCCAGTATTAAAGATGGTGAAAGCTTCCAGTTGTTTGAGCAAGGGCATCGCACTGCACACAAACAAGAATGTCACACCATGGAGGCAGTGAGGCTGGTGGAGTTCAATCTGAAGCAAGTGCTCACAAAGCTCATGACTCACATCTTTGGTGATGGTAGGTTCTTGCACCTTTTTTCCTGCTCTTCTGATATCTGTAGGCATCCATACTTTTCATAGAGATTTTGCTGTATAATGAAAACAAGAGACCTAGGGGTGATGTTGACTGCTAGTATTTTGAAACAGCCGTGTGTTTTAATGATAGCACAGTAGTGATTTTATGAGTCTCATTCATATTATTTATTTACTTTTTCATCTTAAGTTTCATCAGAGTTCCATCAATGAGTGTTTTAATGTCAGAGTATCTGGGTATCGATTGGCCTTTCAGCTGTAGTCTGTACTTTATATGGTCTTTAGTACTTTTATATGTATAACTTGTAAAACTATTGAACACAGCCCAACAGACCATGCATACTCATCTCTTAGTTTTCCTGAATACTGATACACACAACACTGTGAGCCAAGTGTTGGTGAAGAGGTTTTGGTTATGCCAGTGAGTCAAGAGCATAAGGAGAGTGAGAACAGGTAGGGACATGACTGATCCATCTACAAGCTCTCATGTGACAGCAAGGAGCTTGACAGGAGATATATGTATGTGTATGTGCTGCCTTGCTGTGGAGACGCTATCAGCTGAAAAATAATTGTTTGGTACTAAGTGTGGACTGAGGAAGGGTAATGAATATCAGGGTGTAAGAATGAAATATCCTCTCCTCAGAAATGCCAGCTTTTGGTTTCAGTAGCTGCTGAATTTATAAATGGCCTGAGTTAAAATTGCTGCCCTAATGCTATTTCCTGGCAAAGAGGCTGCTCTTCTAAACTGATTCATTTTTCTGTTGAGGAAATACTGGATAGTATTAGAATGCATAGAGAATGCTGGCTGCTTTCAAAGCTCTTTTAAGATGCCCACTGAATTTAGAGCAGTTGTTCCAAGAGTAGATTGATGATGGTAGCAAGTCTTGTCTATGACTCTTTGAATATTCTTCTGATATCCTAAAGTACAATTTACAGCAAGGGAAACTTCTACCAGTTTTTGTTTAATCCCACCTGCACATAATTGTTTAAGTTCCCAAGATCAGTTTTTCTTGTAGTTACATTTTGCTTAACATAAGCCTTTTGAAGCATACAAAATTAGGATCAAAGTGAGTAATGGGAAGAACAGTATTTTTAGATGAACCTCAGATGCTGAAGATTTTGTCTAAGTGGCAATTTTTAGGTTTTATTAGTGATATCTGAAACTATAGTGACATTCTTCTCTGGCTGTTGACAGATGCTGCACTTTAAGCTTCAGTTGGTTATTACTTATTTGTCTACCATCCACATAATAGCTAGAAGGACATTAAAAACAAATGATTGTGAACTTAGAGTCTGAAAGTAGGTGCCTTCCTACGCACAATATTTTTCTGGAAACACAAAAGCAAGACATATAGATAGTGATTTAAATAAGATTATGTCTCTTTTTTTCCCCTCATTTGTGTAAATGTGAAGCTCTCTCTCCTTCACTTTCTTGATTTTCTGAGCCATCAATAAAAACAGGAAAGTAACACCCCAAGAAGCAAGCTTCATGCTTAGGTACTAGACATACAAGATGGATTCAGTGCAAGTGGCCTGAGACACACATAATTAAGGTTATCTTTTGATAGCTGTCTTTAAATTTTCATTTCATTTTTTTACTTCACAGAATATTTTTAATTAATTTCGTCTCATCGCTCTCTGATACATCCCATAATGTCCCATTAACATATATATGTTTAATTTGTGTGATTGGCCCCTAACTCAACCCTCTTAGTTTTTCCATTTCTTTCTAGCCGCTTCTTGGTGTAGAGGTTTGGAGACTAACTTTACCTGTGAAGACCAAAGTAAAAAGCGTAGAGTATCACAGCCTTTTCTTCTTGTATTTCTGCTTGTTATTGACTTAAGTACAGATGCTTCCTTGTTATTCTTGACATTTCAAGTCAGTTTGAGCTCCAGATGGGTTCTTGCCTTCCTAGCAGTGTCTGTGTTCCCAAGCAATATTGGTTTACCTTTTCTGGAAGTCTCTCCTCTTTTCCATCTCTCTATGCTGCTTCTTTGGGTTTGGACGCACTATATACCTTACTGTTTAACCAAGCTGTTTTAATGTTTCACCATCTTTTTTTATTTTTTATTTTTATATTCTTTTTTGCTCCTTGACCTCTTCTTGACCATTAAGATCTTAAAGTCTGTGATCTTATTGTCACTGTAGTCAAGGCTGCTTTTGGCAATGATGTCTCCAAACAAGTCTTCCTTACTTATAGGCAGTAAGGTCCAGGTTACTTTCCAATTATTAAATAAAGGTGTGTCTTATTATATTCCTCAAGTATACTAGTTTCTGAGTACCCATCTCCAAACCAGTTCTCCTGCTGTTTTTTGCTTAACTTTTGCTCTTTATCAGTTTGGTATTCTTTTCAGTGTTTGCTGCAAATTCCAGGTGTATTGGAGCGAACAAGCATAACTAGCAAGCTGTTGCTCTCATTTTTATCACATTAGGAAAGTTTCTGTTTTTCCAAGCAATGTTTTGGTTGTAAGAGGTGAGCAAATCCCCATTAAAATTTAAACAAAGAAACAAACAAACAAACAAAAATTCAGGGAGTTTATAAGTGGTTCTCAGACATTCATCCAATTTCTGTGAAAAGAACAGCCTTTATGAGTGTCGCTTTTATCCTGCTGAGTGGGACAAGGGGAATTGAGCAGTGGAGATATTGGAAAGCAGATTGTTTTGTAGTGAAGGTCAGTTGCCTTGCCAATGGTTTTGTAGTGAAGGTCAGTTGCCTTGCCAAGTTAAGTTGTAAAGTGATTTGAGCTCAAAGTTGATCATACTGATTTTTAGGTGTTCAACCAACACATAGTCCCTAAATATATTGAAATTGTCTTGTAGTATTTTATTAGATTTTCCTCACTGAAGTTTTCTTTCTCCCGTGGTTTATTATTTTCTTACTTATGTAACAAATTCCTAGGTATCTGCAAGAGAAGGTTGAATGGACAAGTAATGTCATATTTTGATTAATAGTTCTGTCATTTTTAGCTCTCATCGAGCAGCCACCAAGTGGCTAATGCACTGCTCTTCTCTTGCACTCTGTTGTACTGATATCTCTGTAGGTTGCATTGAATGCAAAGAGTTTTGAAAAAAAAAAATTATTGATGACATAACGGTCTGGCTAATGACTTCTGAAAAACACGAGCTAACATAAGTTTGTGAGCAGCCAGCTCCTCTTTGCTATGGGAAAATGACTGAGGCATGAGCTATTCAGCTATCAGCACACCTCTACAGTGTTGGACCCTGGCTCAATACCTTCTGTTCTGCCTTGCCCCCCTTCCTGCATTGCTTTCTTCTCTCCCCCGTAGACTTCTTCCCTTAAAATAATCCCCACAGCAACAAAGAAAATTTCTGGTCAGTGAAGACCGTCTGCATCTCTGGCTTTGTTGCTTCTACGCTATGGAATGGCAATACACTGCTTTCATGGGCTGGTTGTTTTCTTTTTTAGCGCCTTTGGTTAAGACTTTTTCATTAGGAGATTCAATTAGGCTAGCACTAACAGATACTTTCTTAGTTTAATAACTGGTAACATCATTAGTTGTAAGTGTAAGTCAGGACCAATTTCTTACTTAGTACTCAGCAATTACAATAACTGTTCATTTTTTCCTTCCTCCTTGGATATGCAACGCTTAGATTGCTAACAGATATGTGCCCACTGGAAGGACTCCCATGGACACTATGAGGCTGTGAACTAAGCTAATGTAGATCATTCTTTTGAACTGATTAGATTGATGAGTATTTATCTAGCAATTGGAATCTGGTTAGATTCTGTATTGTACCTGTTTAAATACCCCTCTGGGTTTTTAAGTCAGATATGCATCTCTTGGCCTCCCAAAATGTTTACAAAAGATCATTTTTTCTAAGATAGCCATTATCCTTATATGAAGAAATAAATCAGGCCTTATCA
The DNA here is from genome assembly GCA_016647715.1 of Pavo muticus. Lineage (NCBI taxonomy): Eukaryota > Metazoa > Chordata > Aves > Galliformes > Phasianidae > Pavo > Pavo muticus. The sequence goes on along the minus strand of JACDJE010000067.1, from coordinate 338,085 downwards.
AGTAAATTATCTAGTGCTACAGAAAGCCTATTCTTTGTAATCCTTTATAAGCCTTTAGTGTTTTAATTTGCTGAGTGCAAGCAGTGTCCCGTATTCCTTGGGAGAATGTTGAACAGCAAGGCAATATTTTGTGTCTAAATAATAAATGTAACCATTTATTCTGTGATGCTCTGTGGAGAGGCTCAATCTTACTGAGCCCTCTGCTCTTCAGTAAGGTCTTCCAGAGCCAGGACGCTCAAAGAAGACTGTAAAATACAGAGGTATTACCAGCTGTCCTGCTGGGGCTTAACTATTAATTTAGAGAGCAAGATGAAGGTGAGAGCTGTTTCTTCCTTTGAATTTGTTTTATTCAGTTTGTTTATTGCTTTATTCAGTTTGTTTTTTCTTTTTTGCTTATTTACATTTAAAACAAATGTCCCTTAAGAAAAGTACTTATCTGCCTTAAAACTCAAAATGAACTTTCTTTTGAAATTAATTTTAATTAAAAATAAAGAGCAGAGAAATGCTTTTTTTTTTCCCGAGCTTCATTTTGAAGTAATTAGATAAAAAAAAACAGAATGCTGTTTCTGAACATCAAACTATTTAAATATTCAATGTAATTCTTGCTGCAGTTGCAAATTTTGCAAGCTAAATGAAAATATTTTGTGTATGGTGCTTTACAGTGAATGATGGCTTCTAAAGCCCTGGGATTAAAAGCATTTGTACAAAGTTAGGGAAATTTAAAAAACGTTTTCCACGTATCATATGGTTGTATACACTTGAATTTTCATCTGGGTAATGTTTTTATTGTTACATAGACAATAAAAAGCAGTGAAGTAATGGCTGTAAGTCACAGTGCAGTTATGAATGGTATAATTGCTAATATTTTCAATTTTCTGAATTCTGCATGTAAAATTATCAAAGAAGATTCAAATCAATCTGAATCCTGATGTTGAATTTTAAGAGAGGGAAGAAAATTTGGAAGTCTTACTGTATTTGTTCTTCCAAATGTGTTCTGCCTCTCCATTTGGAAGTTCGTTACCTCCAGAAATGTACTTTGTGACTGTCACTTTAGGCTACACTTACCTGCTTTTGTTGTAACTGCTTCTGTAGACAAATTTAACGTTTCAGACATGATCAAAGAAAATCTAATTCTTGTGGCTACAGCAAATGTTTTAATTCAGAAAAATTCTCTAGATAAATCATGCAATTGCACATTTTAAGTTCCTTATATGAAACAGATCCAAAAAAAGCCCCTCAGGCCAAACTGGGGTGCTAATAGTTGTTATCACCCAAAGAACTCTGCCCCTTGTTTTCAAGACTGGGCCTGTCTAATTGTCAACAACTCTTACACTGATTAGGATTTGGCTTAATGGAAAGGAGGATGATCTTGGAGTTAAGGCATTACCTGGAAAATTAGCATTTCTATTATCTTCCAGTTTTTTGTCTCTTGTTTCTGAGACCTGTTTTTCCTCGTACTTAATGGCTAGAGAAAATTGTTCAGGGTAAGAACACTTCGTAAATGATGATAAGAACTAAAACCCATCAATTATAATAAGAACCTTGACAACAGCCATGCATTTGGCAGCAGTGCAGAGTTTGCCCTTTTCTAGCTCCACTGCTCTGTGATATCAGGTGGTTCTCATCCCTGCTCAGTGGGACTTCAGATGTATGGTGAGCTCCTGCACTTCACAGTGTTTAAGGCTGGTCTCCTGGGAGCTCCACAGGTCTGGAGTTCTCTGCCTGTATTTGCATATAGCATACCTTAGTAATGCTGTAATGCTCTAAATGTGTGTGTGTGTATATTTGCGTGCATCGATCCATGTTTTTAACTTTCGTATTTAAACATATGCAGGAAGAATAACTATGTATTTTAAATAGTGTCTGATGAAAAAAATTTCTTGCCTCACTGATCAATAGAATGCAAGACTTGAGTACCTCCTCCTCACAGAAAAAATTGCATCCTGGTACAGTGAACAACAAAATCACTGACTTTCCAAAGAGTTTGGCTCATTTTCATTCTATGCCAGGTGGCTGCCAGGGTTTGACATATGATTGATTTGGTTTCAAAGGATGCTTGAATTGCACAAAGTGTTTTTCATATTAGGAAAGACATGGTCATTTTTTTCCCCACAAGTTTTAAGATTTATCGCCTTGCACAAGTGTTGTAAATTAGTTTGTTTGCTGTTTATTTTCTCTGGATAGCTGTAATTAGTGTCATTAGTTGAAGGGTGAGTTTTACATATAATTAGAGAGATGGCCTTTTATGCATACACCTTTTATTTTTTAAACACTGCTACAGGACTGCAAGTCAGATGGGTAGAGTGCTACTTCCCATTTACTCACCCTTCCTTTGAGATGGAGATCAACTTCCAAGGAGAATGGCTGGAGGTCCTGGGCTGTGGCGTCATGGAACAACAGCTGGTTAACTCAGGTACTGAAACTCCTTTACTTCCTTGACATCTCTATTAGCAAACACTTCCAGTGCAATCAGCTTCACAGCCTGAAATGCCCCCTTCTCTCCTGGTGAGCGCAGGCATCTCTGTTAGCAGCTGCCACAAATAGTCCTCAGGTGGAACACAGAGCTTACATGCTGTGATTTGAGCATTACCTCCGAGGGCGTGAGCCGGAGCCTGCAAACAGAGAGCTTGTTTTTTGTTTTGTTCAATAAGGAGATAGATGGATCTTGGCTTTAAAAGAGAAACTGATGAATTGGGGTGTGTATTTTTCCTTCTTCCAAGGGGAGTCGTGTGCATGCACAGTTAAGATTTTAGAGTTTTATAATCAAATAACATCCCCTAGTATTTAGAATATGAGGGTGCTCCTCTATCTCTAAAGTGTAGAAAGAGGAAAGTGACTTCTTCCATATTGCTGTTTGGTTGCTGGGTAAAGGTAGGGTGCTTTTTATCTTTGATTCGTTTCTTTTATCCCCAGATTCATTACTAATGCAGTGGCTGTAAACTGCTCTAAGAGCAGCATCATTTATTTTAATTGGAATTATTACAAAGAAATGTCACCTGATGATTTGCTTTCTGAAACTTATATATGAATACAAAGGAAAGAGAGGGGAAACTGATATATTTTTCTGATTATTTTCGCAATGAAAATTTAACATACTTGTTTTTTCACTGATTGACAGACAATAGTCAGTTCTGCACAGGGTAGCGCTCAGACATGTATCATTCAGTGCCTTTCAGTGCTATTTATTGAGTGTGGGAGCCTTTTGGAATATCATCTGTGTAATTCTTACAAGCGTGCTTTCAGTGTACTCACTTGATTTTGTTGCAGTTAGTTTGCAGAGCTATTGTATTTTAATGTGTCCTGAATTCTTTCCCTTGGTCCGAGTACAGTAACTATAAATGTCCCAGTTATTTGGCACTGCTTATATTCTTCAGTTAGCATATATTTTAATGTGACCATTTTCCTTTAAAAAAGTTGAATCCACTTCTAGAGTTTCTCCCCAGTGGATTAATGCCTTATGCTAATGTTCTTTCTCAGGTTACCGTGTTCATGATATGGTAAATACAACATAGGCTCTGATCAGCTTCAGAAGTGAAAGGCTACTGTGTAATATTATTTTGATCAGATGTAGTATGCTAATGGCCAGGCTTTCTTATTTTAAAGCTTTAAAGTTGCTCCGTTCTTATGTTTAGGTTCCTTTGATGTATGGCTGGAGAGCTAAACTGTGGCCTCTAAACCACCACTGGATGTGTTTGCACACTTGTGTATGTGAATGAAATGAATGTGCATGAAATGCCAGCAGGCAGGTTTCTACAGCAGTCAGTGTTTTCAATTTAATGCACCTCAGCTCTTTTTCATCCCTCTGAATTATGGCCTTGCACCAAAACTCTCCTAAATATTAATCATAATTCCGGTTGTCCAAGAAAACATGAATTTAATAACTCAACTGTAGCTTTTGAATGACTGTATTATTAATTGAAACAGCAGCAGAAAAAGGAAAGATTCCTTTACTTTATTAGCAAGATATTTTTAGAAGGAGTTGCACTTTCTGCAGCTGCACTTTTGTTTTTCTACTCCCTCTGGTAACTCTGAAAACAGGCAGCTTCAAAAGCTGAGTCTAATGCATATCAATCTAATTTCTTGAAGCATTGTTATCTGTTTGCTGAAAGTGAGGAAGAACTGTGGTCATAACTTCTACTGGCTAACAGCTTATTTGTTTTAAAGTAACACCGTGGACAAGGTAGTTCACATTTTCCATCAGGTAAGTCTTCCTTGTCTTCTGCTGCGTGGATCGTTCTTTTCTTTTATCCTTTTATACAACAGTTTGAAACCCCAGTAGGTTCCTGGCATGCTAAGTTGCATCTATTTATGGTGAAGCTAAGTTTGCTCTTACTATCTTGTAGATTTTTGTCTGTGTGTGTTGTGGCAGCAAGCTGCCTTTGCCCAAAACTGAAAATGCAGAAATCCAGAAAGAGGATTTTCTGTGGAAAACGATGAAAGTGAAAATTCTTTCCTATCTGCTTCATCCTTTTTTGCTATCAGGACTGTAGTGTCTTCCAAAACCATCTTGCACTTGAACAGTTTCTTATCTGCTACGTTTGGAACATCCCTAGCACTTCCAGCATCCACAATCAATGGACATTAACTATTATTCTGGTCTCATGCCTTTAAGTCTTTGAAAAACCAAAGTTTTAATTTTAAAGCTTTCAGTTTTAACCCAGTACAGATCAACAAGGAATAAGATGTTCATCAAACTTGGGAAGGAGACCTGTGACTTCCAAACACTCCTGTCTTTGCACCATTTGTTCCAAATACTGCCTGTTCACTTGTATAATAGGCAGCATTATTTTGAATTAATGGATATCTACAGCCAAAAGAAAGCAGGGTGGGCTACTCAGGAGTACGTAACGTAGGTCTGTAATCTATTTATAGAGGAACGCTAGTGTTTTCTTCTCCTACAGTTTGCTCACTAATAATAAACCTCCTTTACTTCAGGTAAGTATCATGTTGTCTAACACTATGTATCTGTCCTCAGTGCTGTGACTCACACTACAGATATATTTCCCCTATGCAGGACTAAACGCTGGTGCCTACACCTTGCTGCTCTGTATGTCTCCTTTGTCAGACGCCCTGAACAGGCACTGCAAATTGCTTGTTCACATCTCAATCTCTTCAAGGACTCTACTGGAAAACACCTCTGTTGGGCTGAATGAAAGAAACATTACTCATTTTTGGATGGTTAACCTTGTGCTGAAGGAATATTTCACTGGTGTGCCAGTTCACCAGGTAAATACAGAAAGATCTTTTTATGGTGTACTGCACAGCTTGGTGATAAAAACTGGCAAATAAACTGATGAATTTGCAGAAATTTTAATTTTTTTTATGTCATCCATAACATTTCTAGTATCTTGGAATTCAAGATTTTTTTTATGGTTCCTTTTTTTTTTTTCCTTGATATACTGTTCAAATACATTTCTGTAATATAATGTTTGCTGGCAAGCATCACTTTTCATTCCAAGGGAAAATATTTTTATAAGGGAAAGGAAGATAGTTTTAAGATAGCTTTTGCCTTCAAAATCCTCTTTTCTTTTTTTTTTTTTTTTTTTCTTTTGTTACTGTTTGCAGATATAAGAGTGGTTTGTAAGGCAATCAGAAACAATCAGTCAGAGCAGAAGTGCGTGTGCCTGTTGATCGATGATGGCTGTAATTTAAACAGCCAGCACAGTTGATTTATTTGTTTATTTCCCAGTTTTGTTCTGTTTCTTAGATCATAGAATCATAGAATGGCCTGGGTTGAAAAGGACCATGGTGATCATCTAGTTTCAACCCCCCCTGCTATGTGCAGGGTTGCCAACCACTAGACCAGGCTGCCCAGAGCCACATCCAGCCTGGCCTTGAATGCCTCCAGGGATGGGGCATCCACAACCTCCTTGGGCAACCTGTTCCAGTGCATCACCACCCTCTGAGTGAAAAACTTCCTCCTAATATCTAACCTAAACCTCCCCTGTCTCAGTTAGATACCTATGATAACAAAAGAACTGATGAAGCCTTGTGCCTGGATTACAAGACAAAGTCCTGCATCAGGGCCAGGATGTTGGGCCATGAGGAGCTGTTTCTTTATGCTGACAGAATGTCCTATCGCAGCGACATCTCCCTGCCTGATCTTCTCTGTACTTCTTTGGGGTGACCCTTATGCTTCCTTATGCAGAAAATTATGATGATATTGAAAGATTGTGTCAAGATTTCTAGCCTTAATTGTAGAATTCCATTCTCTCTATAATGCCTCCATGGAAGTGGTGCTAAATTTGTTAAATTATTTTCAGAAAAAAATAGTACTTTGTTAAATTTTCTGATGCCTTAATAAGTTTATGAAGGAACCTCTGTTTGATTTCAGTCACTTTTAAATAGAATGTGATAAAGACATTTAGTACATGTAAATAGAAATGGATTTGTGATAGGGAAAAACTGGTGAATCTGTTTAAATGTATTGCAAGTACTCTGTCTTACCTGTTTACCTGCTGTGCTCTTTTTCCTTTTGAGGTCTGTGAAGATACTCTGTAGGCTTCTCTTTTTTTTTTCTCCCTCTGTATACTTCTTAACACACTAGATTTCTAGTGTCTTACATAGATCTGCACTGTGTAGATGTGATAAAGAACTGAAATATGAGAGGCAGCAAAGCAAAATAGCACTTCTTTTGGTGGCGATTCATTGCTTTGTCATAGAATCATAGAATGGTAGTATTGCTCAGGTTGGAAAAGACCTTAAAGTCCAACCACAACCTAACCGTACATCATATGCAACTTCCACAGTGTTCTACTCCACCTCTGAAGTTTCACATTCCTAATAATTTAAGCCAATTTAGGATTTGCCCAGGGAGAGATAGCAAGCCTCTTTCTTAGTTGTTCACTGCATAGTGGGGATAATGTGTTCATCTGAACCATTCCGATTTTGTGTCGAGTAAGGTTTCAGTTATCTTACTGTGTACACTGGCAAATAAAATCTGCTAGGCAGCGTAACTAGCATTTGCAATAAAGCCAACCCAGCTACTGAATAATCTTGTTTGCTTTAAGGGAAGTCTCCTCTCGCCAAATGGAAAATATGGAGATATTTACTATTTCTAACAGTGATATTTACTATTCTTGAAAGAAGTACGTGCACCCTATGACTGTTTTTATAGTGTTGAAAAAATATGCACTTACTGCAAAGATGCACAGAATTGTAGGGATTGATGTTACATGTTCCCCTAAGGCTGACATTGCTAAAGTAGAACAATTATATGGTAATGTGAACATGGGGGATCACTATTATAATCTGATATTTGATATTTATAAAATCTAACTTACGGTACAGTTTGATTTTTCATTTTTATGTGCTCTTTTTTCATCTTAAACTGCACCTGCATACGTAACTTTAATAGGAATGTTATGGATGCTTTTTAATGTAAAGCAAAGTTATTTTTATTCTGGATAACAGCAGAAGAACACAGAAACTTCACAGTATAGTAGCAAGTTTTAGGTCTGTGAAGAGGAGATGAGGAAATTAATGTCAGTTAACATCACGTAAGGTATTTATTTCTGTGCTTCAGGAGTTCACTATTCGAGATTCGCAAAGACTGTGTTCATTGGTGGGTGCTGAAGTTCCCAGATCTGTATGTAATTCCACGTTTAAAACTTTTGAGTACAGGATGCTGCTTACTCAGAGGCTGTGATCATTGTGTTGCTTAGTACCTGTGAAATTGGAAGCAGTTAGGGTGTGATCCTTTGCTGATTGAAATCAATGGCAATGTTCTTGGTACTCACTGATGCAGAATATGTTAGCTTCGGACAGAAACATGAAAATTTGACAACTAAATTTTACCTTCCAAACCAAGAAACAAAAAATCTCCCAATTGAAAAATAATAATAATAATAAAAGACAGAAAGGATAATTCCATAATTTTTAGTAAGGCTCTCTTCCAGATGTTTTTGAACTTCTGATGTTCTTCAGGAAAATAACCCAAGGATGGCATGTCAGATCAAGCCTGAGTTGGACACGTCCTATTATGCTGTCTCGTATGGTATCACAGGCAGATGCTTAAGGAGTGAAACAGGACATGGATCTTCTGATATATGCTTGCAGCTCTCAGCTTCCTGAGTTGAAAACAATACCTTCGTTTTTATTGCTTCCATTAATTTGTTGAAGTGCTGTTTTGAGTCCCAGGAAACCTACAGCATCTTCTTTTGACCTTGTGATCTACCAGTTACCATGAGACGAGACACATGGGTAATAGTTACTTTTTCTCGCTTATGCCGCTCGTGATTTGTAACTCTCACTAGTTATTTCTTCCCAGGCCAACGGATGCTATCATACAGTCACCTCCTGTGTGGGAGCTGATCCATATGTTTGTGATCGCTCTTATCTGCATCTCTTCCAGGATTTTGCCGTAGGAGGCCTACATCTACTGTTCGATTTGTGGGCATACGGTGTTTTTATACACCAGCATAAAAAGTTTGCATTCTTTTTTCCTTTTTTGATGGTTCTTAGCATTCATTTTGCAGTACTTACCTTTAACGAGCCTTAAGTTGAAAAATGAAGGAAGGCTTTGTACGAGTGCTGTGGGAGATGAACCCTTTGGTTACTGCTGGGTGTTCGGCAGCATTCTGTAAAACAGATGTTTGGCTCTGGATGTGAGCTCAGGTTGGTGTTGTGTTTCCTAGGATTATAAATTGTGAAGGCAGCCATATTTAGCCTATCAGTAGGAAGAGCTGGAAAGACTTTATTGTGGCACATATACACTTTTCTTCCTTCCACATCAGAAAGTCACATTGGTGTTTACAGTCCTAAGAAACAGCTCCCTCCCTTTTTTAATTTGTTTTTTCCCTGGTATGGACAGGAGATGTCATGGCTTTAGTGAGGAAATGAGTAGGTACTGGGCCTTCAGTATGGCTCTGACAAGAGCTTTATGTCAGCAGTTTGTATTCAGTTACAGCTTTAAAAATTGTTGTGCAGTCTTGTCTTTCAAATTGTGTGTGATATCCTGAATTTATAACAAAGGTGGTTTCCCTGCTACTGTACTTCTTGTTTCTTTTGTGTATACTTGCCATGAAGAAAAGAAATTGTCCACCTTGTCTAAATGTCATTTTGAATGAACACTGTTGAACAGAAAGAAGGGAGTTCACCACAACTTTTGCAGACCGTTGCTTTGTTTTAAAAGGTGGAAGCTTATTTGTCATCAGTGAACTCCTTGGACAAACCTGATTCTTGACATGTAAGCTTTTTTGGCTTTTGGAAGCCTTGCTATTGATCAGCTGCAGGACTTTATTCCAAAATTTAAATAGTACTTGGCCCAGGGCTGCCACCTTCAGCCAAATACACATCTTGACATGTCGAACTTGCTTGGCTGTAACACTGCAGTAAATAAATTTTTCTTTAATCATTTATTGAAGATCCTCAAAACTGTACGAAGGGAGTTAACAATTTTAAGTACATACTCTGCCCGCTCCTTTTTTCTTCTTTTTTTCTTTTTTTTTTTTTTTTTTTTTTTTTTTGCAAAGGGGTTATTAGGTTTGGACAGTCTTCATGGGCAGTAAATTAGTAATTAACAGAAAAATTATGTCAGTGTTACCTCGTTGACATAGAGGGGAGTTGATTTTTTTCTATGAATGTGTTCCTAAATCCAATTTTAGTTAAGGGTGAGTTGGTTTCATATATCAATCAGCAGGAGGTGTTTTGGGGAAGGGGAAATTTAATATCTTTCATCTAGCAGGTTTTTTTTTTTTCCCTGTTTGGCTTTTGCCTGGTAAATTACATTAAAATGTTGGAGCAGATGGTGCTTGTGGCTTAAATAGTATGCAGACCCATGTTCTGTCTATGCTAACAACTCTCTGTGGGGACCTTGAAATAGTTAAAGCTGTATTTGTGTATATGGATAAAGAGTATAAGGGTAAATATAATGCATTTAAAATACATTCCTGCAACGCTTCAAGGTGAAATTGAAGTTACAGAGGTCTATTGCTGTCTTGAGCAGCTGCGGCCTCCCAAGAACATGGGATAAAAACGAGCATGGGGGATGCTGGGTGGGCTGCAGTTCTTCCCACGCAGTACACCAGAGAGATTTAAGTCTGCAATGCAAGCTTCACAGTTCCCCATCACAAACCTTTCAGTGTTTGAAATCTGTTCTTTTTAGGTCACTGTCTGTCTCCTATGCAACCACATCGCTGCAGTACCTTGACGTCTCCCAGTTTTTTCTGTGCTTATTCTCCCGAGACGGTTATGAGATAGGGAAGTGTCATCATCCCTGTTTTATGGCCTGGAACTGAAGTGCACAGGAGACTGACACACACACATGCACACTGTAGACAGTGGTGTTAGCTGCCTCAGTAAGAAAGTTGGATTTCCTACAGTGCTTTTATACCCATAGAGACAGGAGGTCTACCACCATACTTTGAAGGCATGACTCAGGGTTTCTGGATCACACTGCCAGGCAGCCTCTCTCTGTGACTGACTGCAGGGGGAGCCTCCTCTCCTGATTTAGGCAGGTAACCGAAGGTAAAGCAGTCAGTGTTTCAGATTAAATGAAATTAATGGGAAATTAGGAAGCAAGTGGGTTTGAGTGACTTCTGTCTGTGACAGAAATGTGAGCTGAATCCAAGCTGAAGGTTTATATCTCAATTTCTGAGTTACCTTCATCTCACTCCAGAGATTACATTGGCAAATACGCATATTTACCTATATGCATGTATGTGCGTATACTCACAGAGACATAAAACAAGTGACCAAATAAATACAAAATGAGACAAATGTGGTTTATTATCATTCTTGTTGTGGTTCCCCCCTGCCCAGTGTAAACATAATAGCAGGTTGTTGCAGCTGGCTAATTCCAGAGACACCCCACTAAACTGGCAACCACTGAAATTTTGCTCTGGCTGATCAGATATAGAGCTGGTGTGGAACTGTAGGTTTTTAGAGAAAGGTACTATTGAATGTTTGTCTGTATTCCGCAACATTTTGTACAGATACCCACAAATGTATGGTCGTGGCACATCTAGAAAAATGCATGCCAAAAACAGTGCTGATAAGTTTGAAAGAGAATAATAGGACGGAGGACCCGATTTCCCCCCAAAATTCGTGGTGATCCAGCCTCTTTCTGTACAAGGAGAGGAGCTCCTTGTCACTTAGTCACTTAGGTGGCTTTAGGAGGCCTGTGTAAAGGCCCTGACATGTAAATTGAGCTGTTTGTTGGGGTTGGGAGAGAAATTATCTGCCCTTAGTTGACTACACATCTCTTGACTGGAAAAGAGACACCCATAGCCAGGGGCAGCAGAAATGTCAGCCACTTATTCAACTTCTTTGTGATAACAGTTGGTGACAGCTTCCTTCAAGATCACAAACCTAAGCAACTGCTTGTATTGCAGTCCAGCAAAGGGAATTGATAAAGCACTGTTCCTTATTTTTTTGAGTTGCACCTAAGCTTTTTTTAAGAAGTTTTTGCAGAAATAGACTGTAGAATTTATAGAAAAGCCCGGGTTGGAAAGGACCTTGGGGGTCATCTGGTCCAACCTTTCACGTTGAAACCAAGACCTAGGCAAGATTGCCTAACACTTTGTCTAGCTAAATCTTAAAAATCTGAAGTGCTGGAGAATCCGTCATATCCTTGGATGGGTTATTCCAATGACTGATTGTTCTCACAGTAAAAATTGTTCTTCTTATATCAAATTGGAATATTCCCAGCGTATTTTGTACCCACTGACTTCTTGTCTCTCACATGTGATCCAGACTCTCAGGAACATGAAGGTTTGAGTTCCTAAAGGGTATTTGTAACATGGATTGACTCTTATACAGAAAATCTATTTTTTCTATCTCCTTTCTTTCCACTGGAAGAAGAAATCAGGGGGACTTTATTTCCTACTTTTGCCTGAAGATTGCCAATTCGGTTTGGTATTGTATTGGCTTCTTTTGAGCTGACTTGGAGGAAGTCTTGGTCCTGTCTTGATAAACCAGAACGTAGAGATGAATTGCACGGAGTTGATGCTGTGGTTGATCAAAGTACGTTGTTTTATTTCTTACTTGTTTCTCTTAATCCGTTACCCATGGCTACACCACAAAGTCTGATGTGTGTACTGTGTTATAAAATACCTTTCCTCCACCCTTCCCTTTTTCTTGTCAAAAGACTTGCCTGTTGTCTCCTCCTTAATTTACAGCTCTATTTTTAAAACTGTTTTTTCATCAAGTTTTTCATCCAGAAGGAACCCATAAAATTTTTGAAATGTTGCTTTCTCTGATTTTATTACCTTTGACAGACTCATTATGTATGTTAGAGCTGGTGTTCTTCAAAAGAATTAGTATAAGCTTACTCTCAATCTCTGTATGTTTGTGTAGAATGAACAAATGTAGTATTCTATTTTATGACAATTCTATTACACCCACTTCTGGGAAATGTGTTATTTATTTGCAGGGATATTTTTTGGGGAAGTAAGTAGAGGATTGGATTTTGAAGTGAGTAGTTATTATAGAACTTGGATGGCCATTTGAGTTTGTGGCTCCATATGATTTAGCCAGCTGAGTAGTACTGTCAATAGATTTAGAGGATAATTTCACTTTCATGGTGCAAGACCACATTTTTAGATGAAATTTATGTTCCTTATCTTTGCAATTTAGGAAACTACTTTGTCTTCATGCTTCATTTTCTCCTGCCCAAAAATGTATGTGGAAAAGTGTTAAATCAGTCTAACATCAATCTTGAAACCAGCAAGAGTAGTTATTTGATTGTCTGGCACATGGTACTTCTTTCCATCTAGCAATGAAAGCTTTTTCTAGCATGTGAACCTGGTTTTAGTCTATTTGGAATCTAAAAAGGAAAAAATAATGTGATAGAATGCATAGTGTCATCTTCTAATGTTTATAGTGCATTTAAAACGCGCTGGCCATATGTATGCATTGCCTCTCCTTCCCTTTAATTTTTTAAAAATCAAAAGTAAATTAAAGGTTCAGTAATTCAGTGTGATTTGTCTCCATGGGATCCAGCAGGGAATTGAGCGCCATATGCAAGAGAAGGCTAAATAGTGTAGTTTATTAAGCAACTCTGAAGGAGAAGGAAGTGCTACTCTTGAAAACCTTGAAGAGCAACAATTTATAGCTCAGAGAAGGTGTTTCCCTTGCCTTTATTTATGCAAATGAAAATACTGCCAAATAATACTGTTGAATTACCACACTGTTATTTGATGAATGCTGATTGGTTTTAATCAGCTAGGAGTTGGTCCAGTGAGCCTAATATAATTCCTCATCAAGCTAGGATACCCCATGGGTTTTTGTTGTTGTTGTTGTTGTTGTTTTTGTTGCATTGTAATATTCGTTTTTGCTATTTGCAGAACATTTATCTGAACTACCCACCTGAGGGTGGGGGAGAGATTTTACTGGCATGCTTCTAACTGTACCTGACTGTTACACAAAACTCAGCTGAGATTAGATCACTCATTTTAGGAAGTATTTCTCTTTACTAGATCACAAACACAGACTTAATTTCTTATTTCTGGAGGGAGAAATTTTGGTTAGGATGTTCCTGTTGTGCATCACTTCTTGACTTTAAGATTTCTAGCTGCTGCATGGAACGAATGAATGCAGTTCTCCTGTGTGAGTGTTGGAGGCTGAATACTGTTTTACATTTTAAGAAAATAACAAACTATTGACAGTATATGGATGATCAGCTTTTTCTACCATTCATCAAGATCTTCGTGTCACTGAGTTGTGAGGCACGTGTCTTTAGGGGTAATGGTTGGTGGAGAGGAGCCTTTGTGTGTCATATAGTTTATAGAGACGTAGAATAGCCCAAGTTGAAAGAGATCCACAAGGTCCACTGAGTCCAATTCCTGGCTCCACATAGGACCACCTAAAGATCAGATCCTGTGTCTGTCACTGTTGTCCATAACTCCTTGAACTCCAGCTCTTGGGGCCATGCCTACTGCCCTGGGCAGCCTGTTCCATGCCCACCTCCCTCTGGTGCAGAACCTTTCCCTAACCCCTACCTGACCCTCCCCTGATGCAGCTCCACAGAGAGCAGAGCTCAGCGCTGCCCCTCCGCTCCCTGTGAGGAGCTGCAGCCACCATGAGGCCTCCCCTCAGCTCCTCTGCCCTGGGCTGAGCAAACACAGGGACCTCAGCTGCTCCTTGGACACCTTGCCCTCCAGACTCTTCCATCTTCATAGCTCTCCTTTGGGTACTCTCTAATAGTTTTATGCCCTTCTTATATGGAGGCATCCATACCTGCCCCCAGTGCTGGAGGTGCAGTCGCATAGAGCAGAGGGGACAGCCCCTCCCCTTGCCTAGTGGCAGTGCTGGGCCTGATGCACCCCTGGGTAGGTTGGCTGTTTGGGCTGCTAGGGCACACTGCTGACTCAGCCAACTTGCTGCTACCCAGAACACCCTGATCTCTTTCAACACGACTTCCCTGCAACCTCTCATTGAGAGAGTTAATGGTGATTTTCTGCTGATCATGCCACTGTGGCTACGGCAGTGTAGGTTGAGCCAGTGACACCAGGCTCATGTGCCTCGTTTGGGCCAAAGGCTGGCAGGATTGGCTTGCCTGGCTGCCTGTATGCTAGCACCTCATGATCCGCTGCTAACCACACGTGTGAGCTGTGGCTGGGGAAGTTTGTTTGAATGGCGTTTAAGCAAATACAGAACAACTCCAGAGCCAGAGTTTGGTCACCACTCCTACCAGCAGAATGGCCTTTTATGTCACTATAAACTCAGACTTCGTAGAAGTACCTAAGTCAGCTCTGCTGATTTTGTTTTTGCGACTTGTATTACAAAGAATAACTTAGCTTGAATCTTGCTTGATTTCTTCTGCAGTTGGCCTGATTTGCTTTGCAGTTAATTGTTCACATCAAGGAGATCTCTATGAGTAGTAGAGAAGGTAGAACGTACAGCATTTGAACATGAAAGTGTTGGGAAGAAAGTGATTATCCTGTGAGGGGTGATGACATTTTCAGAGGGAGGGAAAGAATCTGGAACAGATTTGGCTCCTCTGTTCTGCTGGAGCATTTCCGTGACACAGCTAGGGGTTGGAGACGGCCCCTTCCAGGTAGTGTACCAACTATTTACAAGCAGAGTTTGCTGCTGCACTAAAATGAATCGGGGAAAAATGTCAGCCTGTATTAACACTTCTCTCCATGTAAATAACCATGACAGGTTACTAATAGATATTACAGCAACGTCTCCTTTTTCCTGAGCAGAACAGATGCCATAAATTATGTAGTCTGATGACTATGTAGTGAGCATCAGTAATAAGTTTGATCCTAAATATTCTGTCATAATTCCACTAAACTTCTGTATTTAACAACAAATATAATTTAAGAGGTAGCCATGGAGGTAATCTGGTACCGATCTTGTTTGGGGACCAAGTTGGAGGAGAGGTTCAGGGAGGAGGCTTGTTGCTTTGCTTTCTTCTGATGGGCATTCAGATTATTTAAAAACCTTAGCTGAATGTTTGAAAATCTTGGCTAGCTCTGTATTCTCTGGGTCAAAATTTGCCTTTATCAAGAAAAGTTAAAAAAAATAATATTTCCCAACAAAGAGTCGTAAGCTGGTGGCTATAACTTTGTCCCTCGTCAGCTCCTATCCCTACAATGCACAATAACTTTTATCTCTTTTTTTTCTTAAAATGGTGAGAAGACAGGAAAAATAACAGAATAATAACTCTTTTAACTCTGAGAATTGCTGCCCTTCTTATTCTGAAGCTCGAGCTGCTCATTCAACTGCACCAGTTGTCTTTATGCACATGCCAGTGATTAATGCTGAGATTATAGCTTAGAACTTTTTCTGCTCTTAAAAACAATAATTAAAGTGAGTTTACTGAGTTTTCTTCTCAAAAAGTAATGGATGCAAAATACCTGTGCTGGCTGTAACAGAAGAAGAGTTCATAGGATTCATTTAAATAAAGCAAGAGACTCCAGTTAGGAGTTCAGCTTTAACTGTATGGGTTGAAAAGTTATGAGTTATTCCAACGAACAAGTACAGTGAGGGGAATCCTTTTCTCCTATCAGTTCAGGTTTATTTAGCATCTTTCAAAAGTGACAGTTAAACTCTTGACTGCAATCCTTTTTCATCTTTGAGATGATTTGTTCTTGATACTGCCACATGTGTTACAGTAGAAACAGTAATTGCCATAATCCCTCTGCTACTGTACTAGAAGCTATTGTATTACAAACAAGATGGGTAGAGCTACTCATCTTTACAAGTGCTAAATTACTTCCTATTCTAATTGAATGAAAGCTGGTGATCTTAAATAGGAAAATTCTTCCTGTATTGGCACTTGCTGCTGCTATTTTTATTTATTTAATAGAAGCCAAAGTTCATCTTGTAAAGGAAGGGCTACTTTCCCGAGTGTTAGCTGCTCACATAAGGCAGATTGTCCTGTGTCTGCTCTCCTGAAGTTACTTATCTGAGGTTCTAGTTGTTTTCAGAGGAGGTTTAGTAATTTAGCTAGATTGCAGCTCTTCTGCGTCATAGGCCCATGAGCAGGAGGAACTAAGAAACTGCATTTACAGGAAGCTAGAATTCATGTAATCCATCTAAAGGTGCACTTAATCATGCAATAATTTAAAACAATATTTATGTATTTTGTTTGTGTTGCTATCAGTTTTCACTTATCAATAGTGAACTCAAGCAGTCTGTGCATAAGCATTTGCCATCTTCTGCATGTGGCTGATTGGACGAGCTGTGAGCAAACATTAGACAAATGTTGTAGCACCCTCTGCAGAATCCTCTGATTTGTTCTCTGCCATACATGTGGTTTTGCTTTTTAATAGTACTCAGTTGATGATGGGGATGCACTGGTGAGTTTCTGTTTTCTTTAAATGTGACCCTAGGAGCTGCTGTCCTGCTGGGACAAGAAACAAGCTGCTGCTTTGTTTAGTCAGCTTGTGAAGCTGACCAGAATTGCTTCTAGCTCAAAAAAGTGTTTCTGTTTTTCTACTGTTAATTGATACAAAATACTCACGATAAAAGCAGACCTGTACAGAAACCTGAGACAAAGAGAAGGAACTGTAACTGTAATTTAGTGAGGACTGTAATTATAAGACTGTAATTTAATGAAAAAAGATGAAGTGGTTTTTGTGGTGTTCCATTAGTAGTTCTGTATTTGTCACCCTTGGGGCTCTCACTGAAGCACAGTCTTAAAAACAGGGGAGTGGGAGCAGGAGAATAGGAATGTTACGTTACTTTACGTTAGTGGACGTAGTGTTTACAATATATGGCTGTTCACTTCCCCTTTAATATGTAACCATTCACAATCACCTTTATCGCCCTTGAGTTTTCTACCAGATACACCTGCCCCAACTGTGAGAGCAGGTTGGCATTGTTTTCTCAGACTAAATTAGCATAATTGTTCTTTGAGATGGAAAAGCCCAGTCACAGTCACCCAAAAAAGCACAGATCCTTTAGTCTTTTTCAACAGGCAGCCTCTTGTCTTCATTACTTTCCACCACACCTGCAGATGTGATACTGTGCAGTAAGAGAAAATCATTAATTCTTCCCTTGAAAAGCTCAAATTTGAAAAAGCTAGTGTTCCCCTACAATGACCTCCTTGCTGCCTTATGATACTCAGCAGGAAGAGAAAATCAGTAACTCTTTCCTTGAAAGGCTCAAATATGAAAAAGCTGGAGTTCCCCTGCAGTGACCCTTTTGCTTCTTTACTCCCACCTCCCTTTCATTATCTCTTTTCACAAGGCTTGAATAAAAATGCATACACCTTAAGTTAGGGAAAAGCTGTGCAGCTGTACAAGTCATAGATAGAGTTTAAGGAAGGTGAACTAAGGGGCACTGAATCTGTAATTTCTTTTATGCGTTCTTCACATTTGTGCAAGACAGATCTAGCAGGGCCTTCCCAGGCTCTCTGGAGACACCCAAAAGGCTTCATAGCAGAAGGGAGTAATTGTAGCAAGTATGCTGGCAGCTGAAAGACAGCCCCAAGATGATTTTCAAACCACAACTGAGGAAATTGTCAAGGAAGTGTGACAGCAGGGGAGATACCTGCATGAGCTCATGAGCTCTGTTCTCTGCTACCTGTAGAAGACTTGTACAAATCTGTGAATTCAGTGGGCTTGAGTCTGTCCCAGGGCGTGCTTTTCTCCTGGCTCCAGACACATGGCTTTGATTAGTAAAAGTGTTTGAGAGGTGATTGAACACCTCTGTTGAGGGCCTGAGCCCTGATCCATTGACTTTTTCTTGCTCAACTCCTGGTCTCTTTGGGTAGAGTGACAGTTTTCGTTTGGATAATCCACTGTGTGGACTTACTTGCCAGGTCTGCAAAGGTGTTAAGTGGGAGCTGATGTCTTTCTCTGGGAGAGTGAAATAGCATGAAGAGGCTCAGTGTGGGGTTGGGGTAAAGTACTGTATTAGAAATTAGTGTAAGGAGTTGAGTGTTGGTGAGAACAGGGAGTGAAGAAGATGGATTCGTGGTTCCTTGACAGCTGAAATTTAGACACTGTAGCAGCTGTAAGTGGAGCAGAGTAAAAATCTGAGGAGTCAGCCCTGGGTTTTTGTTTTTCTTTGTTTCTTATATGAAATCAGAGGGGTTTTTTACTTTTGTTTTTCCAAGGACATGTCAACCGAAAAACTAATCATAAGATGTGAAGTCTGATGGCTTGAAGGGGGTATATGGAAGACCAGTGTTCTCCTGAGACCTTGCATTCTTCTTTGACTCTTCCTTACCCTTAACAGACTTAAAACTCCCAGAAGCATAGTCCTACCTTACTGAAAAACTCCTCACTCGCCATTCATTAGCCATAATATAAATTGTCTAATGTCATGGCTCTCTGGCACCAGTCCAGACTTGGATAATCTCTTACAAATTCTGTAGTTTGGAAGAAAGGTTAACGTACTGATACGCTAACACTGTGGCCTCTTCAGCTGCTGAAATGTTTCTATCATTTGAATCCTCTGGTTGATGAGCCCAGGGGGAGCATGGATCTAGGTGTATGGGAATAGCATAATTCTATTTATTAATGTCTTAATTAAGCAGTGCTTCTGGCTGTCCTCGGTGACAGAAATGCGACTAATCCTTGTTCTGCTTAGATGCCCTCCATTGGTTAATAGTAAGAACAGTGCTGTTATATTTTATTTTTCATTGGCATGCCTTAACTGTTAGGTTTTTTGTTGTTTGTTTGTTTTTGTTTAATAAAAGCTATACTGTTAGCCTTGTTTTACAGCAGGGGAAATTGTAGCGCGACTCAGTGAAGATACTTGTCCTGTGTCACCTTGCCATCTACTCTGAAAGAGATCAGCTCTCTTTGGTAGTTTGTTCTCAATAAGGGCAGTATAACTGCTATCTTGTCACCTTCCTCTTGGAACATAGCTTTTTGCTTCATGTATTTCTGTGTTCTTTTACATTACTACGTCACTTTCTGAATGTTTTAATCTTCTGGCTCGGAAAGTTTGCTAGTGCTGGGCTCGTCTTTTTTTGTTCTTTTTCACTTCAAAAGCTCCAAGTCAGAAGAAGCAAAACAAACACTGAGTAAAGTCTAATCAGGGAGTAGGCTCCCTGAGATCCCCCGGGTTTTTTTCTAATAGCCACAAATCTTCTTTCCTCAATGATTGTTCTTTCCTTTCTTGTAACATGTGATTGGTGTACTTGGACTAATGCATTGCTAAAGGTTTGGAAAACCCTCTGAGATTGCTTGTTACCAATTCATCTAGAATTCCACAGTACACTGCTTTCATTTGTCACATTATAGTTAATAGATGCTGCCAAACTAGGGATGTGGCATGTGACAAGATTTTCACTGACTACTGGAGTTATGGCTGCTGAAATATCACCTGTATTACTGTATTACAGTTTCAGTAGCTGGCAAAATACCAAAGCAGATAGATCCTTAGAGCCAATCCTATTATAGAAGATTCCTATATATGATAAAAATGAATAGTGCTTCAACTCGGTTCTTCAGTGTGTGGGTTTTTTTTTCTTTTTGAATATAGTCCGTTTTCTATCTGCAGAATGGTATGTAGTTTCATACACTGATATTTCATTTTGTCTCTGCCCTAGTGATCAGTAAAGTAATTATATACAGTATGTGCACTTTTACTGCATTGAGTAAGATCAGAGCACAGGCGTGCCTACTGCTAATAATGGATTTTATTTGGTTTTGTGTGTTTTTTCTGCACAAAAGTTGCTTAACTGCATGGAAGTACCAGTATCTACATTAAATCTATTCAGTAGGATTTGCTTGAGCTTAACATCTTCGTCAGGTTCACAGTTTTCTTCAATTTACCTATGTACAAAATGGAGATAATAGCATATTGACTTTCTGCTGTTGTTTCAGAATTGATTAGCACTCACAAAATACTGTCATACCTACAGATGGAAGTCAGTCAGGAGGTGTGAAGTAGTCTGGTTGTGAACAAGTGCAGTGCGTGGTAGAACACAGTAGCCCAAACTTGGGTATTAGTGAAGTGTAAGCAACTCGTGGCAGAGATGCCAGAGGCCAGCCGGTCAAGGGAGGTGATCCACCCACTTTGCTTTGCCGTGGTGTGGCCACATCTGGAGTAATGTGTCCAGCTGTGGGCTCTTGAGTTCAAAAAACACAGGGAACTACTGGAGAGAGTGCCACGGAAGGCCACAAAAATGATGAGGGTCCTAGAGAATCTCCCGCGTGAGGAAAAAGGCTGAGAAACTTGGGACTGTTCATCCTGGAGAAGACTGAATGGAGATCATATCGATGCTTAGAAATATCTAAAGGTTGAGAGTCAAGTGGATTGGGCCAGGCTCTCTTCAGTGGAGCTCAGTGAAAGGACAAAGGGCAGTGGGCACAAATTGCAATACAGGAAGTTCCATACGAACATGGGGAAAAGCCTTACTTTGAGGATGGCAGAGCACTAGAACAGGCTGCCCAGAGAGGTTGTGGAGTCTGCTTCTGTATTCAAGACCTGTCTGGACACTTTCTTGTGTGACTTACTGTAAGGAGCTGCTTTAGGAGAGTGTTGGACTTNTGTGGGGACCTTGAAATAGTTAAAGCTGTATTTGTGTATATGGATAAAGAGTATAAGGGTAAATATAATGCATTTAAAATACATTCCTGCAACGCTTCAAGGTGAAATTGAAGTTACAGAGGTCTATTGCTGTCTTGAGCAGCTGCGGCCTCCCAAGAACATGGGATAAAAACGAGCATGGGGGATGCTGGGTGGGCTGCAGTTCTTCCCACGCAGTACACCAGAGAGATTTAAGTCTGCAATGCAAGCTTCACAGTTCCCCATCACAAACCTTTCAGTGTTTGAAATCTGTTCTTTTTAGGTCACTGTCTGTCTCCTATGCAACCACATCGCTGCAGTACCTTGACGTCTCCCAGTTTTTTCTGTGCTTATTCTCCCGAGACGGTTATGAGATAGGGAAGTGTCATCATCCCTGTTTTATGGCCTGGAACTGAAGTGCACAGGAGACTGACACACACACATGCACACTGTAGACAGTGGTGTTAGCTGCCTCAGTAAGAAAGTTGGATTTCCTACAGTGCTTTTATACCCATAGAGACAGGAGGTCTACCACCATACTTTGAAGGCATGACTCAGGGTTTCTGGATCACTCTGCCAGGCAGCCTCTCTCTGTGACTGACTGCAGGGGGAGCCTCCTCTCCTGATTTAGGCAGGTAACCGAAGGTAAAGCAGTCAGTGTTTCAGATTAAATGAAATTAATGGGAAATTAGGAAGCAAGTGGGTTTGAGTGACTTCTGTCTGTGACAGAATTGTGAGCTGAATCCAAGCTGAAGGTTTATATCTCAATTTCTGAGTTACCTTCATCTCACTCCAGAGATTACATTGGCAAATACGCATATTTACCTATATGCATGTATGTGCGTATACTCACAGAGACATAAAACAAGTGACCAAATAAATACAAAATGAGACAAATGTGGTTTATTATCATTCTTGTTGTGGTTCCCCCCTGCCCAGTGTAAACATAATAGCAGGTTGTTGCAGCTGGCTAATTCCAGAGACACCCCACTAAACTGGCAACCACTGAAATTTTGCTCTGGCTGATCAGATATAGAGCTGGTGTGGAACTGTAGGTTTTTAGAGAAAGGTACTATTGAATGTTTGTCTGTATTCTGCAACATTTTGTACAGATACCCACAAATGTATGGTCGTGGCACATCTAGAAAAATGCATGCCAAAAACAGTGCTGATAAGTTTGAAAGAGAATAATAGGACGGAGGACCCGATTTCCCCCCAAAATTCGTGGTGATCCAGCCTCTTTCTGTACAAGGAGAGGAGCTCCTTGTCACTTAGTCACTTAGGTGGCTTTAGGAGGCCTGTGTAAAGGCCCTGACATGTAAATTGAGCTGTTTGTTGGGGTTGGGAGAGAAATTATCTGCCCTTAGTTGACTACACATCTCTTGACTGGAAAAGAGACACCCATAGCCAGGGGCAGCAGAAATGTCAGCCACTTATTCAACTTCTTTGTGATAACAGTTGGTGACAGCTTCCTTCAAGATCACAAACCTAAGCAACTGCTTGTATTGCAGTCCAGCAAAGGGAATTGATAAAGCACTGTTCCTTATTTTTTTGAGTTGCACCTAAGCTTTTTTTAAGAAGTTTTTGCAGAAATAGACTGTAGAATTTATAGAAAAGCCTGGGTTGGAAAGGACCTTGGGGGTCATCTGGTCCAACCTTTCACGTTGAAACCAAGACCTAGGCAAGATTGCCTAACACTTTGTCTAGCTAAATCTTAAAAATCTGAAGTGCTGGAGAATCCGTCATATCCTTGGATGGGTTATTCCAATGACTGATTGTTCTCACAGTAAAAATTGTTCTTCTTATATCAAATTGGAATATTCCCAGCGTATTTTGTACCCACTGACTTCTTGTCTCTCACATGTGATCCAGACTCTCAGGAACATGAAGGTTTGAGTTCCTAAAGGGTATTTGTAACATGGATTGACTCTTATACAGAAAATCTATTTGTTCTATCTCCTTTCTTTCCACTGGAAGAAGAAATCAGGGGGACTTTATTTCCTACTTTTGCCTGAAGATTGCCAATTCGGTTTGGTATTGTATTGGCTTCTTTTGAGCTGACTTGGAGGAAGTCTTGGTCCTGTCTTGATAAACCAGAACGTAGAGATGAATTGCACGGAGTTGATGCTGTGGTTGATCAAAGTACGTTGTTTTATTTCTTACTTGTTTCTCTTAATCCGTTACCCATGGCTACACCACAAAGTCTGATGTGTGTACTGTGTTATAAAATACCTTTCCTCCACCCTTCCCTTTTTCTTGTCAAAAGACTTGCCTGTTGTCTCCTCCTTAATTTACAGCTCTATTTTTAAAACTGTTTTTTCATCAAGTTTTTCATCCAGAAGGAACCCATAAAATTTTTGAAATGTTGCTTTCTCTGATTTTATTACCTTTGACAGACTCATTATGTATGTTAGAGCTGGTGTTCTTCAAAAGAATTAGTATAAGCTTACTCTCAATCTCTGTATGTTTGTGTAGAATGAACAAATGTAGTATTCTATTTTATGACAATTCTATTACACCCACTTCTGGGAAATGTGTTATTTATTTGCAGGGATATTTTTTGGGGAAGTAAGTAGAGGATTGGATTTTGAAGTGAGTAGTTATTATAGAACTTGGATGGCCATTTGAGTTTGTGGCTCCATATGATTTAGCCAGCTGAGTAGTACTGTCAATAGATTTAGAGGATAATTTCACTTTCATGGTGCAAGACCACATTTTTAGATGAAATTTATGTTCCTTATCTTTGCAATTTAGGAAACTACTTTGTCTTCATGCTTCATTTTCTCCTGCCCAAAAATGTATGTGGAAAAGTGTTAAATCAGTCTAACATCAATCTTGAAACCAGCAAGAGTAGTTATTTGATTGTCTGGCACATGGTACTTCTTTCCATCTAGCAATGAAAGCTTTTTCTAGCATGTGAACCTGGTTTTAGTCTATTTGGAATCTAAAAAGGAAAAAATAATGTGATAGAATGCATAGTGTCATCTTCTAATGTTTATAGTGCATTTAAAACGCGCTGGCCATATGTATGCATTGCCTCTCCTTCCCTTTAATTTTTTAAAAATCAAAAGTAAATTAAAGGTTCAGTAATTCAGTGTGATTTGTCTCCATGGGATCCAGCAGGGAATTGAGCGCCATATGCAAGAGAAGGCTAAATAGTGTAGTTTATTAAGCAACTCTGAAGGAGAAGGAAGTGCTACTCTTGAAAACCTTGAAGAGCAACAATTTATAGCNCAGTTGTCACATTATAGTTAATAGATGCTGCCAAACTAGGGATGTGGCATGTGACAAGATTTTCACTGACTACTGGAGTTATGGCTGCTGAAATATCACCTGTATTACTGTATTACAGTTTCAGTAGCTGGCAAAATACCAAAGCAGATAGATCCTTAGAGCCAATCCTATTATAGAAGATTCCTATATATGATAAAAATGAATAGTGCTTCAACTCGGTTCTTCAGTGTGTGGGTTTTTTTTTCTTTTTGAATATAGTCCGTTTTCTATCTGCAGAATGGTATGTAGTTTCATACACTGATATTTCATTTTGTCTCTGCCCTAGTGATCAGTAAAGTAATTATATACAGTATGTGCACTTTTACTGCATTGAGTAAGATCAGAGCACAGGCGTGCCTACTGCTAATAATGGATTTTATTTGGTTTTGTGTGTTTTTTCTGCACAAAAGTTGCTTAACTGCATGGAAGTACCAGTATCTACATTAAATCTATTCAGTAGGATTTGCTTGAGCTTAACATCTTCGTCAGGTTCACAGTTTTCTTCAATTTACCTATGTACAAAATGGAGATAATAGCATATTGACTTTCTGCTGTTGTTTCAGAATTGATTAGCACTCACAAAATACTGTCATACCTACAGATGGAAGTCAGTCAGGAGGTGTGAAGTAGTCTGGTTGTGAACAAGTGCAGTGCGTGGTAGAACACAGTAGCCCAAACTTGGGTATTAGTGAAGTGTAAGCAACTCGTGGCAGAGATGCCAGAGGCCAGCCGGTCAAGGGAGGTGATCCACCCACTTTGCTTTGCCGTGGTGTGGCCACATCTGGAGTAATGTGTCCAGCTGTGGGCTCTTGAGTTCAAAAAACACAGGGAACTACTGGAGAGAGTGCCACGGAAGGCCACAAAAATGATGAGGGTCCTAGAGAATCTCCCGCGTGAGGAAAAAGGCTGAGAAACTTGGGACTGTTCATCCTGGAGAAGACTGAATGGAGATCATATCGATGCTTAGAAATATCTAAAGGTTGAGAGTCAAGTGGATTGGGCCAGGCTCTCTTCAGTGGAGCTCAGTGAAAGGACAAAGGGCAGTGGGCACAAATTGCAATACAGGAAGTTCCATACGAACATGGGGAAAAGCCTTACTTTGAGGATGGCAGAGCACTAGAACAGGCTGCCCAGAGAGGTTGTGGAGTCTGCTTCTGTATTCAAGACCTGTCTGGACACTTTCTTGTGTGACTTACTGTAAGGAGCTGCTTTAGGAGAGTGTTGGACTTTATGGTGTCCAGGGTCCCTTCCAACCCCTATAATTCAGTGATTCTTTGACTTGTAAGCAGATATTGAACAGTGTACAGCAGGGCTGCCTTAGCACTGGAGTTGTGGGCTTCTGAGAAAGGTGCAGCCTTTGACCCCGAGGAAATCCAAAACTGAGCAGTCTGATACAGAAGCCAGTTGTTGATGAGAGGTAATGATAGAATCTTGTCCCTTTGTAAGATAGCATCACCTAGCCAATGCTGAATACATTCCAGCATGCTTAGTTTGGGAAGGTCAAATACAAACTGGCATGCTGCCCTTTGTAAGTGGCTAATCTTGCTTATTCCAATCACCAGTGAGCTGATATTCTTCTTCCGCGAATGGTTAGCAGATGCTGTGCTTCTGGAGGAAGAACATCTGTGCTGTGGGGCTCTGAGGTTTTGTAGATAATGCTATTAATTGCATCGGTGCTGAGGAGCCCCAAAAAAGGGATTATTGTTATTGAGCATGCACTAAGCAAATAAAATTACAAAAGAATCCCCACTGCAGCACTCACAGAAACTAGCACTGATCTGGCATGTAATGACTGAAGAACCTAATGGGTGTAGGAAAAACTGATGAAAGCTGTCACCTTGGGCTTCCTAAGTAAGCTAGTAGGCTCCTGAGTGTTACTGGTCGCAGTGCTATCAGGCTGCCCAGAATGATGTCCTCTGCTTCAGGGTTATCCAAGGTCTGCACCACAGCCACGTGAAGGAGACCTTTGCTGGCTGTTATTTTACTAGGACATTTTCATATTGTTAGTGACTTCAAGATGAAGATATACGCTGACAAGGCTCACATTGAAAAGTTCTGCTTTAGCTTTCTGATCAAAATTTAGGACCATCGTCTACCATGCAAACTCATTTTGCAAGTTATCCAACTTGAACAGTTTCAGAATCCATTTATCATTGTTGCTAAGAAGCATTTGAGGGTTTTGATGCATTTTCAATCACTGCTTACAGTGCTCTGTAATGTTTTCATAGCACTTGGCTTGGTGGCTGTGGTTCTTTGCTGCATAGGTGTTTTTTTATTCTGCTTAAAACACTCTCAGCTTGCAGCAGCTGTGACTTGTGCCCATCAAGGTAAAAAGACAGCATTTTTATTGCTGCTGCAAATCTTTCTGCTGGCTGCTTATAGGTACCTAGTGATACAGCAGCCTCAAAGCCAGCAACACCACTTGCAAGTACTCTGTGGGGGCAAAGTGAGACTAATGCCTATTTCCAGCCCCTTTGGTGAGAACTGCTCCAAGCAGAGAAAACCCCCTCTGTCCTCCCCAGCACGTCAAAATTGGCAGCTAGCTGCTAATTGCCTTTACAGTGATTCACATGCCATCTGCCATTGCTGGGAGCTTTTGTCGTGTGTAGTGGGCTCCAGGCAGGTCCATAAACTTTGTGCAGTCTAATGTCAGTGACACCAACTTGATACAGTACGGTAATGACAGTGCTTTTGCTACGTGCAGAAGTTAGTTGAGAAACAATTTACCTGTTATCAGCCTTTCTTTTGCTCTTGGGGAGCTGCATTCACAGGAATATAGAGGGAAAAAAACAACCAAACCCATGGAAGATTATGTCAATTTTATGCCATTAAATGTTCCCCATCACAGAAACCAGCTCATGTATGGTGGGAGAGAGCTGTCAAAATGAATTAAACTGCAAAGGATTATCATGCATTTGTGCATGGCACCTCATCCGCAGGTCAGGAACAAGCAGAAGAGACCTTGACATGCCCACCTGAAGGCCAGGGAGCCTGGCTTCTCAGGGCCCTGCTGGGGAGAAGTAGTGGCGTTGGTCCCATCATAACTTACATAACAGTTGCATAAGATTGCTGCTGCCATGGCTATCAAAACTAAACAGGAAAGATGGAATTTCTCCCTCCCTTTGCTTTTTTAATGGCTCACAACAGAAGCTCAACCCCAACACACTGTTGTTTACCCCTCAGAGTAGCCAGGATTTCTTTCCCCGCTCCAAGGAAGCAGGGGGCTCTCGCTTTTGTTTAATCCTGCCTTGTTTTGTTTATAGTTCTTTCTTTTTTTCTCCTTTACCTGCATTTACTTTTTCATGCTTAGAACTGCTGCTACTACTGCTTTCAATAATTAAATGTTTTATCAGCATTTTCTAAAGCACCTGGATGCCTGCTGAAATGCCGCTTGGTTCTAAATTGGTCTCTTCAAAGCAGAGATGCTGCAAAATCACATCTTTTTTTTTTTCACTCCCCCATTCAGACCTTCTTTTGGGGATGCTGATATGCGTCATCTATAAGCAGGTTCATAAAATGGCTTAATATGTTACCAAGGTGGTGAGGGGGTGACCTGAGCCGCCTGGGGTTGCAGGCTGAGTTCTGATTTCCAGGCACAGAGGCATACATGGCCATACACCATGTATGAGGAGGGTGCCATACACCTCAGAGCAGGCTGGCTGGCATGCCTATGACATGGAGGCACAGAGGTGACAGGAACGCAGCCTTGCCTTGCCCAGGCCTTTTGCCAGCTGAGCTCAGAGGTTACTTCATTTAGCTTGGACCAGCCGCAGCGCTTTTACATAATCATAGCAGCTCCCTCCAAGCTCCTGCAGTACTAATCCTGCCTGTCGGTGCAGCAATTTACCTGTTTGTGTTTTTTTTTTTTATCTGGCTGTCAAGCTCCAGAGAAGCTTTTACCCTTTTGTTTCCCCTGATATGTATATCATTAATTCTCAGAGCCTGGAAGAGCGTGCGTGCTCACACGACCTCCATTGTCGGTTTGGTGATGGAGCAAGGCCTCAGCTTGCTGACAGGGCCCTGGGGCAGCTCCTGTCCCACCGGCGGAGTCACAGGTCCCGCTGGGCACATCGAGCGGAGCACGGCTGCAGCATGGCGCAGCAGATGAGCACCAGCGGTTGCCATGGAGATCGGTCATCCTGCCAAAACTCGAAGAAAGGGCCCTTGCTGAAGCACGCGAGCTCAATAGAAAACAAGTGGCAACCAAGCCGTGTGGAGATGGGGCCTGCCAGCAGCCATCCCAGATGGAGTCTGGATTCCCTTCGTCTCCCCCTGCCCCTTTCACAGCGCTCCATCCTTAAAGGAAATAGCAGTGAGCTGTGCAGCCCAAATCTGCCTCCCCATTAACTCCCTGAGGCTGGGGATGGCGTATTAATGGCTGCACCATGGGGAAGGGGGGAAGGGGCCGGGGCATGCAGCTTTCATGAGGAGCGTGTGCCACTTGCCACTGGGGCCTTAGTGGGTGCCATGGGATTTGTTTTCAGCATATGTGACGCTGTTAATGATTGAAAAATTACCACAACAATTAGTCATGGATCGCTGGAGGCAAGGCCCCCAAATGCTGTGGACAATGTGATTAAACCCATGTATGTGACAATTAACTCTCCTGCAGGTTTATCCACCAAGGAGATGGGAGGTAGGTGGACAAAAAAATGACGGGCAAGAATAATGCAGCAGAATGGACCCGATACAGCTGGCACTATCAATTTTAATCTGACATTGAATTAATCACACTTGGATTAATCCCGTTCTTATTGCGCCATTCTGGTTGCCTGTTTATTTATATTCTTCTTCCTTTGTGTGCTACATGGAGGCATGACGGATTTAATTCCTATCCGTTCCATGTTTTTAAATTTAAAAGGCAAATCCTTCAGTCACGCCGTGTTAGAGGTAGTCCGTGGCGCAATTATCTCATAAAAAATGAGCGGAGTCCAGATGCACCATGCCATGAATCCCCTTCTGTATCACAGCTGAGTAACTCTCAATAAATATTTGCTCACCCAGTATTCAGACTTCATAGGATCTAGTTCTGTCTGCCCAATGAGGCAGACATGCAGTCATACAAGTAATGCTTTCATTGCGCATTTATGTTGCAGGTAGTAAAGACTGGTGTCTGTTTGTTCATGATTCTGGCTGTGTTTTGTAACTTTATTTTGAGGGACCGAAAGCAATCCTTTTGTGGTACTTAGATATTACATTGCCGAGAAGATTCAGAGTGGAGATGCAAAAAGCTCTGGTGCAGGAACCAGAGGGAGCAAGTATAGATGATCTGGCAAAAGATTTTTAAAGGAAAAGAAGCACTAATGCTTATCAGATAGTGACAAAGTCTTGAAGAAGAAATGGTTTGCATCAGCATACAGTCTGCTCCAAATTATCCAGCTGTGTGCCCTTTCTAGTCCAGTAAAAGTAACCTGCTTACTACACTGTTGATACACTGCTCCCTGACAAGTCTGTTGTTTACAGAGTGGCAAGTACAGTTTGATGGATTGAGCTATAGCCACTGCTTATTTTCATCTATAGCTACTGCAGACAGTTCTTTCTTCTCACTCTGTTTTTTGTTTTCAGTTTGTAGACTCTAAAGAAGGTGTACCTGTGAATTCAAGTTGACTTTTAAGATTTGCATCTAGGCTTGCCATAGAGATTCGGTTTTAATCTGGCACGTTACTGCTATGATGTGCAATGCTTAACATTTCTGCAGATCCTCAGATTGCTGGTCTAAGCGTCACATGCGTTCTCATTTTAAAAATCCCGGTGAAAGCGTTGGAGATACAGCATGGCGATTTAAAGATGTGTTTCCACTGAAATCAGTAGTAAAATACCTGCTTGTTTAAAATGTTAATATTTTATCCAGATTCAATCATGAGTCTTCTGTGTATCGCTAATTTGACAGCTTGACAATGCCTGAAGTGCAACTGAACCACCTTTTAGCACAGTGGTTCTTGCCCTCTTGTTGGCAGAGAATACGATTTGTACTTGTGCTTTGAGCTCCAGGTTTAAGTACATAGAAATGAACAAGTCCTGTGAAGTCAGTGGCCAACAAAGACGTCAGTGACCCTTAGGCACACAATTCAGTGCCCAAAGGAGCCTTGTCTTGTTATTTTCAATGTAGCTTTCAAAATGTAGTTCAAGTAGAAGGAATAGGCATGTGGGGACAGGATGTGTCCATTTGCATGGAAATCAATGTGGACAGAGTGGATATCCCATTCACTGATAGTCATACATCCTAAGAGAAGATCGAGTGAAGCTGGCCCAGATCTTACTAGCACATAAAAAAGCTTGCGGGAGGTTCTAGTCACTGTCAGTCACATCATCAGTAGAAGTATTGGAAGTCATAGCGTAAATGAAGCCAAATTTCTGTCAGTGCTGCTTCTCTGATTGCTTCTTACAGTCATTTCTCCCATCTTACATACTTCTGCATTTGGAATCCATCTGGATTTGGTTGGAGTTATTCACTTTTTCTTTCTTTTTTATTTATTTATCTGCAGTTTGCATGATCTCCAGAGAAGTAGTAACCAACAAAATTTCTTTGATCATGGTGGACTTTAAATCTGCATCTCTCAAAAGCTGATGTTGTGTTCTGATAATAATGAATATTAGGGATAATACGAAAATGACATAAATCCAAAATAACCATTGAAATAGACAATTTTTTGTCTATTGTATTTAATTTGTCTCATGGTGGAATCTGTTGTAGGTTCTTACCCTCTTCTGGCAGCTCGGAAGAGGAGTTGAGTGTACTATAAACTTGCAGCAGAGGGATAAAGCCAGCTTGGTATAAAACCAACTTTTACATCGGAATCAAATACTGTCTGTACAGATGATACAAAATACTAATACAGTATGAATTTAATTTTCTTCTCTTTTCCCCTTCATGCTTCCCCAGTCCCCTGAAGTAATCTGATTTTTTGCTGTTGTATTTGGTGCTGCTGTTTGACGGATGGCAAATGCCTCCTGATTACGTAACTAATTGACAGCCATGGAAGTTATTCCTTTATTAAGCAATTTATTAAGCGATTAGGAGGCCATTTATGTAGACTATTAACATAACAGTAACAGTTTGGCACATTAGTAGGAAGAAAGTCATACGAGATGGTTTGAGATGCATTTTTAACTAAACTTTGTTTCATTTCCTCTGAGATTTCAAATCACAGGGGTGTGATGTATTAAAAATACTTCTGCCTTTTTTTTTTTCTGTTGTAAGCTTATGCCTTTTCATAGGGGAAATGTTGGCAGACAAAAGTCAGAAAGTTCAATTAAGTATTTTAGTATCCTGATCTTCTCTAAACCACCCCACAAAAATTTCTTCTCAGTCTTTGAAAATATTAACAAAACAAGATTAATTACTTGGAGGGAAAATTATTTTATAAAAGGAAAGATTTTAATTTCTCTGTACTGTATTTATCAACTCTGTACTTGATAAGTTTTTGCTTGGGGCTTCTTACATTGGGTGATCCATTGGCCTAGTATGCATCACATTTTACACTGCTTAAAGTCTGTTTAAATGTAGTTAATATTCATCAGTCTAATTTGCTGTGCCTGCATAATAAATAGAGTAAGAGTGACTTGGCTTAAATTTGGTTAGAATTAGGCTTAATTGTGCAGTTACAACATCAGTAAGTGCTGTAGGCATGCTTAAAATTACAAGTGGATACCCCTTACATGACAGTGCTTGTTACTCATGTCACACCTGTGACTGGGAGTGTAATTAAGAATTTTGTGTGGGGTGCTGTTGGGGTCAGGGAGTGGGATGGAGCATGTGCATAGGTTGATTGCTTGGATCAATGTGTGTGAATGCAAAATATGTTTGCTCACTAGCAGAAAATACTAGCTTGAAACAGGGACAAGATAAGAGGTCTGCCAGTAGGAGAGCAAACGTTTTGACTAGACAGAAGTTGAGGGTGTTATGTTGAACTCTGTGGTATCTAAACTAAGCTACTTGAGGTGATTCTTTTGATCTTTCCAGTGAGGATACGTCCTCTCTAGACAACATTCAAGCTACGGTCTGCAGTGAGAAATACATTATTTTCTCTGTGCATGGTTTTCATTATGTTTTGCTTACAGGGAACTGGGTGGGAGCAACACAGCACCCCAGATGTCAGAATTTTCTCACTGTGGCTCTGAGAATAGAATTACTTAGGGTGCTTCAGTTTCAAAGACAGTGTGTTAATCCTAACAGCCTTTGGAAGCAGCGTGAAGGGAAGCAGTGCAAGAGGAAAAAGGCCCAGGAATTTTGGAACTAAAGCTGTTGATACAGCATTCACTTTCTGCTTGTTTTTTTTCCCCTTTCCTTCCTAACCTGAAATTTTCCTATTCTGTCCATTATCATTGTTGTTTACAGAAAAACAGAGGTTCCCACATGAGTATTTAATACTCTTCTCAGAAAGTCAAGTGAAAGTAAAACAAGAAGAATAAGTGCTAGGTTGTATGTGTGGGAAAGCACCATGCTTTTGAAGGTGCAGCATTAATAGTTCCTTTATGCAATATATGTATAAGAATTGAAAGGACTGTTTTGCAGTGGTTGTACCTCTAGCTTGGCCAGCCTATAAGGAGTAGTGTAAAGGTTGTATGTTGGCCCAAATACTGTGCTTGTATTTGACAGTGGTGTGTTAGCTTTGGCTGTGCACTCACTGTTATCTGCCAGACAACTCCAGTCTGGAAGCTACTAAGACATGTGCGTTTGGCTTAGCCTCTGCCAAGAAGGTCTTTCCGGATTTTGGTTTGCTGGAGAGTTGTTACACACTGGGGAGGGAGCTGGGGAAGAAGTAGGAGACAGAGGAGGTTTCTCTGTTTTGGAGAATGTTGGCTTTTTGTCTCTCCTTGCGCAACGAGTTTGTAGTAATTAAAGCAGGTTTTTGCCATGTGGAATGAAGGCTTAATGGATGACATTGCTATTCCTTGGGGTAGTGCAAAACAATTAAATATGGTCTTAAATTTTTTTATAAGAATTTGAACCATCACCTGGGCAGATTTCATGATTTGTGGGCAGTACAATATCTGTAAGGGTAGAAATGGGGTGACTGAAAAGGCAGTGTGTCATATTTTACTCCATGGTTTCATGGTCCACTCATGATTATTTCAGGATATAGTAAGCCAACAAAGAAGCTGCAAGATGATGTTCTCAACTAGTGTCTTTCATGAAGTTCTCTTTTGATTAGCCAACATAAAAGGAGAGCAGATTCTAGGCAAAACATTCAAAACTCAATCTTTCTTTCAACCTTGATGCTACTCTGGAATGCTGAGGGTGAAGTTAATTCATAGCATTTGTATGAACCAGTTGTTTAAAAAAAGCACAAAATGTTAAAAAACATATGTTAATAAAGCATATGAATGTATAATTATTTGTGTGCATCTATATGTATTAATACATTTGAGTGCACACACATGCATGCATACACTCTTCCAAATTTTTTCAAGTAGCAGAAACGTTTTCTGCAGATAAAACACAGGATTATGATGTGTTAGTCCTGGCCTTCCTTAAATCTCTTACGCAGAATCTGATCAGTAAAGACGTAGAGAGGACAGAGAAATTACTTATTGAAAGCTGTCCGTTATTATTTGCTTACTTTAGCGTGTATAACCTACTAGCATGTTTGATTGATAGCCTTATTTAGATGTGATGTTATTACAAAGTGTAATTATGAAATTATCTAGGAGCACACATTATGAAAGTCAGTAAATACTTAAAAAGAACACAAGTACTACGGCCTTGAAAAAGATGCCAGACAGAAATGGCAAATTTTATCTTAGGAGGAATGGAAATTTTAATTTAATGAATTAAAATTGCTAATCTGATTCAGACACTTTTACAGGACCAGTGCTTGTGCACTTATCCCTAAACAGTCTGACACTGTGCATGCACTTGGGTTGTTTCTTCACAGCATATTGTACTTCACATAGATGTATTTAGCTCTCAGTAAATAGAAGTATATTAAAAATACTTCTAACATTTGCCCTTTACCACTCGAAGCTGGCTTGCAAACATCCACCCTCTCTAAGTAGAAGTAAATCCTTTGTCCGGTTGATTAGCTAGGAAAAAAATCTCGTAGAGACCTTTGCGAGGTCATTAGTGAAGCTTTGCTGTCAGAACGTGAATATGCCACCTGCCTTCCAGAGCCCAGGGGAGCCCACAGGCAATGTGTGTCTTGGAGCACAGCATCTGCATACTGCCAGACTGATCTGCTAATAGCCAGGGGAAAGAGAGAATTGATGCCAGGGGTGAAGGGAAATGCTGAAACCTTACGAAGTGTTAAGCAGCGCTCACCTATTTATTAGACAGTTAATGCTGCCTGTAGCGTTACCAGTGGAGGATAAAAGAAGTGGGGCATGTTGCAGATTGTTAATTGGACTTGGAGCTTCATGTTGTAATTACTAGCTCACTTTCTTCTTTACAAAGGAAAAAATATCCCAGAAGGGACCAAAGCTGAGATAGTTATCATCTGCTAAAAATCATGTTATGTCTTAAATGTTTCTATTATTTTTGTTTGTTTGTTTAGTGAAGAGAAAAATCATTTTGTTCTCAGGCTGATAATGTGTCAGAAACCAGTGAATGAACTTGGTTTTGATACCTATAATGATCATCCTTTATAGATAGTGGGGTAGAAACTGGTGGTTTAATGTATGCTTTGAGATTGACTGTGGGGCATACATTCCTCTCTGGGAGCATATTTCTAGTCACTGGTTCTGAATTTCATGATAAATTGAGGGTTATGTCTCTGTGTACAGACATTGTGTAGACGTGTCAGTAAGACTAATGGATAGAGCTGCATGCAGAAACGATGAATGGTAAAGCCGTGGGCAAAAATACATGGTAACATATAATGCATACTGTTTTACATATATGTACAAACACATACACTGTAACTGCAAGTGTATAATGTATGTTCTACCTCTTAGTTCCATCTCTACTGAAACTTTGTTTGCATCACTTACCCCATGAACTAGCTAGCTAGCAACTTTTTTTGTTTTTCTCTTATATAAAGCTGCCATATGAAAAGCATTTGTTTTTGTTGTGGGTTTTGGTATTTTCTTGTTTGTTTTTTGTTTGCTTCTTGTTTTTGTTTTCCCTCAGAGGATTTCCCCTCAAGGTTGTGTGACTCAGAGAGCTAATACTTCATCTCTAGTCTGTGAAGACTTTCCAGACTGCAGTGTCACAGCCTGTCATACCTGATAAGAAGATGCAGGTGTCATTCATCTCCTCTGTCACTGTCTCTTGCACAAGGCAAATGTTTCAAGGATGAATGAATGTGTGGAGAGAGATCTTCAGTTGGTGCAGATTGCTGTGAACCCAGCTGAGATGTTGCACAAACTGAATGTCTGCCTTTGATTTCATTCACCTTTCAGCTTCGTGCAACACAGAGGCACGCACACCTATCTGACACTTATCACCAGTTAACTGAGCAAGTTAGTTGCATTTCTCTGTTACAGTGGAATATGGGGTATATACAACAATACTATTGCTGTTCCCACCTTTCATGATGTAAGTGCAGGTAGCATTTTGCAAATTTTTTGCAGGGAAGACGAGGTTTTTATGCATAATGTGGTGTTCTAAAAATTCTTCCACAGGGAAGCTGTTTTAAGTGAACTTGCTGGAAATGCACAAGCTAATTTTAAAATCTTAATCTTAATCTTCCTCTTGGGGTGAGTATTTTTCTTTTGACCTGGGTGCCCTGATGGACAACAGATTGGCCATGAGCCAGCAGTGTGCCCTTGTGGCCAAAAAGGCCAATGGCATTCTGGGCTGCATTAAAAAGAGCGTGACCAGCAGGTCGAGGGAGGTGATCCTCCCCCTCTACTCTGCCCTGGTAAGGCCTCATCTGGAGTACTGTGTCCAGTTCTGGGCTCCCCAGTGCAAAAAAGACAGGGATCTCTTGGAAAGAGTCCAGCGGAGGGCCACAAAGATGGTGAAGGGCCTGGAGCATCTCCCCTATGAAGAAAGGCTAAGTGAACTGGGTCTGTTTAGCCTTGAGAAAAGAAGACTGAGAGGGGACCTGATCCAGGTCTATAAATATCTAAGGTGTGGGGGGCAAAGTGGCGAGGCCAGACTCTTTTCAGCAGTGTGTGGAGACAGGACAAGGGGAAACGGCCAGAAACTGGAGCACAGGAAGTTCTGCACCAATGTGCGCAAGAACTTCTTTACGGTGAGGTGACGGAGCACTGGAACAGGCTGCCCAGGGAGGTTGTGGAGTCTCCTTCTCTGGAGATATTCAAGACCCGCCTGGACGCCCACCTGTGCGACCTGGTGTAGGGAACCTGCTTTGGCAGGGGGGTTGGACTTGATGATCTCTGGAGGTCCCTTCCAACCCCTACGATTCTGTGATTCTGTAATTTGCGATCCTTCAGTTCTTTTTTCCTCTCTGAGTAATCCAGCCTGTGCAATCTCTAGGTTCGTCATCCATGCACACTTTCTCAATTGTGCTTCCATTTATACCATGCCTTCCAGGCTAAGGACAAAAATGATTGCAACATTAAATAGGAGATGGTGTTCCTATCTGTTTTATATGACTTCTTAATTTTGGGAAACATCCTCTCAAATAAAATGATTTTACCATAGTATGAAGCACAATGATATCCTCTAAGGTGGTCATTTATCAGAAAGCTACCATAATAATTTGCCAACTATTCTTTTTGTAAATATTTTACTGTGTTTAGATGAGGATTAGTCTATTTCCTCTCTCTGGCCTGTGTGCTTACTGTGGGTTGATGGTAACTGATTGGCAGGTTTAGATGCTTTCAGGACATACTTAGAGGAAGGCAGGGAAGATGGAGAGAACATGACTATCTCATCCCCTTTAGTACTAGTAAGTGCGATGTACATTCTCATCAGATGAAGGAAGCTTAGGTTTGCAGCTCTCTCTCCTCATCGTGATTGTTTCTTCTAGCCCTGATTTGTACTTGAGATGCAGAAAAGACAAATCGAGCTTACATGTCTGCTTTTTCCCCATCCATCTCTGCCCTTTGAGTTTACCAGCAGGCATATGGACCTCCTCCACCAGCTCCAGCTCATCTTTCCCTCCACTGCTGGAGCAGATGTAACTCCATTGGCAACCATTGACTTCATCTCCATCTTTGCTGACATTTAGGGTAGAGACAGGTGGATTATGCTGAGATTAACTGTTGGCTCAGCTTAATGTTAACTTCACACTACAGTCCATGTATTCCTTGGCCTTTAAGCAGCTTCAAGCAAAAAACATTTTTATTTTTGGTTTTTGCCTATCTAGAAATAATAGTAGCTATGTGTTGGAACGAGTTCTTCCTTCATAAGAAAGATTGTCTGAATGCATAAATACTTCTTTCTTACTTAAAATAAAGATAGTGCCTTGAAAATAATTTATTTGGAAATTCTTTCCCAGCTTATTTGACAATTTAGCATGGTAGTATTCAGTTGTTAGAAAACACACTTTAACTAAGAGGCAGGACAAGCTTCCAACTGTGCACACAGAAAGCATTTGAATTTGAATTTCAATTAATTCACGTACAGCGAGAAATAAAAATGTCATGTTTGGAGGAGGGTTACTGTTGTTTTATGCAGTTTTGTTGGAAGACTCGCAGAATAAATGATTGGCTTGTACTACAGCATGGTATTAGAATAAGAAGCGATTATATTATTAGCTGACAAGTCAGGAGTGGTCTGTATGCTTTAGTTTGCTCCCACGTAAAACTGCTTTGAAGATTACGGGTCTGTCGGTTGTCTCTCATCCTTCTTAACATCATATTCAGGTAGCTGTTACAACATCGCTTGCCCTGTAATAATGTATTGAGTTATCATTTACAAATATTTGTTCAGCCTAGGGAGACCAGGCAGGAGTAAGCAAAAAAAGGTCAGATCATGAGGGGGAATATCCTGTGGCCTGAATTCTTGTATAAATTAGTGTTTTACTTTAGATCATAAAGGAATTACGGTCGGAGCTGTATTGATTACTCTTTGCCTGTGTGCTCTTGATTCCTAGTCAGCCAGGCTTCACTTTGATTTTTGGATTGGCAGAGAGAACGATGCTGGGAAGCCCAAGTACAGGAGAATAAGTGGCCCCTAAAGGACTCTGCTTCTGCTAAGTGTGAGCAGAAGCAGATGGACATTGCTGCATGCCTTGCTTCCACTGTGTGAAAACACTAGTTCACAGGACAATGTATAGAATTGGCAAGGAATTCTCTCATTAAACTGTTGGTGGTTGTGTTTTGAGCTGAAAAATGTATTTTTATTCAAAATTGATACCTGTAGAAAGGACTTGACTCATTTCTGAGAAAATTGTCATGATAAATTGTTTTGTAAATGTCCACTTCTGTCCATTTTGATACTTTGTGACATGAAATTTTTTGATTTCTTTCTTTGTTGTTTGAAAGGTAAAGCATCACATTTCCTGTATGTTGTTTCTGAAACGCTCTGAAAAAAAGGTTTTAAAAACTGTCTTCGCTGTAAATTGAGGGACAGATTTTATGCTACGGTTTGGAGGAGCAGCACAAGAGAAACCGTAATGTGTCTGTGTATGTGGTTGGATGAGATGACCTCCGTCTGTGATTTAAGCAGCCTATACGTGAGTGAATGAGGGCAAAGTGTTTTCTTTTTCCCCAGTCATACCTGTTCTTGGCTTTTACTGGGACAGTCTCGAGGAGTTTTCATAAAATACTATAATCTGATGCAGTGTACTGTCTTGTTACACCAATGCATCTGACACTTCAATGCATAAGCAAACAAAAGAGCTGGGTAGCAAAAGGGAGAATTCTGTCAAACTTGAATGACAAGGGGAGGGGATGTTAATGAGTTTGGGAAGGTTCCCATCATCCTGCTTGGGGGCTGAAGTTCCTAGACAAAAGAGATGAGGTGCAGGTACTAAAGGAGACGTGAATCTGCAGCTGATCCCTTTATAAGATGTCAATGAATTGAAAGAGCAACTCTTGATTTCTTTAAAAATGGAAAAGAATAGCAGCTTCAAAAGAGTGGAATATAAGAATTGCTATTTTCAGATCAGTTAATTTATATATCAAGTATGTGTTTCAGTCTTTTCATCTAGTGTATACTAATTTGATTAATGTGCCTAAACTGTCCTTACTGATAAAATACAGTGGTGCTGTGCAGTCTTGTGGCTGGCTTTCCCATTGATTGTGCCACAGAATAGTATATATGGGAATTGCCCTAGGATTTTCCACTGCTCACTGTTTCAGCACACAGAAAACATGATTTAGTTTTTGTTTTTACCTCCATTTTTAAAAGCCTATTTGATGCTTTTGTTTTCACTGTAGTCCTGTGTAATTTAAAATTCCAAGCTGCTAAGAGTTTGAGAATTTTTTTCTCTCAAGGAGATGGAAAAAACAACGTCTTGTATTGACATGATAATATTAGTGAAAAATACCCAGATATATACAGAGTCACAGAATCACAGAATCGTAGGGGTTGGAAGGGACCTCCAGAGATCATCTAGTCCAACCCCCCTGCCAAAGCAGGTTCCCTACACCAGGTCGCACAGGTGGTCGTCCAGGCGGGTCTTGAATATCTCCAGAGAAGGAGACTCCACAACCTCCCTGGGCAGCCTGTTCCAGTGCTCCGTCACCTCACCGTAAAGAAGTTCTTGCGCACATTGGTGCTGAACTTCCTATGCTCCAGTTTCTGGCCGTTTCCCCTTGTCCTGTCTCCACACACTGCTGAAAAGAGTCTGGCCTCACCACTTTGCCCCCCACACCTTAGATATTTATAGACCTGGATCAGGTACCCTCTCAGTCTTCTTTTCTCAATACACTTAAACCATTAAACGCTTAAACATTAAACCACTAAAACTCTTCGTTCCTTTGGGTTAAATGATATCTGCATTTTGAGTAATCTGCCAAGGATACTGCTTTGCCAATCTGTTTGCTCCTCATTGGACCAAAAATATTTGTAAAATTTGTATTTAGCTGGGAGAATATTCTGTTTTTTTTTTACCGCAGAGAAGGAATATGAGAAGTTTATTCTGGACCTTTCCTTGGAGGAAAGTTGGTGTATCCTTTCTAGGTTCATCCTTGAGATGTCCTTGTAGAAGGAGTGGGTGTTCTAAAATAAATACACTGATACTGCTGGTAGTTGAAAACTTAATAAAGATTTAGTGATTTTTAATTGAACTAAATGCATTGTCCTACACACAAGATGTTATTTCAACTTTCAAAAACAAGAGCAATAAATAATGACAGTGATGCATAATGACACATTAGGAAATTTATGGTGCTACCCACTCCTTGTTAGGCGCATACCACACAGTCTCAAATGACAATCAGACTCTCTGAAGACCTTCCAGTATAAAAATAGATATGAGTGATCTACTGACAGGATGCCATCCTCTAAAAATTCCTGGAAAATCAGCTGTTAGTGACTTATAGGTGTGTTTATACATTTTAAGAATATATACTTGTCAGCTTTTGGAGCTAAGGCATGTAAGGTTTTGTTACAAGAAAAGAGCAGGAATGATATGAGCAGTAAACCGAGATATACCTTACTGGCTGTAATAATGCCTGCCCAAAGTAGTCTTTCAATATACCTATACTTCTCATCAAGCTTTGCTTTTGGTAGTCAACAAAAGCTAAGCAGAATCTTTAGTCATGTGATTTTTCAAACCTAGTTGGTTTGGCAAGTTGAGGAATAGGAAGGAAATCTCCAAAAGCTGATTTAAAAGCATTACTGTAAGTTTTAAATGTGCCACCACATGCTTTTCATTTAATAGAGAAACTGTCTACAGGTGAGGGTTTCTGTCACAGTGGTAGATGGGTCAGATCATGCTACAGTTGTGGGGAGGATCCAAGGTAGGAAGCATTTAGGGATTCTTGCAATTCTCATAGGAAAGGAAAGCTATTTTTTTTTTTCTAACTCACTGAAGTTGTGTGTATGTCACTGTTGGACTTTCCATACAGTGTGATATTAAACATACGGTATTTGGAGTATGATTTAAAATCGTTCATTGACTTTGGCAAAAAAAATAATAATAATTACATGAAAAAGTGGATTTCTAATAATGTAAAATTGGACCTAGGCGTACAGTCAATAAGATGCAAAGAGTACCTGCTTTCAAAAATAGCAGCACTGAAAATATCGGGTGAGGATTAAAATATGTCTTCCTGATTTCTGTTGTGTTACCTCCTTTTGAGGCAAGGATCTGTGATTCCAATAAATACTGAGCAATCTTTGGGTAGAGTTTTACTGATTTTTTCCTCCTAAAACCTGCTGATCCTAGTAATGAAAAGAGAGAAAGGAGAAGGGTCTTCTAGTATTATGAAAAGACCTGCTTGATTGCTGGGCCCCACGTGTGCCAAGGCACAGAATTCAGTTGGCCCCTGACCCTGGGTGTTTCAAGGATGTTTCAGCCTTCTTGAGGTCAAATGTCCTCTTCTGAGCCTGAGCTGTGCAATCTGAAATGATTCCTGACCTCAGCAGTTTGTTTCCTTCTCTTGCTAGGGTTTTCCTTCCCTTTGAGTCCCTGTGCAGAGCTGGTCCCTAGCCTGGCTGTTACATGTGGGCCATCCTTATGAAGCTGGGTTCAGACGCTGTGCTTGAGGGACATGGAGGGGGAGTCACTGGACGGGTCACTGATGGACAGTAACCTGAAAACCTCCATGTCTACCTTGACCATAGCCACAGAGTAGAAAGATTACACAAGCCTGAGACATCCTTGAAAGGGGTTTGGGCACAGGATGGGGAGAAGAGGGTGGGAATGGCTTCTGTGATTCGGATAAAGGGCTACTGCTGAGCTGCTCTGCTTCCTGAGACTGAAGGTTTGCATGCATGAGATTTTTGATAAACAATCTCAGAACTAACTGTTACTGCATTATTATCCTGACTTTTTTTCGATAGACTAACACACACACTAGTATGAATGACAGACATGCCTGTAGCCAGTTTCTGGAGTTGCTTGCCAGAGCTTTTGCTAATTGTTTGTCCTCTGTACACATCACTACATAGAATCATAGAATGGCCTGGGTTGAAAAGGACCACAATGATCATTTAGTTTCCACCCCCCTGCTATGTGCAGGGTCGCCAACCATTAGACCAGGCTGCCCAGAGCCACATCCAGCCTGGTTTTGAATGCCTCCAGGGATGGGATATCCACAACCTCCTTGGGAAACCTGTTCCAGTCTGTGTACATGCTCTGTTTTTACATCATAAAATGTCTTAGAATCTTTACAGTGTTGTATGAACCTTCAGTTGAGGAAGGGGATGTAAAAGTGGATGTTTTAATATTGGCATTTGTAGTAACAGTTGAGCTTTCTTTAAAACAAACAAACAAACAAAAACTTCCAGAATTCGCCATACCTAAATGAACAGATCTTGTTCATCTCTGCTACCATTCTCCACTCTTCAAATTGCCCTGTGACTTTGTTTCTGTGTCCTTGATGGTTCTGTTCTTCTTTTTTTTTTTTGTTTTACTGGCAGTTGTTCCTGATTTTTTGTGCCAGGAAGTTGAGAAGAATGATCTTCTGCGGCACCGAAGTGCTTGTCAGCTCTTTCCAGTCTTGAGTTTTAATGAACAGTTTAGTTCCTTGTCTCAGTGTTTCTCCCTCTGCTGTTTTGCTGCTGCTCTAGAGCTTTCCCTGTGTGAGCAAGGGAGCGCCTGACAGAAAGACAGCATTTCTGTCCTGCCTAAATAATTCCCTTTGCACTTATCCAGCGCCCTCTTTCTCATTCTTTCTCTTCCTTCTTAAAAAAACTAGAAAGAAATGCCACATCCCTAGGTCCCTTCATACTTGTTTGTGTATCTGTATTACAACAGCAGTGTTTAGCACTTGCATAATCTCACTCCTCTGCATAATAGCTGTAATCATTTATGCATCTGTTTTATAACAGGGGAGGGTCATATTCTGAGATGGAGCAGAGCAATTCTGACTCTCCTCTGTGCCTGGCTAGCACTCAGCATCACTCCGCAGTCCGTATTGTGAGCTGTATTTTATGTGTTGAAACGCAGAGCCAAAGTCTTGCAGATTTGAGAACTACTTTGTGTTCCTTTGATTTCTGAGGAGTTGCTCAGCTTTAGGTAGGGACAGCAGTAAAAGGGCAGCACAGCTGGATCCTGGTTTCTCCTGTCTCTAAACATTTTAGGAAGAGTGAGCTGGTAGAGGTTACACTTCCTCAAGAGGAGGCAAGCTGAGAGCCAGTGCCATAATTACTTTCTTGAGCCCAAAGATCACGGGGTGACTCAAGAGCCTGAGAGCTCCTGACTGTCCTTTGCTCATCTCTCCAGACTCCGCTGCACTGCAGATACACCTGCGATGCTGAAAGGCCTTCTTTCCTAATCTGAAGATTAACAAACTGCTGGTAGAGGGAGTGTTTCCTGCCAGGTTTCTATATTAAGTAGCCGTTTAGATGCTGGCTGTAGCAAGCAGAGATCCTACA
This sequence comes from Pavo muticus, assembly GCA_016647715.1. NCBI lineage: Eukaryota > Metazoa > Chordata > Aves > Galliformes > Phasianidae > Pavo > Pavo muticus. Next base: position 294,551 of record JACDJE010000067.1, on the reverse strand, counting down.
GAGATGGTGTGAGCAGTGTCTGTGTTAAAGAGGTCAAAGAGCTGCATCGTCCGCAATCGGGGCAGCACTGAGCCTGGTGTGCAGCACCACAGCAGCACGAGGGGCCGCGCCGCGATCTCAGGGTGGAGCTCTTTTCCTCCTTCATCCCTCTTTTCCTTCTCTCAGTCCTGACCTAGTTTATTAGTGTTAATTTTATTAGTGCATCTGCTTCGTTTTTGTGATTATTAAATGCTTTTGGGGCTTTATAATTTGATTATTTCAGTGCCTTTCTCAATATAATTGAAGCTCGAATTAACGTAGCCCTAAAACATACTTTATTCTAACTTGATAAATCTTGCACAGCTAACCAATTTATGTTAATACTTCTTTCTTTTTTTTGCTCTTATGTAATTTGGTTAGCAGTGAAATCATTTTATTTTTTACCCAGTAGCTGAAGCTGCCATCTCTGTCTGCTAGATATATAAAAGATTATATTTAATGTTTGAAACATTTAATGTTTAGGGCTTAGTATGACATATCTCATCTTTTGGATAGGAGGGTGACAATCCAGTTGGGCATCCAATGATTGTCTCACTCTGTTAATTTGCATCATTGCCTGCTGCTGTGCCAGTTTCTCTTATGGTACCTTTTCATGTCTGTGCTTTCATATTGTTGCTAGTTAGGCTTGTCTCAGGTACTGTACTACTTTCCTCATTCCTTTTCTGTGCCATCTCTTTCACAGTCTTTCATTTCCTGCTGCATTTTTTCCTTTATCATTCATTGCTGCTATGAAATAGAATTGCTTTCCTGTGGTATGGGAAGAAGGTTTCCTCTGCCAAAAAGGAGAAGCAATGGTTGGGAGTCTTGTCAGAAGTCATTTCAGGTCCTCCTGGGTTAAATGGCCTAAAGTTTTTGGTGGTTCACCATGAAGCAACTCAGAAGTTCTTTATCTCCAGAGTGACGACTTGCTAAAATGTAGTCCTAGAAATGTAATGGCACACTTTTCCTCAGCCTGTTCTTATTGTTTCTGCATCTATAGTAATGGTTTTGTGGTAGTTGTACCAATCTTGTCATAGGTACATGGTGTACATCTTCATAGACAGTTTGAGTCACAGGTTAATGTACTGCTGATAGGAAGGATTTAAATTGCAGCTCAGCTGAAGGCCAGCATGGGTGGACAGTGATAGGACAAGGGGGAATGGTTTTAAACTAAGACAGGGTAGATTTAGGTTAGATATTAGGAGGAAGTTTTTCACACAGAGGGTGGTGACACACTGGAACAGGTTGGCCAAGGAGGTTGTGGATGCCCCATCCCTGGAGGCATTCAAGGCCAGGCTGGATGTGGCTCTGGGCAGCTGGTCTAGTGGTTGGCAGCCCTGCCCATGATAGGAGGATTGAAACTAGATGATCATTGTGGTCCTTTTCAACCCTGGCCATTCTATTACTCTATTCTTTGCTTTTGATATCCTTGATGATAGCTTGCAGAATTTTATAGAGTTCTAAGTTGGCAGACTATTGTAGATGACTGCAGAATGTGCTGTAGACCTACTTCCAGCTGGAAACTGGGAAAACCTGACATCTGGTTGGACAGGGAGTGGAATAGACAGTAAGAGTGAAGGCTTGCTGTGCTGCTGTAGCACCCCAGAGAGTTTCCATTACTACTTTTGATGCAGTGCAATGTACTAGAGTGGGGAACAAAGCTGTAGCATCCAGTCTTATGCTCTGTGGGATTTGTCTTTTTCATTTTCTGTGTAATCAAAAGGTACAGAATTGATTGTGTTTGTTCTGTTTTCTCAGTGTAAACTCGAGCACTTGAGGAGTAACAGCGTGTTATGGTGCAAAAAGGACTTGAAAAGTTGCTGGATTTTTTTTTTTTTTTTTGTAATTAAAAATGGAATTGGAAATAGCAACACTTTTTCTGTTTGTTGTACTGATACTTCTCCATTTTCTGATCAATATCAGGTTATGAGAAATAAGCAGCTAGGGGATGTCCATGGCTCAGGAGATCAGTAAGTGGCTTTAGAGCCTTTCACCTTCAGGTTGCCAGTTGGCATCTAGCCCAGGCTGGCAGTGACCAGAAGTCACTGGATTTGCATTTCCAGGCTGAGTCTATCACCAATGAGCAATTGGCAGTAATCAAAACCTTTGGTGTTTTCTTCAGGGAAACCAAAACCAAGTTAAGGCCTTTCTTGTAAAAGCTCCCCCCCGAGAACAGAGTGAAGGTGATTAAGAGTGATGCAGGAAGCTGGATGAGGCCTTCTGCGATCCCCAGGCTCTCTGGATATGCAGGTGATCTTGGTCAAGAGAGTTGGTCAGCTGAGTGCCTTTTATTAGTAACACTGGTACATTTAAATAATGTCCAGAAATGGTCCTTGGTTCAGAGCAATTAGAAAATGTTCCATATCAGGCTTCTCCAAGTGGGTAACTCTTTCATTGTGTCCTCACTTTTTAACGTGCTCAAAAACTTCAAGGAAAGAAAATCATAAATACTCTAATTTAAAAGAGTTATCATGTGCAGCTGGGTAGAGTATACAGAATTCTAATGAACAGACATTTTAAAGATGTCTGGATTGATATTTTTCACTTTAAGATATGGTTTCTGAAATGTAAGTTTGGATGTGCCCATGTTTATTCTCTCCTGAAGGACTTTCCAAAATGCTTGTGAAATGGAATGGTTGTGCTTACATGACAGGAAAAAAACATGTTTTATTTAACTTAAGGAAGTGTTTGGCACACAAGATTTCAGGCATTTGTACTAAGTTGTACCTACTATGCCAGAAAGGGAAAATGTTATTTTTGATCACAGGAAAAAAGGAAGCAATTTATATAGTGTTTTCTACAGTGTTCTTGGTTTTTTAGTGGCAGAGATTCTTAGTTGATGAAGGTGCTAGGTTTCATATAGTGAAAGGGAGCCCTCTGTCCATGTTAGCAAATAGATAGTGGTGGTACTTCACAAAGATTACACCTGTGATCTCACATTTTCAATAACATTTTTAAGACAGTCAGAGCAAATCGCACAAGACAACTGCAGACAGGATCAAACCATGCTACATAGATCAGGATTTTAAAGATAGGAAGATCTTTTCACCTTGAAAGGATTGAGCGTTCTAGTTTCAGTGGAGACTACCAGACTAGTTCTTTTATACAAGTTGAACATCCCAGCTAGTCAGTAAGTTGCTGCATTGCTATTTGGTACTTGTGCTTTCATCCAGTGTGAAAGATGGACAGGAAAGGCCAGCCTGGAATTTAGATTTGTAAAGATCAGGAGCTGTGCCGGTTGTGCTGGCCAAGCAGATTTTAAGACTTTACTATTTGGAATTTTCCTCTGCAGGTGTAAGGAGGAGGGAAAATCTTTCCTAATGATGCCCCTGAAATATAGAATAAAAATAGCTGCGTGATGAGGACAAGGAACTGTGGATTTTTCTTCATAATGTTAATAATAATGCCACATTGAAATGTAATTTCATTTCTGCCATTTAAAAGCCTATTAAGGTGCTATCATGGTAAATAGGTTATTAACATTGACAATGAATGTCACTAGTATCATTGAAAATTCTTCTAATTCCCTTAGTATCTCTTAAATGCTCAGCATAATGTCCTGATCCTAAGTTTTTGATCTAGGGAATCACATCATATATTTTCAGAAAATAAGTAAAACTCATTTTCTTCTTTTTGCAACTGTTTCCCAAGAATAGCGAATTAATAAACATGCTGCTACAGTATACAGAGATCTGTCCACCAGATGATTTATTTCACTTTGCTACATTTGGAATAAAATTAGTTTTCCTTACGAACAGTTAAACTACTTTCAAAATGGCATCCAGAAAGTCTTGTTCTTAATTAAGCCGGTAGTCGTGTTTCTAATAAAGGCATCAGAGAATATCTTGAATGTACCTGTCTGATTTACGTGCATGCATATCAGCAGTAATTCTACTGAAGTTTATGGAGTTTAACCGTCAATGAAAGCAGCTCCAAAACAGCAGACTGAAATGAAAAAAAATGAAGTGGTTTGACTCTTTAATTTGTCTTGTTAAGATATTTTAGAATCATTTCTACCTTTCTGTGCAGAGAAAAATCAGTGCAAAGCTATAGAAATAAGCAAAGCTGTGTTTGTGTAATCTTTTCAGATCTTAAAATGCTCTGAATACAAGGGTTTTTAATTTGACCTCTGAATACAAGGGTTTTTAATTTGATTGCTCATTGTGGCTATGTTCTAGCAGTGTTGCAGCTGTTTAACAGGGCACATCAACGGTGTAGGACAATTGCAGAATGACAGAACAGAGCAGAAGATAACGCTGCAGAAGTGAAATTTGATTTATACTATCCTGACCTTTTTTGAAATTCACCATCTTTAAAGGACACAAGGAGTTCTCATCTAAGTGATGGGTATCTTCAATATCCTGTGTCCCTTTTCAGCTTGCCAGATCATTTTTAACATATATAGCAAGAGTAAAAAGCCTTACCCACAAAATTGCACAAAATCGTAGTGCTGTTGTGGGTAAAGAATCAGAAGGTCAAGGATTTTCTGTTGACTTGTTAGGTGACTATGTCCAGGTCATTGAGGGTGAGTTCTTGTGAGGTGTGTGAGAGTTGTGACACTCTGTGCCTAATGGACTTGGTTTCCTGGAGCTGTGGAAATCAGTTTAGTTATGTGAAGGGAGGGCAGTTTGGTTCCTAGGTGTTCTTTAATAGCTTGAGAATGGTGGAGCACCAAGAGATAAATGATTCTTTTTGGACTGTCCAATAGCACACAGGCACATAGAATGGGCCCGACTGTCTTTGTGGAGTATGTTATATTTCTTTATGACTCAATCATCTGAAGACTGGGATTAAGAATGCTTCTTTCCTCTTGTGTATTTAGGCTGTAACCTCCTTGGAGCACTTAGTGTTTGCTTATGGAGTGCTCAGGAAGTCAGCTGTAGTCCCATGTAGGACATCTCTTTGAACTGGGCTGTCACAGTAGTAAAGACAAAAAGTACTGCCTGTGGTATCTGGATTTTCTTCAACTGCTTTTATCAAGACGTATGTGCCATTTACTTTGTATGGTTTGATGGAACAGATGGGAAGGTAATGTCTGGGCTCACATGAGAGTCATTTTGCATTTTCTTGAGAGCTACCAGAAGTAACTGAGTTGCATTGTTACCTGTGTGTGCTTAAGGTCCTATGTCTTGAGAAAATATCTCAATGACAGGCCTTTGCAATAAGCTGCCATTTCAGCCACTGCATTGAAGTGATGTCTGTGACATGATCTGTCTTAGCTTTGCCACTCTGTGTATTGCTCTTTGCTCCCCTTTACGTTAGCCAAGCATGCAGTTTAGCCTGCTATAATGTTTTCAAAAACTCAGCTCAGCACAGAATGCTCTATGGCACTGCTGGCTCTATATTTGAAAACCTAAAAAGCTGTGAATTTGATAATAAATTTAGCTTCTCTTCCACCTTTTTTCGATCTATGTCAAATATTCCTGAATTTGCTCACTCCTACAACATGATGCTGACGATGGAGAAGGCAGATAATTCTTGGTTTTCTTTTGAACTTTTAGTATTTGAAGGAAACTTGCCAAGTGAGGCTTAGCGCCTGGCTCCAGCCCAACTCGCACTGGAATGTTAGTTCTGGTCAAAGACATCTCAGCCAATGCCCAGCATTTTTAAAACAGATGCTTAAAAGTGCAGATCGTGGGTTTGGTTTTCTTTGGTTCTACTTTTAAGCCATATTTTTACACAACCACAAGAGTAAAACATTACTTTTTAAACATGTGAAATCTGTACAATCATGTCAGAATCTGGGGGAAAAACAAACAAGTCTGCTAAGTATGGAAAGGCAAGGCAGCAATGCTGAAAGCCATTTTCTTTTTCTTCTTGATTAAAGATTTGAAACAGTTCAATCCTTGTGCTGCTGAAGCGTTTCTGGATCTGGGAAACACTTCCCAGATCCTTTGCTTCTTAGAAGCAAAGCTGAGTTCCCCGTGAAAATAAGAGGCAAAAGAACAAAGCCCAGCCCATGTACGTGCAGCTGCGTGTGTGTTCTGCAAGCTGTCTTTTATGGTGAGTCCTGCATTTGAAATTGTCATTCGGGGCTACAACTATAACAAAGAGGACAAGGACTGTGTTGCCAAGAGGACCAAGCAGGCCCTTTATGGCTTCGTGGTTAAAAGGAAAAGGCAGCAGCTCTAGGTGGACAGTTCGAGCAATTAAGTTGTGATGAATTTGTTGCACACCGGGGGCTCTCTCATTTGGAATGACTGGTGTCTTCTTCTCAGAAGATTATTTTGCTTTTTTTATTCTTCCCGTTCTTTCTCCATCTCCACAGAAACAAAGGAACTGAAATTTCCTGGGTCGAATCTACCTGTTTTGGGCTTTTCTTTTTTCCTTTATTGAAGAGAGCCAAAACAACAAAGTATAAAAAGGGATCATCTTACCTCCCTAGTGACGTAGGTTTATTTAGCTGCTGAGCAGAGGAGATTGAAATTGTCTTCTTTATTTTTTCTGAAAGACAGGATGCAGAGGAGCTACTGTTTGAGTCTTGCTGTGCTAGATTAGATTATGCCCAGGTAATAAGTGACTGACACTGCGGTCTTCACTCTGATTTTTCTAATTCTTCTGAACAGTTCTGGTCTCTCTGCATTCCAGAACTCCAGAGTGTAATAACAATATAAAGTTGTATGTGCGATTTTCAGTTTTCCAGATGGCGTACTTGTAAAGGGTTGCCTCAAGCAAAAGAAGTTATCTTTCGACTGGCAAAGGAACACTCTGATACCCACATACGGTATTATGTTTTGTAACTAAGTTCATTAAACGTGGAAAGGGAAAAATTCAAGTTCTAATGACCATACTTAATTTTTAAAAAGCTTGTATTAATAGAACAAATAGAATATGCATTTTTATATATATGCCTTCTGTCAAGAAAAACACCAAAAGACTGAAAACAAACTGTTGTTCCACAACTTTTTCCTGAATGTAAATCACAGAATGATACAACCCCGTTTTTCCAGCCACTCTTCAGTTAACTTCTTGAAGAATGGAAAATGAGAAGAAAAGGATGCTGGAAGAATTAGCACTTCAGGGTCTCCTTTCATTCATCAAAGAGATGTGTTTTCAAGCTTAGTGTGGTCTCACACGTGCTGCCATCAGCAAAATCATTACATTAAGAGTTTCCCAAAGTTAGTAGAGAATTAACGGAGACGTGCTCTGAAACTCCAAAGACAATCATAAAGATGTCAAAGATCTCCTTTGATCTTCTGTTTGTTTTCCATAACTCCTCTGATAAAGGCACAAATTCTTCACAATAACCAGAACAAGGCATGGTTTTATGAAGCAGCATTCTGCCAGTAAGGATGCTTGCCAGAATAAACCCCTTGACTTTAAGGTGTACAGCATAAATGTTTCTCTGACACCAAAGAATGAAGTTGAGTTTCTAGATAGAATTGAACTTGTGTTGTTATTTTACCTATTTGAATTTCCTCTTCCTATTCCATTGTTTTTATGTTTCCCTAGAGAACATTGGTTTTTCTCCTTAGGATTTTGATCTGTGTTGAAGTCACAATTCCATACTTCAAGGAAAAAAAAAAGTTTATTTGTCACAGTGTGCTGGCATGCTTAGGGGATGCCTCTTTGATCCAGTCCAAGTTGTGATGGTTTTGAGAACTGGTAAGCATACTTTAAGCCAAATTGCTGAAGGCATTTTGGGATGTAAGTATGTGATGCCACTTTTGTGGGGAAAAAAAGTTCCACTGGTAATCAGGGACCTCTTTCTCAAGCTTCATGCTGGAAGAAGACAGCTTCTATTTTTGAATATTTCATGCTTGTCACAGGTGGTGTCAAATTTTATCTTTCTTCTTTGTATCCTATCTTGCATTTTCTGTGTTGACTATATATGTGTATTATGAAGAAAGAAGTTACATTCCAGATTTTGAGTTTCAAAAATATGTGAAAAAATTGACTGAAGAACCATCACAAATCTGTCTAGGGCCATATTTTTGATTTTGTATCATTGCTGGCTCAGTCTTATATGGCACTCTGCCAAATCCCAGCTGATGAAATAAGATATTACAGACCAAAAACCAGGAATATTACAGGTTAGGTTTATTTAGGAAGGAATAAATATGGCCATCCAGCTCCATGTGAAGAATTTTTTTCTTAGGGAAACGCAACAGTTTGCTTTGTCTGAAATAAAGGCACATAAAGCCTTTGTGAGAAATAATGAGATAGTTCCAGGAGGGATAGGAAAAAATATCTTGGAATACCTGTTTATTGTCCATAGAGTGATGCATAATATGCTAACTGTGAGCCAGCAATAATCTCACAGCATCTTGGGTTGTATTAGTAGTGTGGTCAGCAGACTGATGGAGGTGATCCTTCTCCCCTGCTCAGCCCTGACAAAATGCATCTGGAGGGCTGTGTCTGGTCCTGGCCTCCCCAGTGCAAGAGAGATGTTGACATACTGAGGGGAGTCCAGTGGTGATTAAGGACTTGGACCTGTTTAGAATGGGGAGAGAACCTTGAAAAGAGAAGGCTAAGAGGGATCTCCTCAGTGTGCAGAATTACATACTGGGCAGAACAAAGATGACAGGCCCGAACTTGTCTCAGCAGTACCTAGTGAGCTCAAAATTGAAATATAGGAAATTCCTTTTAAACATAAGAAGTAACTCTTTTTCTGTGACAATGGTCAAACACTGAAATGGCTTGCCTGGAGGGGTTGTAGAGTCTTTCCATCCTTGTAGATATCCAGAACCCAACTGTCCGCAGTCCTGAGCATTCTGCTCTAGTTAACTCTTCTTGGAGCTAGAAGGGTTTGACAAGACAACCTCCTGAGATCCCTTCCCACGTCAGCCATTTCTGTAATTCTGAAGTATACAGTATTGAGGAATAGAGAATGTCAGTTTAAGAGACTTTGTAGTAACCTGTCACTTCTGGCAGTTTCAACTCATTTTATGTACTTATGTAAATAAAAGTGACAGTAATAATTTTCAGTAAATAGAGTAAATTCTAAGCGCTCATGATTCTCTTGGTTTTAAATGATAGCACCTGGCACTGGGAAGATGTTTCTCCATTACATACTGAGGAAGTACTTACATAGACTTTTGCCCTGTGCTCCCGTGTTATGTATTTGGCAGAGGATGTGCCAGGAGATATGAACTCACAGGTACTTTACATCATGGTGGGTCTCATCATTTCTATCTAGTTAGCAGGTAACTTAAACAGCACTTTATCAGGGCTAGAAATTAAACATTTTGGCAGTGTTAATTAAGAAAATGTGAAAATGTCTTGGGTCCACTGTTCCCTGCTTTCAGAGGAGACAACACACTAGATGATCTTTTGACGTCCCTTCTAATCACTGACATTCTGTGATTCTGTGATATTTGGTGAAAAAGGGAGGACATGTTATATCTTGATGCTAATTGGTTAATTTTTCTCTTTTCCCTTTTTTCCCCTGTAAGAAATGCCCATGTTCAGTATTCCAGGCTCAGGCAGAATTTGCTATGAATCACAGTATTTGACACTTTTGCAGAAGTGGGCAGCCTTCAGAGAAGAGAGGTGCACCAGACCAGAGAAATGCAACAGTTTATATTTCCTACTTCCTGGTGTGAATTCTCTCCCGTTTCCTCATTGGCCGAGGACTACAGGGTTCTCATTCCCTCAGCCGATGCCCTACCTCTGTTTACTGCTTGATTAACACCTCCCTATTCTCCTCCTGTTTTTCTTTAGTTTTTACCTATTATGGCATGCTGGGATGACCTCTCATAGCTAACCTTCCTCTCTGGCTATCATTCAAACCACAGAACTGTTTTGTGCTAGTACATCTTCTGATGTTACTCAAAAATGCTGGTCTTCATTTCTGCAAGCAGAAATTTATCTTGTATCAGAGTTCCATGGCACCTCTTTGGACGTCTTTAGAGTCATAACATCTTATTGTTAGGCAAAAACATTTCTTTCCCTGCACTCCCTAGCTGGCCATACCTCAGTATTCAGAGTATTGCCAGTTGTATGTTTATGGTTATGCTTAATTACAAAACAATTTTCCTCTTGATTCTGCTATGGATGGTTTCCTTTGGGCAGTTCCCTTCACACATCATTGATGGATCCACTGTACTAATTCTCAGTCATTGCCCAAAGTTTACAGATCTGGGTTTTTTTACTATTTTTTTTTCCTTACTTTTATTCCCTGTTACGTAATTCTTGTTCAGGCTAGGTTTAGTACTTACTTTCCAATAATGAAACACTACATGAAGTGGGACAATATTATTTGTTACTTGGTGTTTTAATATCCTTTTAAGTTCAACAATAAAATGGCATGAGGAAAATCAGCCTATAACAGCTAGCTATTGGCTCTGCTCTTTGTGCAGAAACACGGTTTTGTGGATTAAGGCCATGAAGCTAAATGTATATTTAAAGAATGTATCCTCTTCTATTTTTTCCTACTAAAAAAAGGCTTTGAATTCTCAACAAAGGATTTTATTTTTCAGGTTACTCTCTTTCACAGTCTCTGTTCTGCACTGCTTGAAGTTTCAGATTATCTGAAGAGCTGGTCATCTTTGAAATCTGACCTGAATAACCCTTTTCTGTAGAACCCACTAGTACTAACCAGTCAGAACAAAGAGATGATGCAAAACTTTGACACAACCAATGGGTTGTATGGGTTGTTAGTATTGCATGATAGTTTTATATGATGCTGGAATAGTAAAATGAAGTAAAATCCTACTGAAATGGCATTTGTCAGTTTTTCAAGCAAATATTTTTTAAAACACTTGTAATAAATGGGGTGCATTGTAGTCCCAGGAGGAAAAATACCCTGAGGCTTTCAGAAGGATTACATTCACCCTCTTAGCAATTGTTTATATTGAAAGCTTGTGGTGTATGTTCTCATTAAGTATACAAGCATGTTCGTACTGTCTACCTAAACTGCTCAAATTGTTGGATGGCTCGTTCATATGAGTGACCACTGGTTCTTTATACTTTTCACCTATTGCATTTGTTGTCGTATTTATTACATGGTAAATGCTTCAAAAACAGCATAACTGTAATTAATGAGTTAATAAAAAAAACAAATGTACTGGACGTTATACTTGGCAGGTAGGGCATGCTAGTTCTAAGCTCTGTGCTCATCCACTGCCAAGAACAGAACATAATGCTTTCTGTTACACTATTAAGAGCATATTTAATTAAGACAAAATGCATAATTATTCTTTTCAGAGTAACATAGTTCCTTCCCAGATGAATCAGAATTTAATGTGATGGTCTCCTTAGGTGTTTGCTGAATATTCTATTCTCCTCCTGTGTTACTTATTCATGCTCTTTCAGAAGCTTAATTGCATGCAGTGACACATTCAGAGACGATGCAAGCACATTGTACCATAATCAAAAGTTTTGCTCACGGATATTCCGTATTAAATATTAAAAGGGCAAACGTGATGATTTCTTACCTTTGTTGCTTTTTTTCTCCAGAAGTATATTCTTTATCAGAACAAGACAGTGTCTGAAACTTCAGTGTATTTCCTGTAGGTTGGGGAAAAAGAGACCTTAAAATGTGTGATCCTTGGGATCCACAAAAGACTGTTTGCAAACACAGTCATTTCTTGCCTAATAGCTGCACCTTCCTGTGAGGCCAGAGACTTTCCAGGACAACAAAGGTATTGTGTGGCAGGAGAGTGTGTGAGCTGATGCTTATGAGAGCGTAGCCCTTTATTCTCCTTTCCTATGACATCTGGTCTAAAGAGTGGGATCAGGGCAGAATCTGGCTACCTTGTTTTACGGAGTCACAGAATTGTAGGGGTTGGAAGGGACCTCAAGAGATCATCGAGTCCAACCCACTGCTAAAGCAGGTTCTCTAGAGTAGGGTGCACAGGTGGGTCCTGAATATCTCCGTAGAAGGACACTCCAGAACTGCTCTGGGCATCCTGTTCCAGTGCTCTGTCACTCTCACTGGAAATAAATTCTTCCTCATGTCCAGAATGAATGTCCTGTGTTCCAGTTTGTGTCCATTGCTCCTTGTTCTATTGCTGCATGGCACTGAAAAGAGACTGCGTCCATCAACTTAACTCCTGCACTTTTAGATAATTGTAAAAAGTGATGAGATTCCCCTCTTAGCCTTCTCTTGTCCAGACTGAAGAGTCCCAGGTCTCTCCTCAGCCTTTCCTCAGAAAGGAGATGCTCCGTTCCCCTTATCATCCTTGCAGCTCTCCAGCTGGACTCCTGAAATTCCCTCTTTTTCTTGAACTGGGAAACCCAAAACTCTAGATGTGGCCTCACGAGGGCAGACATTACCTCCCTCGATGTGCTGGTCACACTTTTTTTAATGCACCGCAGGAGACCTTTGGTCTACTTGGCCACAAGAGTACCCTGGCGGCTCATGGCCTGTTGTTCACCAGGGAACCCTGGTCCTTCTCTACTGAGCTCCTTTCCAGCAGATCTGCCTCTAACCTGTACTCATGCACGGTTATCCCTCCCACAGGCGCAGAACCCTACACTTGCACTTGTTGAACCTCATCACGTTCCTTTCTGCCCAAAAGAAGGGCTCGTCCGGGATTTGAACCCGGGACCTCTCGCACCCTAAGCGAGAATCATACCCCTAGACCAACGAGCCAGCTTAAAGCAACAACCTCATGCAATCGTTCCGTCCAACTCCTCACTCTGCTCTGCGCTGCCCAAAACTCTAATTATATGCCTCACATTGCTGCCCGCACGCTTCTGCAACTCCAGCTGCTTGGCGCTCTGCCCCGCACAAAAGCAATCAAATTAGACAACAGCCTCATACATTACATCATGCCTCAGCAGAGCACACGGATTCGTATTCACGCGTGCCATCCAATTCTCACTACAATCTCATTCCATCACGTGGAGTCTCTTCACGCACTCACGGGGAACGTTTGAGAACTTGAATATAAAATGCAGCTTCCTACACTCCAGCTCCAATAAAGGAAAACTAAGTCACACAACCATGTGTCAAATATGTCCATACACCAATATCGCAAATTGGTCACAATTGTTAGCGTTCTCTCCACAGATTTAAAATCATACCAAAATTAATCTGAGCACGTCCACAGGGCCACGGAGAGCTGCTGGAGCACCTCCCCTGCAAGGACAGGCTGAGAGAGTGGAGACTCTTCAGCCTGGAGAAGAGAAGGCTCTAGGGGCACCTTATAGTGGCGTTCCAGTACCTGAAGGGGGCTGACAGGAAAGCTGGGGAGGGACTTTTTATAAGGGCATGTAGAGGCTGGACAAGGGGAAATGGTTTTAAACTGGAAGACGGTAGACTTTGACTAGATATTAGGAAGAAATTCTTTACTGTGTGGGTGGTGAGACACTGGAACAGGTTGCCCAGAGAGTTTGTGGTTGCCCCCTTCCTGGAAGTATTCCAGGCCAGGCTGGATGGGGCTTTGAGCAATGTGGTCTAGAGGGAGGTGTTCCTGCCTATCGCAGGAGGGGGTTGAAACTAGGTGATCTTGAAGGTCCCTACCAACCCAAACCGTTCTATGATTCTGTGAATATCTTTATTATCAAACTTGTTGTGATCCGAGACAGCAAATATTCAGAACCCGGTGAAGATCTGGGGATTCGCCAGCGTGTATCCTTCTATTCCTGTGAGCTTAGCTCATTGAGATCTTTGTTCAGTTTGTGCATATTTTGTTTTTACAGCCCCTTTTCAGACAAAGATCACAGAAGGAGTAATGAACAGTTATACGTGTTTCTTTAGTTTCCAACAGAAATAACTAATGGAATAATATACATATTGTGTCTGTTGTGTGATGGTAATCTTGGGCGGTAAAGAGAAAAAAAAGGTAATGAACAACTAACTGTTGCAGTGAGATACTGGCAGCCAACTGCACTGGACATTATTGGACTCACAACAGTAGAACCTTGTGCTACCATCTAGCTCTTGCTACTCTTGGTTTGATAGGTATTGATAATTGAAAGATCAGAGGGCCATACTTTTCGATTCCTGGTGCTGGTCCCCATAAAGAATGGATTCTTCTTTCAGAGGAGCCAGATACTAAAACTTCCTTTGAAAGCAATTTGAACAAGAGATGTTTATGTTTTTTGAAATCTCTTGTAATACATTTTGAAAAGCATACTACTAAGCTATATGCACGTTTGTGGGGATAATATATAATGGAGTGGTGGAGAAAGATTTGTGTATATTTGAAAATTATAGTGGCCTTGATAGCCGCCATGCTGCATCATCAAAAAGAAAGAAGGTGACAATCCATCCCTAATTTCGGTGTTGTACCTGATGTACAAAGAGCAAAAGGACCACTCAAAATGAGAAGTGTTGATGTATGGCTCTCGTGGTTCCAATGCGTGCTGCTGCCAGTCAGCATCTCTCTCCAGTCTCTCCCGATGGATTGTTTTCATCCAAGGTGGATCGTGATGGAGAAGGTGCAGGAACCAGCAGGCAGCCAGGTGGTGATGAGGTGGAAAGGTGTCCACAGCACGGAAATGATGTCTGTAGGAATAGGTTTTCTCTGTGAGAGGTAGATGTAGTGATGGAAAAAGAGAGCTTTTTAGCTGCATGTGGCTAAGGTGGAAAGTATGATCTTGATGAGGAGCCACAGACTGAGAACTTCTGTGAAATCCACAGCCATAGCAGATGTTGGGCGCTTTTGATGTTGGTGCTGTGTGTTGTAGGAGCATGCCTCCCTGAGCACCGAGGGAGAAATGCTGGCACTACTCTTGCTTTGTAGCAGCCACATTTTGCACCCTGAAGGCCTGTGGCACCGTCCAGTGTGACATGCTGTTAGGCCACCAGGAGGAGAGGGAAGCTGCTTGTTGTCACTCCTGCCTTGGCACTATACTGCTGCTTTTCCAGTGATATGCTGTCCTTGTCCTGCGCTGTTGTCTTCTGTGATATCTCTGCTAAGCTTTACACTGGAGTGAAAGTCCTGTGTTCCATCCGCACACTTAGCTCTCACTTACAGCTGTCTGGGCTTAAAAAGAGCTTTTTCTTAGTAACCCTGAAAATACTAGTTCAGAACCATGGTGCATCTTTGTGAGATGTATACATCTCTATCTGTATGTAAATATACAAGTGCGCATTGTTCTGTAGATGTGATCACACTTGTAATACTCAGCTCCACTAAGCATAGCAGAGAGATGTTTTTTTAACAACAGAGCCAGAGTTTAGGAGAGCTGTGTTTCTGTGGAGAGGTTTGTTCAGTCCCTGTGCTGATGATCTGCCCTTCAGTTTGCAGTACTGACTCCAGATTCAGCATTGTAATGTTGGTGACAAAGTGCTTCTACCTACTAAAATGTATTTGTTTGTATGACATGAATTAACAATAATACTTTACAGATGTGGCAGAGGGCATCTTGACTTTCTTGCAGGTGCCCTTAGGAATGAAGCGACAGCCACCAAGGCACATCTACTTAACTCTGACTGTTTACACCATAAAAAGAAATTGACTCTTCTAATTCTATTCAGAACTGTAGAAAGCTGTTGTTGCTTTGGATTATTTGATCTCTCTGGGGAAACTTCCTTCAAACATAACAGCCTACATTTCTACTTTGTTAATTATAAAGCTGTGAACAAGAAAATGTGAGACAATCTTTACTATTCTTAGTGTAATAGTAACTTACCAAAATATTACTGCCTTTATGAGTCCCAGTGGAAGATCTTTCTTTGTGGAAAGAAAAAACCTATTAAATAAATGAGAAAATATATTCCAAATGTATTAAGCAAATAATCAACGTACATTTATCATGGTGTCTTCTAAATCTTAGGGGTTTTTTTTGCAGAGTGGCTCATGATTTTTTTTTATGTACCCCACCCAGAGCAGATGTTTATTTTTCTGAAACATTACCATGTGTGTTTTCTGCAAGGAAGGACAGATAAAAATTATTCTTTTCTGCTGATATAGAAGATCAGCTGGGAGTCATGTAGAGTAATACTTTGTTCTTGGCTGCTATTGAGGCCCTTCATAAAGATGAAAATTTTTCTTTTGCCTTCTTATTGGAATGTTTCTGAGAATCCCTAAATAAAGTTGTTATAGGCCTTTTATTGCTTAAAGGATCTTTTCTGGAAGATGGAAATCTTAAGATGTCAGACAAAACGCATGGAGAGGTGTGAACGCTTTGTGTTGTCCGTCTGGAATCCAAAACAGGTGAAAGTCCTTGGAAAAGTTTTGAGGTTTTCTCCAGCAGTGTGATACATTCTTGTTGTCTGCATTGCCATTAATTATTTTCAGATGGCTTTTCTATTGTGTTTGTTACGATCCAAAGCAGTGGCTTGCATGGATATGTTTTCCCCGCTCACTTTTTTTTTTTTTACCTGGAAGGCGGGGATTGCTCTGTGAAGCTTAGGATTTTTAATGGACATACACAATCTTGTCTTTTTCCAGGTTTTGAGAATTTTGACTTATTGACTATTTCTTTAAAAAAAACTTGAAAGTCAATGTATCCTAGTCAATTCAACAGCAAATTACTGACCTGTGTCACTATCTGTAGAGATACAACTCAGTGAGACCCAGTCCTGAGCACGTGGCTCTAGGTGGCCCTGCCTGAGGAGGGAGTTGGACCAGATGATCTCCAGCAGTCCCTCTGCAATTCTGTGTGTTGCACAGAGGTTCTTAAGAGAATTATGTCTCAGTGCTTTGCTGTTTGTGTGTTTCACTGTGATCAGTTCTGCTGCTATGCTTGATAATTGAACGGTTTTGGTCCAATTCCTACAAGGTCCCCACAGCTCCCCTCCTTACAGTATCATCAGTGTCAGTGATTGCCAGTTACTGGCTGCTTTGAATTGCAAGACTGTGGCTGAGGTGATGACCTAAAGTAGACATTCTGAGGTTTGAAATCATCAAGTTTTTGAAACCAGAGCTGCTGCAACGTGCAGCTTGTTTTTTGTTGTGTCTGCGCCTCTCCAGTGCGCAGCTGTTAGAAGACACTTCGTTGAACAGTGAAATCAAATCTCACAACATTAGAAATAGGATGACTTTGGGTGCAGAGTGTTTACCATTGGCTTCGGAAGCACCAGCCTACTACCATTTTGCTCTGAATTCATTAACAGACCATTGTTGTCACCCAGTTAAGCTTTAAGGTGGAAGGCTTAAGAGATAAAAGCTTGTTAGTAATGATTTTTTTGCATAGATCTTGAAGACATGTCATAGTAACTCAGTCTTCTGAAGTTTGTAAGTGCTTTCTGAGATGGTCACTGAGCACCAGATGGATTTAGCTGCTATAGTTGAAGTAATCAGGCCTGCCTCTTTTTTTGACAGGCACCATTTAGCAGCCTGAGTGATAGCCTTGTGCCTTTATTTCACCTGCGAAACCTATGCTCATGTGACCTTAAAAGACCACTATAAGCTTCTAAGCTCTTGGAATATTTCTAAATCTTTATTGATCATGCTCATCAACCATGGCAAATATATAGAAGAGCTCCACAGTGATGTTGATGATCGCAGTGTATTGGCTCAATCAAACAGTATCAAACCTCGTTTGATACAAAACAGTATCAGCACTGTTCCCACACCGTATATGTATATTTTTTCCCTCAAATCATGTCCTAGCACTGTGTTCCATTTTGGCACATAGGGCAAGCAGAGCAGTTTTACAATTTTTATGAGACACAAAACTTTCTCTTTTCAGTGGTAGTTGGGAGGAACAGGAAATATTTGTATGTCATCTCCTGGAAGTGTTTTTGTAAGTAAGATTTTATTCTAGTAGCTTTTGGGGTTGTTTTGTTTTGTTTTGTTTTTGCTATCTTCATGGCCTTTGGAAACAGAGCAGTTTAAGGGCAGAGAACAGTACTTCTTATATATACATACATACATACATACATACATACATAATTATCTGTGCAGTGCTTGAATTGTAGTTGTGCAAATTTATCTCCCTTTCTTTCTTGAACTGTGTGGATTTGAGGACAGAGAAGATGGATACAGGCAGTCTTTGCAGTTTCCTTTACGTAGCATATTTGTGTGGCTGTGAATTTTAAGGTCAAAAATTGGTGAGGGTCAGGACTCCGTTGTGATTCTGTGATAATAGATGGCAGATTTGCTAGTTTAAACTGGTCTAATAAAACTGAAGTAATGATGAATTTATAATGAGATTAGTGGTAGGTACAGAAAATTGAGAATAACTGGCTTTTGGGTTAGTGAGAGAAGTGGAAGTGTTCTGCAATCTTGATAAGTGAGTATATCTCAAACAAGCCTCAAGGTATGTCTGCCACAAGCAGACTAACTGTGGCAGAGCTGGCTAATGCATTCACCTTGGCTAGAAAGAAGTGGGATAAGTTATTCTTCCTGGAGCTTCTTGTTGGCCTGACTGGGCTGGAACTGGCCTCTGGCTGAGCTGGGTCAAGAAGCAGCCTGTGAACCTTCTGCCTTCATGGGTGGCATAGACATCACTGCAGTTACTCTGGTTGCAAAAGAGAGACAGGAAAGGGTTATTTTGCTTGCCTAAAAGACTTGTCTAAGCATATGGTTAAGTAACTGATTAAATCTAAAGCAAAGAGTGAACAATATGACTAGTGGTTTGACTGAACTCACTTCCTCACTGTGCTGCCATTAGATGAGTATCAGCTGCACACAACAGCATGCTGACTGTACACTCCAGGTATTGGGATGACAGACCAACAAAGCACACATGTTGGTCTAAACCTTCTTCCCATGTTGAGGAGGGATTGGAATTGGCCTGAGTCTGCTTTTCTTGGGTTTCTTTTTGTGTTTTTGATGCTTGAATTTTCTTGACTTCTTTAAGAATGTTTTCCAAAGGCAATCACGTGGCTTCGAATAAAACATACAGCTTGGCAGGCATCCTCCTGCCTTGCCTGGCCCGACTCTCTGTGGTGTTTTTTTATGAAATCTGAATTAAGGTGAATCTTATCTGAAATTTTGTTACTTAGCTCAAGCAGTTGTGCATTCAATAAATGTGAGCAAACCCATGGAAACACAAAGCTTCTGATTCTAATACTTACACTTTGAGCTAGGAATAACAGTGGTGAAACCAACGGTACATCTTTTATGTGCACGTGCATAGAAATTAGAAGAAATAATAATCGGGCCTTTTTTTTTTTTTTTTTTTTTCCATTTGGCTAACAACAGCTTCGATCTCATCTGGTCTGAATTGGCACAGCTTCACTGACGCTGGAAGAGCTTTTATACTAATTCACACCAGCTGAGCATGTTAAGCAAACCAGCCTGTGCAAGTGTTGTTTTGTTGTGTTTTTAATTCCCTACCTCCTTCTGTTCTCCTTCTTTCTTTCTCTCCTCCTGTTTTCCATCTTGTGCTCGTGTGCTTGGTGTTTTTTTTATTCTGCCTCTCATGAGCAAACTCCAGTGCTGGCCCATTGACTGTACATAAAGTACAGGGCTGTTTCAAAGTAGGGCTTCTTTATATGAATCCAAAAGCCTATTAATATCTGATTCTAGGTACTTTTACATATTGAGAGAATTTATTATGAACACAAAATGAAGATTTATCCATTTGCTTAGTTTTTCTTCCTTCGAATTAGTTTCAGTTGTGGAATATGTCTGTGTAAGTAAGCTCTAGTTCATTTGATTTTCATAGAATCATAGAAAGGTTTGGGCTGGAAGGGACCAACCCCCTCCTGCGATAGGCAGGAGCCCCTCCCTCTAGACCACGTTGCTCAAAGCCCCATCCAGCCTGGCCTGGAATACTTCCAGGAAGGG
The DNA here is from genome assembly GCA_016647715.1 of Pavo muticus. Classification (NCBI taxonomy): domain Eukaryota; kingdom Metazoa; phylum Chordata; class Aves; order Galliformes; family Phasianidae; genus Pavo; species Pavo muticus. Next base: position 274,956 of record JACDJE010000067.1, on the reverse strand, counting down.
GGCAACCACAAACTCTCTAGGCAACCTGTTCCAGTGTCTCACCACCCTCACAGTAAAGAATTTCTTCCTAGTATCTAGTCGAAGTCTACCGTCTTCCAGTTTAAAACCATTTCCCCTTGTCCAGTCTCTACATGCCCTTATAAAAAGTCCCTCCCCAGCTTTCCTGTCAGCCCCCTTCAGGTACTGGAACGCCACTATAAGGTGCCCCTAGAGCCTTCTCTTCTCCAGGCTGAAGAGTCTCCTCTCTCTCAGCCTGTCCTTGCAGGGGAGGTGCTCCAGCAGCTCTCCGTGGCCCTGTGGACGTGCTCAGATTAATTTTGGTATGATTTTAAATCTGTGGAGAGAACGCTAACAATTGTGACCAATTTGCGATATTGGTGTATGGACATATTTGACACATGGTTGTGTGACTTAGTTTTCCTTTATTGGAGCTGGAGTGTAGGAAGCTGCATTTTATATTCAAGTTCTCAAACGTTCCCCGTGAGTGCGTGAAGAGACTCCACGTGATGGAATGAGATTGTAGTGAGAATTGGATGGCACGCGTGAATACGAATCCGTGTGCTCTGCTGAGGCATGATGTAATGTATGAGGCTGTTGTCTAATTTGATTGCTTTTGTGCGGGGCAGAGCGCCAAGCAGCTGGAGTTGCAGAAGCGTGCGGGCAGCATTGTGAGGCATATAATTAGAGTTTTGGGCAGCGCAGTGCAGAGTGAGGAGTTGGACGGAACGATTGCATGAGGTTGTTGCTTTAAGCTGGCTCGTTGGTCTAGGGGTATGATTCTCGCTTAGGGTGCGAGAGGTCCCGGGTTCAAATCCCGGACGAGCCCTTCTTTTGGGCAGAAAGGAACGTGATGAGGTTCAACAAGTGCAAGTGTAGGGTTCTGCGCCTGTGGGAGGGATAACCGTGCATGAGTACAGGTTAGAGGCAGATCTGCTGGAAAGGAGCTTAGTAGAGAAGGACCTGCCCCATGAATGCCTCAACAGACACGTCTCCTCAGCCCTCACAGTATAGAATTTCTTCCTCATATCAAGATTAAATCTACCATCTTCCAGTTTGAAACCATTTCCCCTTGTCCTGTCTCTACATGCCCTTATAGAAAGGCCCTCCCCTTCCCCTCCTGTGGGCCCCCTTCAGGTACTGGAAGGCTGCTATAAGATCTCCTTGGAGCGTTCTCTTCTCCAGGCTGAAGGGTCCCCACTTTCTCAGCCTGTCCTTGCAGGAGAGGTGCTTCAGCCCTCTGATCATCTTCATGGCCCTCCTCTGGACCTGCTCCAGTATCTCAATGTCCTTCTATGTTGGGGGCACTAGAACTGGATGCAGTACTCCAGCTGGGGTCTCATGAGAGCAGAGTAGAGAGGCAGAATCACCTCCCTCGACCTGCTCATCCCACTGCAACCCAGAATATGGTTGGCCTTTTGGGCTGCAAGTGCACATTGCCAGCTCATATTGAATCTTCCATCAACCAGCACCCTGAAATCCTTCTCCTCAGGACTGCTCTCAAGCCATTTTGGAGGACTCACAGTGAATACCTACTGAATTCTGCTGCTGATGGTTATTCTTTTTTAGAGTTTGTTAGAAGAACTTTTGTTTCTATTGTGTCACAAAAAGAGGAAAGGATTTACATTAACTGGAGGATCTGCTCTACTATATGGTGACGCTGTTTTACCTCGCTTAAGGGAATTATGTGCATTTTGTAGAATGAAAGCTTATGCTAAATGTATCTGTGAACTTCTCATGGTAATTATCCGAGGACACCTTGATTAATTTGCTTGTATTTTAATGGTTGGTAACATCTTAAATTGTTCAGGAAAGCAGGCAACCATGATGATAATGGTGCTTAGAAGCTAAAAACATCTTGTAATTATGTGCCACTTGTGCACAATACATCCTAGGAACTGACAAGGGAAATAAAAGTGTGGTGATTCTGTTGAGTTTGTACTATTTTAATGCCATGTCATGCCCATGCAACTATTGTGATTTTATAGTATTTTGCATTTTTAGGGATATGTGTATTTTTGGAGTATAAAAATGAAAAAGAAATGATGAAAGGAAAGTTAGCAAGTTCCATGTTAGAGCTGAGCAGTGGTCCATTTCGCTCTTTTGCCTCATGACCACTAATATTTTTATCAGATAAGTATGTGTGGACAAATCTACAGTAGATAAATGGGATAGACAAGTATTGTATGTATTTTGTTCTAGCATTACTTCTAGCTGCAAACACTTAGCAGTTAGCTGACAAGGGGAAATTTGATGTTGCTTATTATCCTACATGTATAATATACAGCATGCTTGTAATCGCATGTTTTTACTGTCTGACATGTGTAACTTGTTCCTGTATGACTAACGGGGTATAGAGTAAGGAACTTTTATAGTCTGTGTTTTTTGATAAAATGTGCTGTTTAAGAAATTAATGCATGCATCACAGATTCCTACTTTTTCAGTTTGTGGCAAATTCCTCGTAAACAGAATGAGCAGATAATTGGTTAGATTTAAATTAGTAATTTAAAAATATCTAATTATCTTAAAGTGGCACTGTGATGTAGAACTTACTACATTGGGAAGCTCAAAAGCTTCACAAAGTTAAAGTAGAGTGCACAAACTTGTGTTGAAGTGTATTTTTGTGATTCAGGCATCAGTTTTAGAAATCAATGATGCTGGGCTGTATTACTCAATTAGCTAATGATACGGTTTCTGTGAGGAAATTACTGATATGCTTCAAGTTTCATAATTTCTAAGGTAAGGTTAATCATCACCTTATTTTACAGTGTTTCCCTAAGGGTTAATGTTTGCAAGAAAATATGAAGAATCCAGCTAAAAAAAATGCTTCAAAACACTGATCTCTCTGGGGTTTGTCTGGTTCTTGTCCTCCGCTCTGTGCTGCTGCATCGCTGATGGAAAATTATTGTCCTTTATTGTTTAACTCCCTATGGGTTTCAGATAAGCCAGATGGTGAGATCTCCTCGCAAGGGAGTTTTCTGCTTGGTATTATCAATTTTCCAATCCTATATTAGTAATGAAGGAGTTGAGGTGTGTAATCCCCTTGGGTCTAAATGGTTTTACGTCCCTGTGTGTTCATTTGATGACTGCTACTATTTCTCGTATTTAACTTAAATCCATATACTCACTGCACAGTATAAATATGTCCAGTTTCCATTTAGCAAACAAATGTATGAATGAGGCATTGCTAATTAGTATTTGATACTTTTACAAGCTTTTTATTTTTTCTTTACAGTCTGAGATAACAAGATATTAAAATGTCGAGGGAATTTAGCCAGGAAAGTTTTTGTTGGTTTGTCCTTTTTGGTAAGGCATCTTCCAAAGATCTCCAGTTTACTTTTTAGTATATACTGGGACACATACTTTCACACTCATTTTTTCAGTGTGGAAATCAAGATGCTGTCAGTAATGTGAGAGGTTCCCAAACAGAATATTAATGGAATTGTGGAGTTGAAGTCAGGGAAGTTTTTGCTGAACAAGTGAGAGGATCTGGATATTTTTTTCCATTGGAATATATTTAATTTGAGGGCATGATGATTTGTTTCAGGATTATGACGTGAAGTGCTGTATGCCTGACGAGATTCTGCTTTCTAAAACATTAGCATAAAATTTGAATAAGAATCTCAGGAAAGAAACAAAAAACACTGTTTAACATGATTGGATTGGCAAGGATTGTATGGATTTTATACAGTGTGAACCTCTGCAGTTTGCACTGTTAGCTAATACTATGCAAAATTTAGTATCTTGTGTGGATGAGTATCTTGTCTTTTCAGTAACCTGTGGGAACTCGTAACATCTCACATTAGTATTTTGTTCCCTGTAAGCATCTCACTTGCAATATTCTTCTTTAACAAGTGAATGCAAGTGATCGAGTGTTTTCTTTTAAAAAACAAGGGCAAAAACCAACAAACAAAACTTGTCTTGTCGGTTGGAGGGAGCCTCTAGAGGCCGGTAGTCCACATCATGAATTAGATGATCTTAGTGGTCTTTTCCAACCTTAGTGATTCTATGATTGTATGATCAAAGCATGTCCAGGCAAAAGAGGTTGTACAGGGCTTTGTTCAGCCCAGTTTTAAGTCTGTCGAAGAACCCTCCATCCATTCATTGCTCCAGCACTGCAGTCAAGTGAGCTCTTCCACCTGGCTGTAATGCTGTCACCCTGGTCAGGCCGCAGTTCTGGAAATGTTCTTAGACTTCTCATTTTTCCTGTTTGTTCCCCATGGTGTGTACATTTGTGTACAAACATTTGCTTTCAGGAGATAGATGGTGTTCCTAGAGCTCTCCATGCCATCTTTTTTTTTCTTAACAATAATTTTGGGTTTCCATTGTCTGCAGTGTCAGCACGACCCGTCGCCCACCAGAGGAAGTACTCGAGTGCAGAGCTGGTTCAATTTTTGTCTGTAACTGTGCTGATGTAACTTGTAGTTACAAATAAGTATTTGGTAAATTCAATGGATATGCAAACATATGGAGATTATGTGTGTTGAGATGTCATCTCTTGACAAGATACACAAATGTGTATCAGCTGCTGAAAAGTGGCCCTTCTGTATGCGTTTTTGTTATGTTTTCATATTTGAAGAGTGGCGTGAGTTCTTAACATAGTTGGTGCTGGAAATCTCTTGTTTTTTGCCTTCACTACTGAGTGGGTTAGTTGAGTTAGTAACTGAGAAAACGTCCATTAACATAAAATGCAAAGTAAGAAATTGAACAAGAAACCAACTTATTTATGCTTTCTACCTTAAGAAAAGGGAAAAAGAAGTATGCAGCTGAGAAAAGATGAAGAGACATGATGGCTGTTTAAAAATTAAAAAAATAATAATAATAACAAGGAGGTGGAGAAAGTCAAGAAGAAACAGTTTCTATTGACTTGTTAGTTCTTTTTGGAAAGGTCACTGAGAATTTACGCAGTGACAAAATAACAGCCCAATTAGTATCTGTCCACTAAAACTAGTGCTGATATTTTTCAAATTCTTCTATGTTGACAAGTGGGACTGAGATTCAGCATGGACTTCTCTAAATGAGTGCAGGGCAGACGTTACCGAGGTTATGAGCTTCTACAGCAATTACTGCCAAATTTCAATCTGCAAAAGAAGCAAGATGTAATTAAGAGCTGTGTGCAGGTCTATTTTCTGGGATGAATCTTCTTTTAATTTTATTTCCGATAGCTGTAAAGGATACAGTTGATCATGAGAGTAAATGTTAAAAGCACAGGAGCCCCTTCACCTAGCAAAACAGTATTTCATTAATTGTTATTACATAGTAATTATAGAATTAGGGAGAGTAACGTTTCTTTTATCATTCTGTGTCAGTCGTGGTATCTCCCCAAAACTGAGTTCAGTTCACAGCAACAAATTAATTATCAATGATGAAAAAGGAACATTAGTTAGAGAACTAGTGAGTTTTATCTTGAGAAAGGAATCTCTTTGTAAAAGGAGTTTAAATTGCAGTTCTTCAACTGAGCAAGATTTTTATTAGTATATTCAGTCCTCCAGAAAGAAAAGCAGATGAGTAGCCTTCTCTATTAACTTATTTAAATATTTTAGCAATGAAGTAAAATACCTGGTAAGTAAAGCAGTAACTTTTTGCTTACATTCTACGTGTAAGCAGAACATTTCCAGGAAAATAGTTTATGAGGAAGATACGTAACTCAAAGTGAATCTTGGCTCTCTCACATTTAGGTGCAGTGATACTCACGCTTACGCACCTCTTCTCCAACAGGCCAGGGTTCTGTCTCTGTGCACCCGCCCAGTGCACTGAGTGGGGTGGTGGGCTGTGAGACAGGCACCTCTCCAGGCCTTACTGAAGTCTGTGTGCTTTGGTTTGTTCCCCACCTCCCTTCCCCCTGTTGTTTTCGTTAGGCTTCAAGTGAGCTCTTGGATATGCACCCACAGTTTTGAGTACACTTCTAGTAAAGTCTGATTTCTTCTCAAGCCCATCTTATTTGCAGTTTTGACTGTTCATTGGAGGGAACTATGTTGCAGTCTTCGCCTTCTTCGAATTTATCTTCTCAGGAAATCCCCTTCTCCTTCAAAAGCAAAGACTGTTTTGGTTTGTGCTGTTGGTCTCAGTGTAAGGGAGTCAATTGTACTGTACAGTACATATGCCTTGGGAGAGGGTTGTTACGGGGTTGTCCTGCAGCACATTGCTTTGTAGTGAGCCCTCTCTTCATTCCTGGCTGTTAGTTAGCCGAGCAACTCTGCTCACCAGCTGTAACTGCAGTAACTCATCAGGACCTTGGCTGTAGGATACTGCTGTGCTTACATAGACATCATCAGTGTATCAGAAATTCAGCGTAACACATAGTGTAGTGCACGTCACAGCCAGTACAGGCATCACACTCCAGCCCTGCCTAGGAGGAGTGGGCTAGTGTAGTAGGTGTGCCATTGATGCACTTCATTTCAGCAGAACCAACTTGCTGCTGCTGCTGAAGTTGTGCTATTGTAGATGTGCTTTGCTGTTGATAAGGTGCATTGTTAAGAATAATCTCATTGAGCTTTCCAAAGAAAAACAAGTTTTATGAGTTCACTCTGTTGGGGAAACATTGCTGTTGTCTAAAGGCCATGTTTTGGGGTTGTTGTGATCTGATAAAGCAAGATTTTAGTTTTCATTTCAGCAAAAGCATCTACTTACTTGGTTGCCTGTCAACCCTAGGAAAACTGCCCTGCATGTGAAATGGAGCATTTTGCTATTGATACACCTTACCAGGAAATGTTATTAGAGGTAAAAGGGGGATTTAGAATTGGACATTGAAGGACTACATATGAACTTCATTTTGAAGTTATAAGAACAGTGGAGTCTTGGCAAGATATTAGTCCCTGAGGGAAAAACAAGCTCTTGTAGGATTCTTTTCTATTTATTTTATTTATTATAAGGTTGTTGTAGTCATGCTTTTTTGCTTGCAACAATTGCGGAGCATAATCTGCTTCACTTGTATGTTTGTTTGCTTCTGCATCTGTTTCCGTCATCCTTCACATGCTGTGTCAACTGCATTACAAGAGTGGGCAAGAAGCCTGTGCAAAATGTACAACTAAGATGCTTTCACAGATTGTTTCAAGGGCTTCAAGCAAAACCTTTTCTCATGCTTTTATTATTTCTTTCAACTTTTCTTGTATAGTTTTTAATATATTAACATGGGACGTCACAATGTTACCCTTCTTCCAACTGTAGTAGTATAGAAGCTACTACTATAGTAGTAGTAGTATAGAAGCTAATACTGTATTGTGTGAAACTCCTTCAAACACTATGCCAGTGTAATGCAATTTGTGCTGCTGTTTAGAAAACGTTATTTTTCAGAAATGAATGCTATAGCTCAGAAATTCCGTATAAATTAGAAAGTAGAGAGGAAATGTGTTGATTTGAACATCCAAGAAACAACAATTATTTCCTCTTCAATTCATTACTTTATTGTTGCCTGCTTCATATGGAAATGATGGGTTAATTTTAGAAATAGTCTATAACTAAATATTCTGCTGGTAGGCAAGAACATGAAGATCTGTAGTGCTACTATGAATGAGATAAGCTGATGACATAAATTATAAAATTGTTGAAGAGTGCCTATAGACACTTTGTAGAATGCAGGAAGAGGAATAAGAGGACAAGAAAGTACTCAAAGCACAATTTCCATTTTCTGGTGTAATGTGAGTTCTGAAATCATGAGAGGTTACTAAAAATCATGAAAGTAATTAAAAGAAATCTGAGAGAGAAATTCAAGAGAGAATTTCACGTGAGGTGGTTATTCTGAGATGAAGGATTTTTGTTCTTTTCATTGTAATCTTACAAGAATACTTATTTCATGATAAAAATTAAAGCTGAAATGGAAACTTGAGGTCAAATTCATTTTATCTGGTTTACCTGTCAAAAAGTTAAGCATTTTTTCCATACATGTCTTGTGATAATGAATCATTATTTGCATTTCTCTCTCCCCGTTTACCAAAGAGCTCGAGAGACAAGGTTAGGTCAGATACCTAGCAACACGCAGTGGCGAAGTAGGAGATGGCATTCCCCAGAATGATGCTTCTGCTCAGCATCTTCTTGTAGATATCCTATGCATCTTGCAGATGTCTCTTCTTCCTCTTGGAAGCCTCCCAGGGTATAAAGAAAACAGATTAATAGCCATCAAGCTGTTAGTGATCAACTGTAATTTCAAAGGATGGGCTGAGTAGCAGGGAGAATTCTTTTGCCTAAAATATAACCCTTCAGTTCCTGCCCCAGAAGAGTGCTGATTGTTACAGTGTGATTGATCCCTCCATGTCACTGGACAGGGATTGGGCTAGGCAGAATTCCAGTACTTTCCCCAGGGATACAATTCAAAGGACTGTGGCAACAGCAGCCAGGCTGTTTGCTACAAGCTGAAGAAGCCTTATTTCTAACTGCGGGTATTACTCCAGTATTGCTGAGAATATTGGCATGAGAGAAGAAATAGAGATTTCAGACTCAGGCAGGAGAGCAGGCAGTGGCTCTTTAGGCCCTCTCATCTTCACTCCTCTCTGCTCCTCTCCCCTCCAATGGGACCTGCAAGAAAGGAGGGAACAGACTCTTCAGCGGGGTCTGTGGTGATAGGACAAGGGGAAATGGTTTCAAACGTAAAGAGGGGAGATTTAGGTTGGGTATAAGGAAAAAGTCTTTTACAGTGTGGGTGGTGAGGCACTGGAACAGGCTGCCTAGAGAGGTGGTGGATGCCCTGTCCTGGAGACTTTCAAGGCGAGGCTGGATGGGGCTCTGAGCAACCTGATCTATTTGTGGATGTCCCTGTTCATTGCAGAGGAGTTGGGCTAGATGGCCTTCAGAGGTCCCTTCCAACTCTAAGGATTCTGTGATTCTCTGATTCCTGAAGTACAGAACTGAGAGTGTCCTGAGATGTCCAAAGCTGTATGCACTTTACTTTATCTGTTCCCTGTGTGCAAAATGTATCCTGTGACTAGTTAAACATCTATCAGTGTGATATAGATACAGATATTTGCAAGTGGTCAAATGCCAGTCAGAGGCATTATTTTTAGGAGTAGCATAGAGACAAATTCAGGAGGACCCTATGCATCTGCACTGTTGTCTGAAAACTCCTGTTGCAGCGTATGATCTCACGTAGTCCTTTCTCTAATTATATGTTTAAAGCAGCTCTGTATCTTAGAATAACATGAGACCTTTTGGCAGAAATAAATTTAGCCAACAGCATGCCATGGTTGAACTTTTTTAGACAGGAGATCGATAAACAGGCATGTCTTAGAAAGCTGGTCACATTGAGATCTCAGTGAGAAAAGCACTTTGAATCTCTGTAGAGCAGGACCAGTTGGAGTAATTTTTTTGCAATAAGAATAGAAGAAAGTCAAGGTTAGTGCTTCTGAACAAAGATTTCTTGGCCTATGCATTATGATGATACATTTAGCTACACCTAGATCTTTCCTGTTGCGATTTTGGAATTCAATGAACAGTGTGTATCTTGAACCTTGGCAGAACTCAATCTTAATTACAAGGCAGGTGATCCCTATATGAGTCATGTAGCTTTTCTTGAGATTTTTCCAGAGAATGAATTTATGGCAGAAGAGTGTAGATGTTAAATCATAAACCTTATCTCTGTGTTGATTTAGATACTGTAGAGTGAAGGAGACCCATTTATGACCTCAAGGCTTCATTACGGTAGGTGCTGTGGAAACACAGAACACAATATCAATTCTTGCCTGTAGAAGTTGAATTTACCATGTCCATTTTCAGACTAACCGTGATCCTGTGCTTCTAGTAGCTGAACACAGTTATTAACCTTTTGAAATGTACAAGTGCTCTGATTGTTCTGGTTTTTGAGTAGGAATATCGAACAAAAGATAAATAGCATCCAATGCTATGATGCACATAAACTTCTATCTCTGTGTATTTTGGAAGTGTCTTAATCTCTTGAAGATTATATCACATTGTGATGGTCATCATGTTCTTGTTCCTTGCTCTGTCTGTTCTTGAAGAGAAGACCGTTTCATAAGATGCTAAATAGTCAACATAGGTATTGGTGAAATTTTGCCAAGAAGCTTTCACCTGCGGACACTGAGTATATATGGAGTGAATTTTGTCTAGCTGTACTTACACGCTTGAAAAATGAGATTTGTAATTGAATTTTTGAACAATACTGTAGACGCAGTCTTTCCAAGAAATGGCAGCCCCTCGTGTATCTTTCCTAACTTCTATTTTTTCAAACCTGTGTGGCCACATTGTCTAGGGAGATTAACATTGCTTAAAGATATTAAAGACCCAACAACTCAAAAACCCAATGTTTCTCTGAATGAACAAAGCATTATCAAAGGAAGTGGAATTTTCTTTTACATACACAGAACAAAAAGAGCAGTACTAAAACCACAGGCAGTCAGGGGAAATAAACCTGTCAAGTGTCAACTTGTTTTGTGCTCTGTGACATAAATTAAGAAAGTGAACTGCACTGCCCTCCACAAAGGATGTCCAATCTTAAGATATTCCTCTATAAAGGAAGAAGAAGCAAAAGGAAAACTAAACAAGACATTTGTTCATATCTGTGGGCTGAAGTACAAGGAAAAAGGAAGACCATGTACCATAAAAGTGTTTGTAGTTAATGCAATATCTCGTATTGCATTTGGAAGTTAAGCAGGTACTTTATCTTTCACCATTTCAAGGATAAATCTTACTGGATTTTGTGGTTGTGAACCTTGAAAAAATAACTGTAGTTTTTGGTAAGATTTGATTTAATGGTGGTTTTGTCACTGAGTCTGTTGTGAGTACTTAGAAGTGTGTTTGTGGGTATGGGAGAAGTGGATTCAGGCATGGGGATGTAGATGGAACGGAGCAGGGGAGATGGACTGAAGAACTGATTACTTTGGAAGTAGAAAGATAAAATAACTGGAAAATAAAAAAGACAGGCTGAGGTGGGAAAAAAAAAAGTTCCTTCTTGTTGGTTTGTTCTTTCCTCCTCTTGCTCACCTAGTTTTCCTGGCCTCCCCTCCTCATGACCAGAAATGTTTTCCTCCCAGCTATTTGGCTTGATGAAATATTAGAAAAAGATGGTAGAATGTGTGTTAATTACGTATTAGAAGAAAACTTAATCTAGTGGATGGCTTCCCTTGCTAAAAATTTTTTTAAACAGACTGTTCCTTTAATATGTACATACGAGACTATTTTGGTTATGGAACAAAAATAAACATAAATATTAAAAACTCAATCAAAGCCTTGAAAGTTCTTTTGCTTAGTTTTCAAGTGAAGCAAGCAGAACTGATCAGTCTGACCCATGAGACAAAGTTGTGGTCTCAAAGTGACTATTATTGTTAGAAAATTATTCCACATTTGAGGTTTAGAAAGATAAGTTCTTTTTCAACAAGAATAAGCATAATTGAATGTTTACTTCTTCTCTCAAGTTCTTGAGGAGTGGCTTACTTAGCATGCATAGTCTGAAAGCCAAGTCCTTATTTTAGGAGGTAATTTAGACTGGATTGCACACAGGAGCCTGAATGCATCAATTTAACAGAGTTAGAGAATAATGTGACAGTTTTGATTTTTGCTTCTGCTGAAGAGGGCAGTTAAGAAAGAAACTCGGTAAGATTTTTGACCTCAGTTGCTTAATAACATGCCACCTGACCTCGCAGTTCCATAAGCTCTTCTGTATTTTACTGATACCTTAGTGGGTTTTTTTTGCCGTGTAAAATCTTGGACTCTCAGTATATGGCAGTTTTATCTAAAGTAGGAAGCCATTTAAAATGTTTTATTTCTAGCACAGGTAAGCATAGTTTACATCATTGCTGTGGTGTAGAGTGTGCATTCTTAACCTATACTAGTAAGCAAATCTTGATGTTGCAGGAGCTATTTTCAAACCCTTGTATATAAGCTGTCCGTTAATCTCAAATATGAGATTGATATGAGCATAGGTCTTTGTTTCTAGAATTTCTGAAGTTTTGTGTCAACTCACAGTTAAATTTAAGTATCAGGTAAAGAGCTCTTTGGTGATCGGTTGAGGTACATCTGTAGAATGTGCAGATGGATAAAAGGGAAGGTGAAGATGATGAAAAAGAACAAATGACTGATGTACCCATTGGAGGGAAGGCGTAAGTGTTGCCAGTTGCAATTGGAAGGTAAACAGAAAAGATGTCTGAAAAGAGTATGAGGACATGTGGTTGAGACTGAAGCTTGTGAAGCACACTTCCCATTTTGAGATGTACATTGCTAGATAGCCGGTATGGCCGAGGTTTTGTTTCCTTTGTTCTCTCCAATTTGTGCATGGGAGGAAGTCTATATCCTTTAGTTTTGGTTTTCCTTGTCTTCTGTTTTCCAGTGGTGAATCAAGGTAGTATATTGTTAGGCTGTACTCTGTGGTGTACATCGTTCAGTGCAGCTGTTGAGACTATGTACAAGACTGCCTGGGTTCATTATGTATATAAATTATGTTCTACACAGTTTAAAGCACTGGTTTGTCTTTTAAAACATGATGTGTAGTGTGTGTATCCTTGAGAATTTGTTTACTCCTCTGCCCACCATGAATCTGTTTCAGTAATAGCCATGGCTTAAACTGAAAGCAGGAGAAGAAATTTGAATCTTTGCTTCTGGACCTCATCCCAGCTTTTAGCTCCATCCCCTTTGGATATATTCATTTCTGAGCATTTTGAGAAGAGCACCTTATATGCAGGGCTGTTGGATGCCCCTGATTTTGCCTCGATCCAAGATCAAAATCTAATTTCTTTCACTTTCAGTAACTGCTGAGCATAACAATTTGAAGACCCAATTTAGGCTCTATTGAAAGTAAGATTTCTTTATTGGCAGCTTTACAGGAGTCTCAAAAATTGTTAAATAAAAGCCAGCATAGATGTAAAAATAAGTGTGACTGAAGTGTATAATGAAGAAAGTTTTGTCAACCTGTTCCTAGTACTACATTGCAAAATATGCTTTAAGAGTCTTGTGCAGTATAAAATGCCTTGCCTTATTCTCCTTGGGAAGTTGAACATTTCTGTCTGTGGGTATTTCTGAGGATTCCATGGATATAATCCATGAGTTCTGCTAGGCTATTATGTATGTCTCACAAAGGAATTGCAAAGCTTCCCATCTTGGTTGATGTAGTTTAAGCTAGTAATGGTACTAGTATTATAAGGCACAGAGAGTTATATAGTGGTTGATTCTAATGCAGCAGCATGCTCTTGCAGTTCAAGCTCTATTTTAAAGATTGGTTTTACATTAGCAAATAAATGTTGCTTTAACTTTTTTTTTTTTTTTTGCATTTCAGTTGTGAATGAAATATGCTTTATGAAATTTAGCTTTTCTTTAACAATTTTTTTTAGAGAATGGCTCAATCAGTCTATATTTAAGTAGATCCATGTATTCACCTGGTCTGCGAGCTTAAAAACGAGGCACTTAGGTATGACTTCTCGAAGATAAGGGCTTAGACTCCCTTGTAGGACACAGTTGCAACAGTGCAACCTTTTCTTTTATTCAGATTGGACTGAATCAGCTTCTAATGTGGCAAGCCAGTCAAATTGTTTTATCCTTTCCTTTTCTCTCTTTGGCCACCTGACATGCAAAGCTTCCAGCTTTTTTTTTTTTTTTTTTTTTCTGGTGGATAGTCAAGGTTTTCATGTCAGGCAGCAGGAACCTGGCACTGTACAAACCTTTGAAGGCTATTTGGGTAAAGCTTGATTGTCAGGAATGCTTTATCCATTGGGCTGCATTATTTCCAGCAGTGATGCTATGATTGCCTCACCAGGTCCCTGGAATCTGCCACTTTGGCTACGTCTCTTAAACAGAATGTTTTAAGTTATTTGGGTTTGTTCATTCTTTCATGTTGACTCACATTACCTTGACTTCTGTATGTCCTGATTATCAAAATTCAATGTATATAAAACATATGCACTATGGAAAGTTTTGGAGTGGTCTCACTCACCAGAAAGGTTAACTTTTAACTTCCAAACAGAAATATGTTTAGGACTGTTCTTCAGTTTTGCTGATCACATGTTGTATGCTACATTGGCTTGGAGGTTTACAAATAAGTAGTTGGAGAAGAGATCATAGTTAAAATAAACGAAGATGTGGGATGTATTGGAAATTTGTTATTGCTGTTTTGAGGAGAAATTCCAATTGTCCACATTTTTATTTTTTCTTTCTGAATAGAAGGGAATTCACTGATATGGTTTTGACTTCTGGAACTTACGAATTTTGTGTTCTGATGATTCTATAAGGATCATCCAACAGATGGCTGTTTATTCATAGCTCAGATGACAATGCTTTGAGTTTCTAGGCAGATAGATGGGTAATTTTTTGTGTGATACATAGTGCAAAGTAGTGCGATGTAGTCCTCCCAAGAAGTTGCTGATATCAAATCGAAACATTCTTTGCAGAATTAAAATGCGTAGTGAATCAATTAGGTATTCTGGGTAAATAAGCAGATTCGGGTTAATTAAAAGAATGAAAGTGATGACTGTGTCTTTTTTACCTAACTTGTTATGCCTGCCGTTATTTAAACAGGACTCTGGACTGTTCTGTCTCATCACTGAACACAACAGCATACTCAAGGATACCACCAATCGCCAAATAAGTGCACTCTGTCTTCTTTCTGATAAGGGATAGTTGTCAGTAAATAGAGTTCTGCCTCCAGCCTCCTGTGTGATGGTGGGGAAGTTACTGAGTCCAAAGATGAAAAAAAAATAATTTAAATTAATACATAAGGGTGCAAGAACAGGTTGATTGAATGGGATCTGTATGTTAGGGAGTGTTTTGATATTGCAGAGCTCATTGCTGGTAATGATAAGGTTAAGTTCTTATGGGTAGAGATCAGAGGAAGGCCAGCAAAATTGATGTCCTACTGAGAGTCTGTTGTAGATCACCCAACCAGGATGAAGAGGCAGATGAAGCATTCTGTGAGCAGCTGCCAGAAGTCATGCAATTGCTAGCCCTTGTTCTCATGGGGGATTTCAACTTACTAAGATTTTGGTGGAAATATATAACTATATAACTATAACAGAGAGGAAACAATCTAGGAAGTTCCTGGAGTATATAGAAGATAACTTCCTGATGCAGCTGGTAAGAGAGCCTACCAGGGGAGATGCCCTGCTACATCTGTTGTTTATGAACAGAGAAGTACTGGTGGGAGATGTGGTGGTCGGAAGCCATCTTGGGCATAGCAACTACAAAATGATAGAGTTCTTTATTTTGGTAACTTTGAGAGGAAGGTCAGTAGAACTGCTACCTTGCAGAGCAGACTTTGGGCTGTTTAGAAGATTGATTGGGAGAGTTCCTTGGGAGTCAGTCCTGAAAGACAAAGGGGCCCAAGAAGACTGGACATTTCTCAAGAAGGAAATGTTAAAGGAACAGGAACAGTCATCCTCATGTGCTCTAGGACAAGCTGATGTGGAGAAAGACCAGCCTGGCTGAACAAGGAGCTTTTGCTGAGACTCCTGGAAAAAAAAGAGTTACCTCATGTAGAAGGGGCAGGCAAGTCAGGGAGAGTACAAGGGTGTTGCTAGGATAAGCAGAGAGAAAAATAAGAAAGACTAAAGCCCAGATAGAACTTATTCTGGCTACCATTGTAAAAGATAACAAAAAGTGTTTTTAGAAATACGTTAGCAACAAAAGGAGTGCCAAGGAGAATCACCATCCTTTGTTGGATGTAGTAGGAAACATTGCCATCAAAGATGAGGAAAAAGCTGAAGTACTCAATGCCTTCTTTACTTCTGTATTTAATGTCAGAACAGTTATCCTCAAGGTACTCAGCCCTCTGAGCTGGAAGACAGGGATAGGGAGCAGAATAGTCCCTCCATTAATTCAGGAAGAAACAGTGACCTGCTGCTCCACTGTCACAAGTCCATGGGGCTAGATGGGATCCACCTGAAGGTACTGAGGGAGCTGACGGAAGTGCTTTCCAAGACACTTTCCATCATTTGTCAGCAGTTCTGGTCAACTGGGGAGCTTCCAGATGACTGGAGTCTTGCCAGCGTGAATCCCATCTATAACAAAGTTTGGAAGGAGGATCTGGGGAACTACAGGCCTGTCAGCCTGACCTCAGTACTGGGGAAGGTTATGGAGCATATCATCTTAAGTGTGATCACATGGCATGGAGGTCAGGCCTAGCCAGCATGCGTTCATGAAAGACAGGTGTGGTCTCACCAAGCTTGTCTCCTTCTGTGCATAGGTGACCCATATAGTGGGTCAAGGAAAGCCTGTGGACATAGTCTACATAGACTTCAGTGTAAAGCCTTTGACACAGTCTCCCACAGCATTTTCCTGGAGAAGCTGGTGGCCCATGGCTTGGACAGATACAATCTTTGCTGGGTAAAGAAATGGCTTGATGGCTGGGCCAAGAAAGTGGTGGTGAATGAAGTTAAATCCAGCTGGTGACCAATCACTAATGACCAGAGGTCAGCATTGGGGCCTGTCCTGTTTAATATGTTTATTGGTGATCTGGACAAGGGGATTGAGTACTCTCTTAGCAAGTCTGCAGATGACACCAGGTTGGGGGAAATTGTTGATCTGCCTGAGGGTGATGGATCTGGATAGGCTGGATTTATGAGCTGAGGCCAATTTTATTAGGTTCAGCAACACCAAGTGACAGGTCCAGCACTCTGGTCACAAAAACCTTGTGCAGTGCTACAGGCTTGGGGCAGAGTGGTCGGAAAAGGATATGGGGATATTAGTTGACAGCCAGCAGAACATGAGCCAGCAGTGTGCTTAGGTAGCCAAAAAGGCCAATGGCATCCTGCCTTGTATCAGAAACAGTGTTGCCAGCAGGAGCAGAGAGATGTTCAGGGAGGATCTTGGCTCTGATGGGTACTGTGTTCAGTTTTGGGCTTCTCACTACCTGAAGGATGTTGAGACTATGGAGCATTTCCAGATAATTGCAGTGAAGCTGCTGAAGGGTGTGGAGCACAGTCTTACCAGGGGGCGGCTGAGGAAACTGGAATTGTTCAGTGTGGAGAAGAGGAAGCTCAGGGAAGATCTTATTGCTCTTTACAGCTCCCTGAAAGGAGGTTGTGGTGAGGTGAGAGTCAGCCTGTTTTCCTAGGTAACTTGCAATAGGATGAGAGGTAATGGCTTTTAGTTGCGCCAGGGGAGGTTCAGGTTGGATATTAGAGAAAATCTCTTCTCAGAAAGAGCAGTGAGGCAGTGGCACAGGCTGCCCCTGGGGGTGGTGGAGTCACTGTCCCTAGAGGTGGTCAAGAATTGTGTGGATGTGGCACTGAGGGACGTGGTTAGTGGGCATGGTGGTGATGGGTTGACAGTTGGACTAGATGATCTTAAAGGTCTTTTCCAACCTTAATGTTTCTGTAATTCTGTGGTGATTCTGTGGTAGCTGTGAGATGCATGGTAATATATGACTTGTGTGCACACTGCTAGTGCTGATGTGGAAGAGTCAAGCCTGTCACACAGGCATGCATCCTTTTAGCCTACGTGTTTATTTAGGAATTTGTTTAAATTTGTAAAAGCTGTGAGCCTTTGTGGAGCTGCTGGGCTCTCAACTTAGTCCAAAATTGCTAGAATGATGCGTAAACATGGATATGGTTCGTGACATTGGAAAAAAAATCACTTCAGTAACTCAGTGCTCTTGCCCTGTAAATGGAGAAGGTATGAATATTTCCTGACAGAAGTGTTGCATCATTAATATCTGTAATGCTCTTATGGATTAAATATTCTTGTCTTTTTATGTTTAGAACTGCATAAAAGAGACTTGTGTATGTGGGGGCAGCAGCTTTCTCCAGGGGAAGCATCCCAGGAGTAACCTGCTTGGAGTTGTGATGCCAACGTGACAGGGCCTAGCAACCCACTGCCCTGCTTTTCCCAGGTGCCTCAACAGAGGCAATTTTGATCCTCAAATGCTGACAATGATGTTAATGCCACATGGACTTGGCTGGTCTGTCAGTCCACTTAAAATATCTTGAATAGGAAATTCACATTTGCATGTTTTATAAAACACAGTCAAGTTGGACATGAAATGCTAAGCTTGAAGGATTACAAAGGAAACACGTTTGTAGTGTTCTGTAGCCTTTCTCAAAATCTGTCTGAAACTTTGGAACCAGAGAGCACGGAGTGCAGCTTCATTGCCTATTTTAGTTCCTGGACCTGGTGATATGCCCAGTCTCGCTGCTCATTTTGGTTGAAGTGGGATATGTCAGCGGCCTGTATATCTTTCATTTGCTGATTACTTGTAGGCATTTCTGTCTTGGCACTTTACGTTTTTTCTTTTCTTAGGAAAAAGGTGAACATTTTATCATTAATTTTTGATTTTGCGAACTTAACCTCTTGAATTTTTATCTTGTTTGTTTGTTGCAGCTGGTGCTCAGGATAAAATTGGCTGGGCTTTTGGCTTGGGCTTAGAGAGGCTGGCCATGATCCTGTATGATATCCCTGACATCCGACTGTTCTGGAGTGAAGATGAACGCTTCTTGAAGCAATTTATTGTGCCTCATATTTCCCAAAAAATAAAATTCCAGGTAAAGTAATATGTATCCAATAATTTTCTGTCAGTAAGAAGTGTGTGGAGGCCTAAAGAATGTAATATATTTAAATATAATTAAAATTCTGGATCATTAACAGGTCAGGTTTTTAAACATAAGCTTTCAAACTATCACGGTTCTCTGATATACAACAACAAAATCTGGCTTTTGATGACAACATGTTTTCAGCCAAATAATGTTCTGAGTTGCTGCTGGTACTCCATAGATATCTCTGTTTTGTATAATACTTAAACATGTATTTAACTTTTAAATCTGTCCAGAATAAGGATTGATTCAGATGTGTGTCTGAATTGATTGTGTTCTTGAATTCTTTTCATAAAAACCTGTTTGATGCTGACACTTCAACTATTGTGATATGTTCCTAATTTTCTCCTCTCTAAATTCATTGAATTCAATGTGAGTTGCATTGTTTAACACTGATGAAATGCTTTCTGAGCATGTACCACCATCTTCAATACATTGGCTATTTCCTCCAACTGGTAGTGGTGGGTGGGAGTGTAGTGTCAACTTTTTCTTTTGAAACTCCTCTGGTGAGACTTCACGTGCTTTTGTAGTTGGCAACTTATCTTACTTCTTGTAGTAGCAAAGTAGTCAAGCATAAATGGATTGAGTGGAAATGCTGCTTTCGTAATATTCTTCAGTATTAGTGAAGGAAGGCTTAAGTCAGCTGGGATCACTGGTCTTTGGGGGAGTTGAGCTGACAGCTGCATAGATGTCTGACAAAGTATGAATTAGTAGAGCATAAAAGCGCTTATTGCTGCTGCCTTTTACCATTTTCCTTGGTTTGTTTGTGAACAGCTTTATTATCATTTTTAAGAACTGAAAAATTTAAAGGGAAAGTGAGCAGTGATAATGCTGAGGCAGACATCATGTCAAACCAGAGCTGCATCCATTTTTCAGTTCATGGCAGTTCGGGCATGTCTTGAAAATAAGAAGTTGCATACACGCATGCGAAAGAACTTTACAGTAAGAGTGACAGAGTACTGGAACAGGCTGCCCAGAGAGGTGGTGAAGTCTCCTTCTATGGAGATTTTCAAGATTCAAGGTCTGGACGCCTACTTGTGCAACCTATTGTAGGGTACTGCTTTAGCAGGGGGTTGGACTCGATGGCTGGGACTTGAGGTCCCTTCTAACCCCTGTGATTCTGTGATTCGGTGATCTTGTCTGATAGAGTCAAAACAACGTTTGGATAGATTTTTGTTTTTTTCCTTTTGCTTCTGTAGCACTGTCATTGGGGCAGTCAGATAGTAGTTACTGCTTACAGAAAGAAGACGGTTTTGCCACTTTTCCTAAAGTGGATGTCTGTAGGTTTCCTGTATCTCTTACAACAAATCTTTTTTTGTAATTTGCTTCTGGAGAGATAGTCACAAAATTGAGCTTTGTTGATTTAAACACATTTTGAAGTGATAATGTGAATCATGAGATGTGGTGTAATAGTGGCCATCTTCAAGGTAAAGGAACCATCAGCTGCCACTGTGCTCTAACTTAGACCGCAGAGAATGACTGGAGTAATATTACCTGTCAGTTAATTACTGGTGTATTGCAACAATGTGTTGGCAATTGCTGTACCCCAACAAACAGGCCAGTGAAAAAGTTGAAAGACTGGGAGAATAAAGTGTGAGATAGGGGCAGAAAAGATAGAAAGATGGATTATTTGAAGTCTTTTCATTGTTCTACAGAAATAATCTGTCCAATGTTTTAGAAGGTTGTTTTTTTTTTTTTTTTTCCTCTGGTGTCAAAAACTTCTTTAAAAAAAAATCATTCTAACCCTTAGTTTGTAATTTTCAGTGCTGTCTCTCAATATAAAAGACTGCTGGTGTCAAGCTTGACTTTTTTTTTTGTTCAGAAGGTAGCCTGTACCCAGCCTTCATAAATTGAACCTTTTGAGCTCAATACTTGCTACCCATACATACTGACATTGCATTTTAAGGGTTAATGACTTTTTGAATGAGAATGTTGTAAATAATCTCTAGTGCTGTCGTTAGGTCTTCGTTGATGAGAATTAGTTTCAGCTATGCTGTATAGCCCGGTTAGCAGACCTTCTGCACCTATCTACTTTCTAAAGAGGTGTAATTAATTGATCACGGGGTTTATTCATATCTTATTTGAAGGAGAGCTTTTAGCCTGTCTTGCACTGTTGATGTTTAAGAAATCTTGAAGGATATTAGAAAAGTGATAGATTTTCTGTAGACAAGGCAGTGCAGTATTTTTCAGCCTGGCTGAACTGAACCAATATAGACTACATTTTCTGAGAGCCTTTTGTTGCACAAATTTAATGCTGCAGCTTAACAAGGCCTGGGTAAACGTCCATCCTTCATGTGCTTAACTGTGATAGACTTCTCAACCTTTGGATACTCCCCTATCCCTTCTTATAATCTAGATGTTGTCCACCAACTGAAGTATTTTTCTTTCTGTTCATTAAAATGTTCTTCAAACAGATTAAGACCACGTTGAACAGCAGTAACCTTTAATAATAGCTTGGCTAAATATATTCTTGTTCTGAATGGAATTTGAGCTTTTTCTTGGGACATAAATACATGTTTTGTGCCTTTAAGCAGCCTGAATGTGTCAAGCTTTTTCCTTTGTCATCAGTTGCTCAATTGATGCATGTAGGCTTCAGTAGGTCAAAAAGCTGCTGGGGAAGCTGACAGTGCTTGTACCGTTGGAGTCACTCAGCACAGCAGTGCTAGAGTGCTGCTCCCCACAGATCAGCTTATGGTGTTGATTTGGATTACCTAAATCTCTCCAGCTACAATTTGACAGAAGTCACAGCAGCGTGGGGCTAGTTACTTGCCTTCAGTCACTCATGTGTGGGGCTTCTGTTCAGGCTGTGAAACGAAGAGCTGAGGATGGACAGGGCAGGAAAGACTAAGCACCTGCAAGGCATAACCTAGTAAAACAAATGGCTTGGATCCGATCTAGTATGCTGTTATCTCTCTGCTGATCAGAGCTCTGAGCAGAGTTGCATGTAATCACTTTTCAGCCCATGTTGAACCTGCATTCCTAAAAGAAAAAGATATGTCCGTGGGCTGACAACTTACAAGAAAAGGTGCAAAAATGAAATGACATTTAGGGAAGGAAGACTCTCACAGTTGAGATGAAGTGCAGTGTGCCCAGAGGTGTTGATTAAGATGAATGGGCTCTGGAGACAGGACAGTTCTCGGAACCTCCAATCACTGCGCTGCCAGACTGAGCAAACTGCACGTTGTGCCCACTGACTACTCTTGCCTCACAAAGTCACTTTCAGCTGATGCTGGCGGTGGCTACTGCTGCTGCTGTTGTTTTAAATGAGTATTTTGATTGCAGATGAGTCTTGTAGCCCGGTCTCAGGTCAGACAGAAGTATGTTTATGTTGTTTTGAGGGAAGCACTGGTGCAAAGGTTATCTGATTCCTAGCTAAATGCAGACTCCCTAGGTGAGATTATAAAGGTTGCTTTCTCCTTGTTTTCCTCATTTCTGCAGTATCTATATTATTCTGCAGTATCTACAATAACCCTTGCACTACCTACTTCTCAGCACCCCCTTCCATCACCTCAAGGGGCTGCTACTTCCTTGTATCTGCAGGCACATGCAGTCTCTCCAAACTGTTTCTTCCAGATAGTGCTAGCTTCTACTTGTAACAGTAGACTTTCTAACCATGATCATTTTAATAGAGACTGGATACATGGAGCTCCTAGAGCATCTCTGCTGAGATTGAAGAGAGCTGAGTAGCAACTTGTAGTGACACATTGTTCACCTCCCACACAGCTGTAGCCAAAATGGTGTATGTGATCCTAACTTAGGAGACTGTTTCTGCTTTGAAAAGTGTCCAGTCAAGGTTAGCAGGGATGATGCTCAGAAAGGGATGATGCTTCAGAAAGCTGATGTTGTGTGAAAATAAATGATTCATTACACAAAGTGAGCTTCTCTTTTTTGTCCTGGTGGACAGCAGGTTGGCCATGAGCCAGCAGTGTGCTCCTTGGGGCCAAGAAGGCCAATGGTCTCCTGGGGTGCATTTCGAAGAGCACAGCCAGCAGGTCGAGGGAGGTGATCCTCCCCTCTACTCTGCCCTGGTGAGAGGCCACGTCTGGAATGCTGTGTCCAGTTCTGGGCTCCCCAGTTCAAAAAAGACAGAGATCTCCTAGAAAGAGTCTGGCGGAGGGCAACAAAGATGATCAAGGGCCTGGAGCATCTCCCTTATGAGGAAAGGCTGAGTAACCTGGGGCTGTTCAGCCCAGGGAAGGGAGGACTGAGAGGGGATCTTGTCACTATTTATAAATATTTAAAGTGCAAGAGTCAGGTCCGTTGGGGAGGATTCTTTTCAGTGGCAAGCAACAATGGAAGAAGGGGCAGTGGGCACAAACTGTAACACAGGAAGCTCCAGACTAACACAGGGAAGAACTTCTTCACTGTGAGAGTGTTGGAGTACTGGAACAGGCTGCCCAGAGGGGTGGTGGAGTCTCCTCCTATGGAGATATTCAAGACCTATCTGGATGATTTCCTGTGAGACCTGCTGTCAGGAACCTGCTTTAGCAGGGGCCTGGACTCAGTGATCTCTAGAGGACCCATCCAACCCCTAAAATTCTGTGATTCTGACATTCTCCTATGGAAGGTTACAAAGGTTACCTCACTTCCATTTGCCTTTGTTCAGTGTGCCGTATGAATTAGACGTCTACACAGAGCTTCTTTATGGTGTTGTTACTGTGCACTTTTCAGTTTACTGAGGCAGTCATCATCCCTGTGCATCTTTCTTGTGCACATAACTGATTGTTCCTGAGAGACAAGGTAGCTTGTCCTGAAGCCTTAGTGGATTATGAATATAAAATTCACTTGCAGGTCCCAGGAGAATGTTTTATAAATTAAACCTTCTTAATCTATGTTCTTTTTTCCATGCTTTGGAAAACAGATCATTTCATGTGTAAGCCAACTATTTCAACCAATTTAATCTTAACTACATTCACAGCAAAAAATGAGTCTGTCTAATCCATCGTTAGTATGCTATTCTATATAATTTATTTTTATCTTCTTATTCTATGATTAGCTTTATTTTCCAATAAAAAAATAAATAGATTCACTGGGTGCTACGTTTTCAGATATTTTTCATCAAGATTAGGTAACTCCAGACTTAAATGGTTATTCATTTATTATGCTTACTTTCTAATAGTACATCTATTAAAGGCAAATGCACAGCCATTAGTATGTAAATTCAACTTGGATGTCTGAACAAATGAGGTACAGCCTCAACTGTGATATATTGTCTAATTAGTTTTACTGTAATTGAAGATCTATAAAGTGTGTGTGTATACACATGTGGAGGTACAACAGAATAGGTGATGGAATAGCATAAATATTTTATTGGCATGACTTTGGGAAAGTTGAATTTTCCTATGTGTGACTTCTGTAGATCATCTTAAATGAATGTCAGTAAAACCTTTACAGTGCCACGTAGCATCTTGTGTTTGTCTGTAAACTCTGCAGAACGTTGTGAAACTTGTTTTTTGATTTTGGATAGGCAAGGAAAGAAGGCAAAAATACCTTCTTTTTTGGGAGGCCCTGTACTGAACTGCATGATTGGATTAGAAATTGCTTGACCAAGTCTTCTCTCGTCAGAGTGTTGTATCATTTATAGCCAGTGCTGGTATTGAAGCTCCAGGAATCTGAGTCCTCTGGCCTCAGTCAGGCAAAGTACTGTAGCACATGCTAGGCTTTTAACTTGTGAGTAATCCCATTTAAATCAGTGAGTTAGTTCCTGTTCTCATAGTCAAGTATATCCTAAATGCTTTAGTAGGTTTGGGTCAGAGTTCTCTTACTTCCTAGGATCTAACCAAGTGTGATCAGTGCCTTGTAGGGTTGAAGCTGAGAAAACTTTCAAAATGGCTGTTGTAGGCAGTTGGAGTTCAGTGTACCAGTCAGTCTTCAGTCTGTTTTCTTGCTACAGCTTTGGGGCTCTTCCTTCAGGTGTAGAACTTGGCATTTATCCTTGTTCAAATTTTGTAAGGTTACAGCTGTCTAATTCCTCCAGGCTGCTTAGGTCCTTCTGGATGGCAGTCTGGTTACTGAGTGTGTCAGCTCCCACTATTTGGTGTCATTCTTCAGATTTTGTGACCAAGCACTGGATCACCATTTCCTAAGGATGTGGAACTGTACAGGTACCAGTACAAACAGACACCTGCAATACTCTACTTATACTCTGCAGGAAAGCCATTAAGAACTCATTAACCAATGCTGTCTGACTCTATCCATACAACTGGCTTTTTTTTACGCATCTCTTTATCCAGCCTTCCAGACAAAAATGTCCTAACTTGGCCCAAGAATTCTTTAAGAGACAATGCCAAAAACCTTTCTAAAATCAAGGTAAATTATAGCTGCTGTTCTCTCCCTTTACTGGATTAGAAATCTTGTCAGAGGAAGCATTCTGGTTGGTGAGGCTTGCTTCAGCTTTGGTAAATCCATGCTGACTAGTTCTAGTCACTTCCTTTTCCTCTGTGTGTGCAGAAATGTGTTTCAAGATGACCCACTGCATGGTTTTCCGTGACAAAGGTGAAACTTACCAGCCTTTGGTTCTCTGGTTTGCCACTTGGCTTTTCTGAAGTCTGGCACAACTATTGTGTGTCTCTTGTAAGTGGGGATCTCTCATGATCTCCATAACCTTTCAAAGGTAATAATTCCCCTCTTGTGAGTGGACATCAGTGCACTAGACTCAAACCTTTGATCCATCTAGCTTTAAGCTTTGCTCAGTCTAACCTGTGGAGTACACCAGTACAGTTTTTATGACATGGCAGATAACTTTAAAAGTTGAATTTATTTCTTTATTTCTTCAAATTCTCAACTATGTGGGAATTACAGGGCCTTATTAATAAATGTAGAGAGTGCCATGCAGGTTTTGGAAGCTTGAAATGTGAAATACTCCTGTTCCCACTTGGAAGATGTCCTTTCTCTTGACTGCAGTTCCAATCAGACACAGCAGTTGAAACTCCTCTACATTTGAAAGATTTTGATGCTTTTGTGATTGCTATCTACTGCCTGTTCCCAGAGCCTTGGTTCTCTCAGTGCAGGATAAGAGGCATAATTTTTTGTTCTTTCCTGTGTGCTTTTCTGCTTTGCTCTTCCATTTGCACTGCAGCAGCTATGTATGTAACTAACACTGAGAAGCAGTAGATCAGGGACCTTTTCATCTCTATGCTTCCTTAAAGCCTTATCAGTTCCCAGATCCACTTCATGGTTCTGCCCCATCCCCTCAGCACAACTGAGGAGACAGCACCTTTGTTTTTAGAGGCAGGATAAACAAGAAGTGACTTCAGAAAAGTGGAGAAAAAAGAATTAAGGTGGCTATGCGCTAAGTAGTGTGCGACAGCATTGTGGCCTGTAAGAGGAATGTCACAGATGAGGATGGAAAGAAGAGTTTCTTCTACATGGGAGTCTTCTGCCTTTTCACACAGAATCACAGAATCGTAGGGGTTGGAAGGGACCTCAAGAGATCATTGAGTGCAACCGCTGCAAAGCAGGTTCCCTACATCAGGTCACACAGATAAGTGTCCAGCTAAGTCTTGAATATCTCCATTGAAGGAGACTCCACAACCCCTCTGGGCAGCCTGTTCCAGTGCTCCATCACCCTTACCATGAAGTTCTTCTGCATGTTAGGACAAACTTCCTATGTTCAGGTTTTAGGCCATTACTTCTTGTCATATCACTGCACCACTGATAAGAGCCCGGCCTCATCCATTTGCCTCCCTTTAGTATTTATAAACATTAATCAGATCCCCTCTCAGTCTTCTTTTCCCTGGGCTGAACAGACCCAGGTTACTCAGCCTTTCCTCATACAGGAGATGCTCCAGGCCCTCTTTGTGGCCCTCTGCTGGACTCCTTCTAGGAGATCCCTGTCTTTTTTGAACTGGAGAGCCCAGAACTTGACATTAGTCTAAATGTGGCCTCACCAGGGCAGAATAGAGGGGGAGGGTCGCCTCCCTCAACCTTCTGGCCACACTCTTGTTAATGCACCCCAGGAGACTATTGGCATTCTTGGCCATGGGCACACACTACTTCTGGCTCAGGGATCCAAAACTGCATTCCTGGAGGAAACAATGAATCCAGAAGTAATTGAAAGGAACATCAAGGACTAGAGAAGAAAGGACAGAGTAACTTAGAAGAGCTCATGCAGCTGTTCTTGAGGGTTTTTTGTTATTTAGGTTCCAGTGGTGGCATCCTAAGTGTAACACAATTGTGCAATAACCATGAGATCCAAAGGCCACAGAGTCTGTAAACTGTGTGTAAATAGTGTGTGTCCCTATCTTCCCAAACCAGGTGTTTTCCATTGTCCTTCTGGACAATTAATTTAAAAATACTGTCACATAAAAGAAGGAGCATAACCTGTTTAAAGCAACAAATAAAAGAGTCAAGATCACAATTTTTCAGCTTCTCTGTACTCCTGAAAGCACCCTTCCGATATCAAGTAAAGGAGAAATGAATTTCTGGTTCCCAGTATTGCTGCAGTGTAGCCAGTGGAATCATGTTGCTACAGGCAAAAGCCAGTGTAACCCAGTATAAGATCCGCCTGATACTATTTAGATGATTGCTTAGCAAAAAGTGCTAAGCTTCCAAAAGCATGTGTTACTGTGGTTCCCTTTGATCTCTAAACCTCATGTATTTGCTGTTTGGCTGGTTTAGGCTCTTTAAAATGAATAGCTCACAAATGAGTAATTCTTCTACTGAATATATCAAGCAATCTTTATTGCATCCCAAATGATGAAGTATAATGGTTAGAAGGAGTGCTTAAATAAGCCATGAAACAATTTCCAGACGTGATATATATGCTAAAACCCACATTAAATTAATATTAGGTGAAGAAGGAGCAAACCTGGAAATCTGAAATAACAATAGAATTTGGATTGGTTATTTGAAGTTATGACAACCAGCTGCTGTTGGTTTCAGCAGGAATCCACAGATGTTCAGTGCTTTCAATCTTGCTATCTACAGAAGTATGTAGATGATAAGGTGGGTCACCCATATGCTGTTGCTAATTTTTTTTTAATGTTGGTTTAATTAGAGTGCAATGAATAAAATTCTTTCTAGGAGAATAGCACAGGGACTATCTTCACATTGGTCTTTGGCCCTGACCTGAGACGTAAATCGATTTCCCTACTCAATAGTTCTGTTTTCCCTGCTGTTTACAGTTGTCATACAGTTACCATGTACCTCCTACCTCAGAATGTTTTCTCCGATAGTGTCCTAGAACAGAAGGCTCTTCAGGACTGGGGCAGTGGTTTTGTGCTCTGTCTACCTAATGGAATGCTGTCAGCCCTACATAATTAACACAAAAACTGCCTGCAGCAAAGTTAAATATACCTTTGCAAGTGTACATTATCATTTAATGAAAGAAAAGCTCCTGTTTTAATGTGTACCTAAGCACTTTTACTATGTAAGCACGTGGCTTTGTAGATTCGGAGGTCTTTACTAGTAATCATACACCACCAAATAGATGTTTAAAATATTTATGTATATCTTGGTATCAGTAAGAAATTATGCACTGTAACTCTTTTTCCCAGTTTTGTATAAAAAGTTGGGTTTTGTCAAAGATGACTTAACTTCATAGCTGTTTTAACATTTGTGCAAACTTTCTGCATGAAAGATGCATCTTGTAAAGGACTTTTGGTAAAGTGGTCTCTAAAATCATGCTTAAACCCCTGCAGCCATTGTCTGCATCGTGATTAGCCATTGCAGCTGAACCGTAGAGCCTTACTAGGAAATGAGGGCTGGGGAGAATGTGTCTGGGTGCATGTGTGTGTATGCATGAACAAGAGCACCTTTTGGAAGTACACAGTATTAATAAAAACCCTGGTTTTCAGCTACTACTTCTCTGATCAGAATATGAATTAAGCTACAGAGAATAGCCAAACAACAGAAGGCATGGTTGGAAAAGACTGTATTGTTTTTATCACGCTTGTCCTGAACTGCATTCATCTGCATGAGCCATAGTAGTGACTATGGAAGAGAAAGTGAAAAATAAGTAATGCTTTGCTGTGCATGTGCTGCAGAGGGTTAGTCTTGCCTTTGCAATTTTTCTAAAAATTGAATAATGAAGAGAAATGACCTCTGTTGGGGATTGCTTGCATCCTCCTGCACATGCATTAAATGCATTTTGCATAACTGTTCCCATGCATAACTCCTTCTTCTAAATCAGGAGTAATGAACCCATTTTCTGATTCTTATAAAACAAGGAAAAGTGTCACAAAATAGCCTTCTGCACATAGAAGCTTGGATGTGCACTTGACACTGTAGCTGTTCTTTATGTTTTGTAATTGCATATTTAAATGCTTCTCATAGCTCTTGTCCTTTTTTTGTCTTGGTCTTGTCTGGGTCCGTTGTAGCATCTTTGTAGCTTTCTGCTTGGAAGCACTCTGGGTTTGCCTGAGAAGAAAAATAAAATGCTTTTCTCTCTCTTTGAAGTGTTGGGCAAGAAAGTAGAGCCTTTCATTTCAGTTTCTCTCTAGCTTACCTGCTGTTCTTTACTGTTAGATATTGTTTTAAGCTTTCGGCACTACCCTTGTGTTTTATTGCTGGTTTTGTACTTAGGGGGAATTTTGTAGGGGAAGAAGTATGAGGCATCATCATCATTTCTGGAAGTCTCTCTGCTTTTTAGGAGGAAGAGAAAAAAATTACAGCTTGTTAGGCAGGACAAAGGGACCTTGCAAAGGTGTTGCATGTGCCTCTGAGATTTGTGCTACAGGTTTATTTTGATTGCAAGCCATATTCAGGTGTTCTGGAGATTCTACCATTTAAACAGCAACTTTCCAGAACTGGGAATTTAATGAGAAGAAAAGAAAATATAATCAGTGGCATGTTATATGAGATTTCTCGTCTAAGCTGAAATAAAATATTGGGTCCAATTTGTTTCTATTGTTATGCTATGTATTTGGAAGAAATACATCTTCGTATTACTGCAGTCTCTTTCCAAATACTTGTGTTTTTTATTTAGATAGAAATCTTTTATATGAACCGTTAACGTGTGCTGTATTTTACCCCACTGTGCTATTTATCTAAGCACTTTTAGTAAGCATTATGATGAGAAACCATATAAACCAAACCAACAGATAAGAGGAAACCTGACTTCTGAGCATGGGAAACACTGAATGCCAGCAGCAGAGCCAATACCTTTTGCAGGAGTCACAGGTGCACAGCACAGCCAAGGAACACATTTTTAGTGTCTGCTGAGAAGCTGAGTTTCTGCAGACTTACACCACTTTATTGTCTGTTCCTTGCAGGCATGGTAGATACTTCTTAGAAAAGTACAAGATTGGGACATGGAATCTTCATTCATTGTCAACTTGTTTTCTGTGGTCTGTGTCTTCTCTCCCGTTTTTATACCTGCTACAAAAAAAGAAAAGCCTGACAGAGTGATTCTACCTGTGGGATTGGAGATTTGGGTAGAAGGGCGAATATGGACAGACTGCACACAAGGCAGTTGTAGGTGTCAATTATGAGACCTTCATTAATGCTGGCTCAGCAGCTGTCACCAGGTTATGTTCATAAGAGGTTATTTTCAGGACTATGGAAACACATCTCCATCCAATTTTCTTGACAGAGACTAGGACCACAAAGAGATAATACTGTTTACCATTTTGAGAATTCCAAATCTACTGAATTCCTTCCCCACAACACAACCTTGCTCATTTTCTGTAAAGAACACCACGACGTGGGTTGTCCCATCTGCTCCTCTTTGTGTCAGAACAATTCTCTGATAGCAATTGCTCAGATGAAAAAGAGATTCCATAAAAAAAGTTTTAATTTGCTTTTGATTGCCTTGCAGTGATGTATGTGTGTTTGAAATGGGAGTTTAGCACCATGAAGCCAGTTTGCTCAGCAGGCCATTGTCTGGGAACCAATAGCCTCAGGGAAGAAGCATGAGCAGACTGCATCTTTGCACAGTAGACCTAGAGCTGCTGCTATAGGAACATGTAAGACTAATCTCTTCTTTGCCCTGCTGTTTTCAAATGCTGTAAGAAATTGCAAAGATATGAGAGTGAGTAGTAGAGAGACATGGAGACATTCCCTTATGGTGCTTCTGCCTGTGAATCTTACCTCTTCTATGGGAATGAGAAAGTATTTCTGACCACTCAAGCACAGAGCAGATCGTCCATCATCAGTACTGAGGAGTCATCTGTATTTATCTTTTTGGAGTTTTTCATAATCAGATTGCAAGTGGCAAGGCATATCCACATACCCAAGTTCATGGATATCTTGAAATATCTTTGTGCTGTACACACTGTAAGACTGTGATAACCCTGCTTTTCATAGGGTGAGGTCAATTCTATTTTTATGTCCTTCCTGCACTTCTTCAGTTCCACACTATCACATAAAAATAGCCTTTACTGTGACAACAGAGGTAGTTCTTTTGTACTTGGATAACGTCACAGAAGACATGCATTTTTTCTCAGTTGTTTGACTACAAGGTCTACTTAAGGTGTGTATTTGCACTCAGAGAATCGTATTACAGCTTTAAACTTGAAGCCTTGCCCATGACAAATTTAAATGAGCTTGACTTTAAAATGAAATGCTTGGAACATAAAACAGTGTTGTGTTTAAGAAAGCACTGTCTCTTTCCAGTGGCACTCAGAGGTGTAATAAGCAGCAGCAATTCTGGATGGACTTGCTTGACTTAAAAGCTTTCTACGTATTCATTTTGCTACAGCATCACTACTCATCCTAGCGCTTGGAAGAGGTGTAGCAGCAGTGTCAGGGCGCTGGGAGTAAAAGATGGGCGGGGCGTCCTGTAGTACATCGGCTCGTTGGTCTAGGGGTATGATTCTCGCTTCGGGTGCGAGAGGTCCCGGGTTCAAATCCCGGACGAGCCCTTCTTTGGCACAGTAACTAGAGAAACTTGCCTTTTTAAAGCAGGACTTTAGAAAGGAAGACCCTGTGAGCCTCATCAGAGAGCCTGGGAAGGTCATGGAACAGATCCTCCTGGAAGACATGTTAAGGCACATGAGGGGTGAGCAGGTGATCCGAGACAGCCAGCTCAGCTTCGTGGCCTTCTATGATGGAGTGATGGCATCGGTGGACAAAGGGGTAGAATCTCATCTATCTATCTGGACATCTGCAAGGCCTTTGTCGTGGTCCCTCACCACATCCTTATCTCTAAATCAGGGAGAGATGGATTCCTCCCTGATTGAAGGCTGCTGAGACTCAGCTAAAAAGCCAGTCTGTGCTCCATGACACCTTCCTACTTTTTTTTCCACAAGATGTTTCCTTTACTTCTATGATTCTGTCACTTTTTCCCTCAGGAACGAGAGAAGTAAAGACGGAGTGTTTCACCATGGTGAGGCAGCACAGTTATTTGTAACCCAATGCCGTTTCACGATGGAGGCTGCTGCTGACAAACAAGTGAGCCTTTCTTCAAGATACATGATTTTTTTCCCAAGGTATTGATCTCTAGAGTGGAGTGTGACATCCATCCCCCCTTTCTTTGCCACCAGGAAGGAATGTGAACTACAGTAGCCAGAGTGGAGAACTGGGTTACTGTTCGACTGATTTGAGCTGTGGCTGTGGTTTGGCAAGTCCAGTCAGCTGCAGTACTGTTAGGCAAATGCTCCTTGTGGCAGATGTAGCTTTCACTTGGGCTCTCTTCTGAAAGAAAAGAGCAGGGTCTGAACTGGGGCTCCTAAACACATCTTAGAAATTAAACATTTCAGTCAGCTACAACAAAGTAAAACTTTTGGGATCGAGAAGGAACCAGGCTGGTTAGAAAGCGAACAGGAAGGAAAATGGGGACAGCTGTGGGAATGTTGGGGAAATCCTTCCTCTTTCCCCCTGCTCCAGAGACACTAGAAGACCCGGCTGTGTGGTATTGTTGCCATGCCCAAGATGACTGTAATCTGGTGTACACATGGTTCTGTTTAGTAGCTCAACTTCTTTATGCTGTCCTTAATAATTGCTTTAAAACGAAAAATAACTAATGTACGAAAATAAAGGATATTTGGTTTAGTAATACTGTAGTTAGCAGAATGCTATGAAAGAAGCAATTTCCTTAAAGACAGAAGACCTGATACCCTGTATCTAACTATCTGGCTCAAGTATACTGTCTGCTGTGCTGGCAAACAGCAGAGCAAGTGTGGAAACAGTGTGATCCTTCTTTAATTTCACTGATTTAATTTTCAGCGATGAGAGAATTGCTGAACCAAAAATGCAGTTGGATCACTGTTTAATAGTTACTAGAGGACTTTAGTCCCTTTTGGGTTTTCCCCTTACTCTTCTGTAACAGGTGCTTAGTTACACAGAGTGGTAAAAGTGCACCCTTCTCTTCGCTTGAAAACTGATGCCTTCTTTGCATTCTCTTCTTTCTCTCTTGCTTCTGTGAGAAGTAGAAGCAATCAGTTTCAACACTGAATAAATTCATGGCGGGAAGTTACTTGGGGCAGTTGAGGCACCCGCATGATCTTCAAACCAAGGACAGAGCAGTCTCATCCATTTGCGAAGGAAGCCACTTCCACTCAGAAAATGGTCCCTGCATACAAGCAGAGTGCCTGAAATCAAGAGAAAAGGTGATTTTCCAATGGACTCTGGAGGTTCCCATACCTTCATGTGAGCTTGCAGAGACAAACAGACTGGGGAGCAGACTACTGTCTGAAGAGGACCAATCCTACTGTGCAGTCACTGCCCCTGTGCACTGAGAACCATCACTGGAGGCTTTTCTGCAGCTCCCCACAGGAGGACAGAGCAGTGCATCACTCGCAAACCCATCAATTCACATTGCTTTTAAAAATTCAATCCCACAGCATATCTGCTTATCAGCATTTGTAAAAGCTCTCTGTTGAAACTTCTCTGTTTTCTCCTTTGGATGTGTGCGTGTGTGAGCTCCGGTATATACATGAATATATGCATATGTGTGTGGGTGTACACATGTATGAATATATAGAACTTAGTATATACAGCTAAGGAAAAAAATTAATGTGGTGAAAGAAAAGGGAGAATACTTATCCTATTGGAACACCGTGACTGCAAATTTTAAGCCATGACAGCCAAGAAATTCAAAATTATGTTTCCTGCAGCAACTCTAATTTGTCTACACTGGTAATAAATACAGAAGTGTAAATCTATGAGCTTACACACTAATACAGAAAACTTCATTATGTGAGGGGGCTAAGTTGCAGCTGTAAATTTGCAACTTCAAATTTCATGCCTGTTGCGTGTTTAAATTTCCTGCAATAACCCTGAACGTTGGTTCAGCCTGGAATACATTAAGAAAGGTTTAGTTATTACAGAACGTAGCTTTCATTTCAATGAGAATATTACATTGCATTAAAATTCTGTATAGATTATATTCTTATTCCTCCACAGCATGGGCGATGCAGGGCTGTTAAAGCTTGGCAGCTTTGATGCTAAGTCTCGTATTTTTTTTACTCGACTGGTGATGGCTGGCTTTTTAGTAGCTTGGCTGTTGTGGAGTTGCTAACCCAGTTTTTGGTACATGTCATTGTTAACCTTGCATTTGTGTCACGGCTGTCAAAATGCAGCTTTTTCCTCTGTCGTGTTTGTAGTTTCTTTGTTGTGTCACCCCAACTGCACCCGAGTGAACAAACACATCACAAAACTTCTCAGCTTGTTGCACTCATGATTCTTGTGTCTGGAAAAACACCATTTCTCCTAATGCCAAATATCTGTTGAAATCCCTGAGGGCCTTCCTGTTTTTCAGGGCTCTGGGCTGAAGGTGTTCTGTGGCCTTGTGCTAGTTGGTTTGCATGCAGTGATCATGCACTATCTCCAGGCTTCTCCTCAAGAGATGAGGGCTTTGGCCTTGGTACACTCTCTCGTGTGCAGCTGGGAGGTATCTGGGCTCAGACCACATGGTCACCTGATGGATAAGCGGAGACAACTCTGATGATGATCATACAGTTCCTTTTGCCCTTTAGTGCCCTGATGTGGCAACGTGCAGGGCCCAGGTATTTCCAGCTGTTCACCAATGCCTCAAGCATTCATATAGTATATATTAGCACAAACCCCTGGTAAATACAATTTTCAGCTAGCTACAGCAGACTGTGAACTGCAGTGACGGAGGAACAGGCACGTGTTTTTGTTAGCTGCTGCAGGAGTGGTGATCTGTGGCACAAAGATAGAGCAGACAGCTGGGGATGAGGAACATAGTAAACCAGTGTAGCTGTTTGCAGTGGCAAACTTGAGTAGAAGGGACATAGCCCTGAGGGGATGGTGATGCACTGCTCAGGTACTGTTAGGCATGGGCAGGCAGGCTGCTAGAGCAGACCGCAACCCCATGGCCCAGCTACTCCATTTTATACTGAAGTTAGCATCCTGAGAGGGAAAACCTTGCAGTTTTAGTAAGTACTTGGCTTATTTATTAGCCAGAGAAGGATGTGTGGCTAATAACTCGTAGGCATGCATCATTGAGAGTGGATCATCATAAGCTTCCATTTCACAGAGTAATAGGATCATGGAGTTGTAGGAATTGGAAGGCACCTCTGGAGATCATCAAGTCCAACCCCCTGCTAAAGCACATTCCCTACAGTGGGCTACACAGTAAAATGTCTAGACAGATCTTGAATATCTCCAGAGAAGGAGACTCCACAACCTCTCTGGGCAGCCTGTTCCAGTGCTCTGCCACTCTCAACGGTGAAGTTCTTCCTTGTGTTTCAGTAGAAACTGGAACTTCCTGTGTTCTGGTTTCTGCCTGCCACCCCTCGTTCTATCGCTGTATGCCACTGAAAGAGTCCACTCCCATCCATTTGGTTCCCTCACTTTAGATATTTATAAACAGTGATGAGACCCCCACTCAGCCTTCTCTTTCCAGGCTGAACAACCCCAGGTTGTTCTCATACAGGCGATGCTCCAGGCCCCTCATCATCTTTTTTGCCCTCTGCTAGACTCTTTTAGGAGATCCCTGTCTTTTTTGAACTTGTGAGCCCTGAACATTTCCATGTTTAAAAAACTCAGCAGCCTAATTCAGTGCTGCTGAATGCTGTCACCTAGAATGACTGAAAAATGCTCTGTCATTACCTGTCTGTACCTTCCCTACAATGTGGCCTCACTGAAGACCTACAGACAGTATAATCACTGGGAGAGCACTCTTGTCTTCTGAGACTGTCAAAAAATGTATTAGACAGTGCATTGCAGGATTTGAAGTGGAAAGTAAGCTCAGCACTAAAATAGCACAGCAGTGACAGAACTGCGATGGGACAAAAGTAATGGCACTGAGTTGCCTGTGCATCAGCAGTGCTGTCCACTAGGGCTGGCTGGCACCTAGCAGTAGCTTCATGCAAGTGGGGTAAGTTCTGCATTCTGAACCTTTTTTGGGCCACTTGGCAATCTTTTAAAACATACGCAGAAAAAAAAACCAACAAAACCACCCAAGGGGCGACCTGCTGTGCCACAGTAGGTGTTTGCTGGGATGTCTCAGTACAAACATACTAACTTCATCTTCACCCGCCAGCTGGAATTGCTTGTCCTATGCTTTTCACGTTTTAAATGTGGCTAATAAACAATTACGTAGCTCTACAACAAACGGATCAATACATCTGAGATCTAGGAGTTTTATCGTTATACTGACTTCAGTGTTGATACAATACTTGCTGCAGTGATATTGACTGTAGCCAGGTGGTGAAAGCATAATATAGGATTATTGCCTTGTCTTTTACCATAAGAGATTTTTTTGTAGTAGAGGGCTCTGATAATGGAACTAATAGTAAAAAAAGTTGCACTTACTGCTTTAAGCATTCATTCTTCCAGTCTACATAATGCCCCCAACACATGCACAAGCATGCATTTGTGCACACACAAAATTACAGTTCTGTCTCAGACTTAGTAACTCAGTGGATTAACTCAATGAAACAGTTTTCCTACAGATTTTATTATCTAGAAGGTGGGCCAGATCCTGCAGATTATTACATCTCTCAGTAACTTTGCTCATATTGAATTTGATTACACTGTTAGTCTAATCAGACTTCAGGTAACTTTACCAGGTGTGGCCACACTGGGTCCCTGTGTACGCCACGTTTTGAGTAGAAATAAGAGTGCTGTTTTCATGTATCTGACATAAGCCTGCTGCTTTTGAAATTGATTCCTACCACTCGCTCGCTGTGAATTGGTGATACTCTGTTCCTCTTGAGTTTTAGGGTATTACTGACTAACTCGAACATTTAATTATTCTTCTCTAGCGTCTTTGAATCTGTGGGAATGAAAGAAGTCACCTACTCCAGTGGAGTGAGTGGTCAGTCATGCTTAGGCCTGTGAGCCACAGTTTCTGTTTAAATAACTTAATGCTGGCAAGCTGGGAGTTTTCAGTCCCTATAAGCTTTGAATTGTGCTGGGTAGGTTGCTGAAATACAGCAGTGGTAAATGTTGTGGTAGACTGGGATGAGATTAGAATATAGGTATCTACTGCAGCATCATAACTTCATTTACATTAAGACACATAGCAACTCATTGACTAAGAAGTTTCTTCAGCATTTATAGCTGTGACTTTGGTGTAGCAGAGGAGATGTTTACATTTAATTAGTTTCTGGTGTTTAATCAAGAGCTCTTGTATGATGGCTTTATGGTGGGAGTTTTTCTTTAATTTGATGTACAGGAAATGAATTCATTTGACAACTTAATTCCTTTAATAAGTTGAATAATCATTTGTGATTCACAACCTAATTCACAGGAGGGGCTATTATTTTAAAAATGGCACTATATTCTTTATCATATATTTGTTGACTGGTTTACACAGTACAGAACAGGATTTGTGTAGATGAGCATGCTGTAAGTTTGCCTTTTTAAGAGCTTTATTGCTTCAGTAGGTATTAGGATTTCACTGTTCCATCATAAAACATTCCCAGGCATGGAATACATTTTTGAGTGGACCGAAGTATACACATCAGGTGTCATAAACATAAATGAAGTAAGAAAAGCTATTTTCATATCTTGCAGACCCCCAAAAGTTTTGCAAAAGTAGTTCATTCAAATTTAGTGCATTCATGAAAGGCAGAACTAAAGTATTGGTCCCTTTCAACCCAGGCCATTCTATGATTCTATGATGATTCTATTTCATGACCTAGAGGGCATGAAAGAAGAGCACTACCATTTGCTTTTCCCTTAAAGGAGAAAACATCTCAGCAAAGGCAAAACTGAAATATGCTGAAAGTTTCATCAACACTGAGAATCGTCATGTTTTCTTAGCCTTCCTACTTATACAAATAAAAAGTTACACAGCTTTAACCACAAGATGAGGCCTTTCTGTCTAGAGTAAAGACGCTATGGTTTCACCATTGTGTTTAAGAGACTGCTGTGGTATTTGTGGAATTAATAGTTATGCTAATAGCAGTACTACTTTTTTTTTTTTTTGCTATAGATGTTTGGTTGTCTATAAAATCCACTGGGAAATGAACTGATCCTTCTTTTTAAGTCAAAGTATGTTTCTGATTGTAACCTTTTAATGAGCAGGCACCTATAAGACTTTTTTTAGCATGAAATTGGACAAATGATAACCATAGGCTATTTAACAATTATATAACATATGTAGGAATTTTATACATGAAAATTTGTGAAAAACCTGAAAAATGCTTTTAAAAAGTGCAATTTTACCTGAAGAGTAATCATGTTGAAGTGAACTCCTCTTTTTAAGCAGCTCTAATCTGGAAGTGTGTTCAGGATCATAAATGTTGATTTTAGCAAACAAGTTTTTTATTTCATTCCTTCCTCTTAAAATCTCAGAGCCAAAACATCTAGGAAAAAAAAAAAACAAAAAACACCTTGATGCTTGCTCACAGTTTGCAGAAATCATGCTTTTCCTATCTGCAAATCTGCTTTTTTACTTGAGTGCCCTTGTAAGTTCAAGCATGCTTTAAAAAACTTGAAGTTGAGAGGAAGGACCGAAGATCCTTCATCTTTGTTGTCTGCCTGCAAGATGTTGGCTAGTAATGAGGGTGATTAAACAGGATAGGAAATAGCAGCTCGAAGTCATTTTCCTTTGAATGAATCAAAGTGGTTATGAGATCTCTAGAAGACATTTCCTAGTACAAAATCTTGCATCTCAGTTGTTTACGAGGTCAGTTTGCTCTTCAAAAACCATTTCAGAAGGCTTTCAAAATGCATGCTGTGTGTATTATATCAGATCAAAACAGAGTTGTAGGGATTCCTGCCGAGGCCAACCACTTAAAAAGGTGTGTTTTTTTAATTTTTCTAGCCACTCAGCAGATACCCACCTTTGATCAATGACATCTCCTTTTGGCTGCCTACTGAGACATACTCTAAGAATGATTTCTATGACTTGGCCCGAAGTGTTGGTGGAGACCTGATAGAAAAAGTTGTCCTACTGGATGAATATACCCATCCAAAGTAAGTAAAACTTTTAACATATTTTTCCCGTTGTCGGAATAGGAATATCTTAATTCTGTACAACAAGAAATTATTGATTCTTACAGTGTTTATGCATTTTGTTTTTTAGTTCAAAAACATTTTTACAACACTTTCAGCAATAAATGCTTTTGTTTATAAACATTGTCTTTGAATTTCACTTTTGTGTAATTACTGTGCTTATGGTATTCAGAGTGCAATCGCAATGTGTTGTACCTGAATATCCAGCAGTAATGAACAGTAGTGAGTCTTCCTCACTACATCTGCCAATGCATTGCGCTCTGATCTGTAATATGTCTGATATCTCAGTCATGTTTTTTGCATAATGGCTAGGGTTTGTCTCCCTGTTCTCTTCCTTTCTTGTTCTAGTACAGATGCACTAGTTGACCTTTACTATCAGTATCAGGAATAATAACAATTTGTTGCAGAAAACTATTGTTGGTGTTCAGTGGGCAGAAAAAATATATTTTATTCCTTATTCTGATGCTTATTTATGCTGTTGAACAGTCTCTCAGGCTTGAAAATACCTTCTTGTTTATGTAACAGTACTGGCACAACCTTTCTGGGTGTGCAGGGTGCTTGTGCAACAGATAGTATCAGTTGTGTCAAAAATGGACAAATATCAGCTATTCCATATGCACTGTTTTTCAATTTGTTCTTTCCAAAATCAAAAAGTAAATATACTTCTGGCTACTCAATTGGGTTTTAAAATAATTTCTCCTCTTTGAGAGTGGGTTGGGTTTTTTTTTTTGGTTGGTTGTGGGGTTTTGTTTTGGGTTGGTTTGGTTTGGGTTTTTTTGCTCTAGAAAGGCAGGTAGCAAATCTAACTGGAACATTGCTTGAAGATGATGGGAAATGGTTTGTATTGTACGCCAACACTTATAGATTATTACTTCCTACATTCAGGTATTTGACTTATTCTTATGAATTTGATATGTTGGCAGTTCTGATACAGTAGAATTAACATCAAAATGATCTGTAGAATTTGGGATATTGGACCCATTTTTGATACTAATCCTTTCTGCTTGCTTGTGCTGAATATTTATTGTATGTACAACACCTGTGTTCCACATTCAGTCTACACTCTTCCTGGTGGTACCCAATGTGATGATCTTTGTTGTTACATCTTCTCTTGGGGGAAAACCTTGCATGTGGCATGAGCACCTCTGCCAAGGATAAAGATTTGGCAAAATCTTATTCTCTGTGGCCTCTCATAGAGACAGTGTTATTCTGTGCTTAGTCCTGCAGCTGGTTTCAGGAACCTACTTATACAGGGAAAGTCTCAGCAGAAAAGCTGTATCAGTCACGACTCAGCTCATGGGTTGTGCTCCTCTTCTTTAATTGGAATAATATCTTCCATTTTAGTAGAGTGGTGAAGTGGGAACAGGATTCAGTACTCTGGATTTCTTGTGTATGTGTTCTCTTTTCTGATATACTTTGACATATACCTGAATATGTACTAGGGAGAACAGTTCTTCAATGCAAGATCTTTTATTCCTCTGCAAGGAATGTATCTCTGCTTCCCTCTGTGATTTATGCAAATGGATGGGGAAGGATGACTCCTCACTGAGAATTTTCACACAAATTTAGGACTTTCCCAATATTGCCCTTAGAGCAATTAAACCCTTACTCAGCAGATGTCCAAATATGCATTGACACCGCGGGCTGGAAACATTTATCATCTTCGGGTCTGAGGAATTTGAGCAGGTGTCACTAAGGGATTGTTGGTAAGTGATGCAGCCCCTTCAATTTATTCAAATGCAGTAACAGTAAAAAGAAATCTTTTAGCATACTCCATTGTAAAA
This sequence comes from Pavo muticus, assembly GCA_016647715.1. Lineage (NCBI taxonomy): Eukaryota > Metazoa > Chordata > Aves > Galliformes > Phasianidae > Pavo > Pavo muticus. Next base: position 234,407 of record JACDJE010000067.1, on the reverse strand, counting down.
GCTACAACAACAGCAGTCTAAGGAGATTATCTACCTCATTAAAAAGGGAAAAAAAATTGCAGATAAAGAGTACCTTAGCCATAATGATCATGCCCTTTCTTCTTAGAACAGGGTGTGTGCAAATATGAAACTTTTGCAATTGATGACATTGTAATGACAGCATTTTGTCTGTTCTCCAAAGCCTTTGGAAGACTGACTCTTTGAAAAGAAGCGTGTTCTGCTTAGTCTTAATTCCAAGATAATTGCCTTGTTACAGGAATGGTACAGTGGCTTCTTTAATTTGGTTTTGCAGAAAAGCCTCTGGGCAGAGAAATTAACATAAAAGAGATACTCAGTGTTGCTATGGATCTGAATGTTACGAATCTAGATGCATGTAATCATGATCTTGAATTTGTAGTGATTCTGATATGGAGGATGGGAGAAAAGTGTATAAGATAGAGAAGCCAGCAGTGCTACTGTCTTGAATGTTAGTTACTTATAAGCAGCATGATATGTTCATGTATATAATTAATCATTACTGGAATTTAAAATTCAGACTTTACATCCTTTAAATATACCAGTTTTGTGCAAATAGAAGCAAAGGGGAGATGAATTAGGACATCTAGTAGTCTTATTTTCCTTCTTAAACTACCTTTCTTAGTTATAGGCTATGCAAATAAAACTAATTTAGAACACAGAAAAATGTCTTTTAATTAAGATCCTTCATAGAGGCTGTCTCTGTGATACTGTGTAGTTATCTACAGACTTTTCTGTGGTTCAGAAACCTAAAAAGGGAAAAAAAGTATAAGACAAGTAATTATTTAAACAAGGAATAGATGACTGGGAAAAAGATACATAAATATATACATTTCTTGATTATCCACTTTTGTAAGGTGATGATGTTAAGCTATCTTCCAGGAAAGCACAGGCAATTGAAGATACAGCAGGAAGTATTCTCCCTGACGAAAAGCACAAATTTGGAGAAAGTCAAGTTGCTGTGGTAGGTTAGTTAAGAACTGTTCCAGCCTAAGTGCATCTTAGATAAACTTAACCAAACAAGACACAGCATTAAGGCAAACTGAGTAATGTGAGATGTGTGAGTAAGGCTTTCCAGAAAATAAATTTTTGGTTCAGTTTAGACTGCAAATATCTTTGTTTCTGTTTTCCTTGACAGCTGAAACTAATTGTGATAGATGCCAGCCTGGTAGGGCTAGATTAATTGTAAAATGTTACAAGCAGAAAATTATTTCACTTCGAGGTGGAAAAACAAGTTTTCCCTATTAGAAAGTAAAATACTAGCATTAGGTAGGAGATGTAGACATTTCTGTGTTAATCTCTCTTGAATTTTGTTGTTCCTCTGTATTCCATGTTGATCAGTGCAACAAGTAGACAAAGCAAAATAACCCAAGGCCTCTATTCCAAGCAGAGAACTGAGTTTATATAACTGAATTAAGGTAGGTAACGTTTATGTAAAGTCATTCTGAAAACTAAGATAACTGTCGGGATGCTTAGCAAGAGTCCTGTGATTCACAGAACTCTTCGGTTTCCTCTCAGCTATTCCAACCACGCATGTTCCTTTTGATTCAAAAGTTCTGAACTAAAAGGAGAACATGGACCTCTCAGGTGTCCGCAGTCCCATATGCCCTACCCTGTACAAATGTGTTCATGAGGTATCACAGAAGACGAGATGGCCCTACGGATTCCAGCAGCTAAACAATCTTTGGGGTTCCAGGGAACTGGTCAGGGGATCTACTGACCTGACATGAGTATGGGAAATCTGGGAAAAGGAGTTACTTGAATAGGAGAGGAGCAGCACCTATGAGATGTGGCTCATGCATTCAGAACATGAATCTGAGAAAGGGAGTGAGTTGTACATGAGACTGGTCAGGACAGAGGATAATCCTATCTGTTGTTGATACCTTCTTATCTTTCCTTGAGTAAAAGACCATCACGGAGCAGCATGACCCAGTGTGTATGAGAAAGTAAGATCCACTATCACCTGATTTTTAAGGTATTTCTGGAATCAATGCCATACCAGGCTGAGACTACAGTTGATGTAACTTCACTCAGTGTGAATAATGCACAATATGTCTGCATCACACCTGATATCCAGGCATATGGAGAATAAATTAATGGATAGGAAGAGCAAGTTGTGGCTTTGCTGAAATGCCCAGGAAATTGAGAGAAATTATGGCAGGAACAGTATTGGAGTATCTGTATGGCAAGCTGAATCGAGAAGAAGTGTCCTGTAGCAGTCAGCAAAATATTTTCCACTGTTCATCTTGCAAATTTAAAATCTCCTTTACCTGAAACAATAGCTGTGAACATTTAGATTTTCGTGTATTTGATTGGTGAAACGTATTTGTCTGTGTACATTTTGTAAAATCAGCTCACTTTGATTTGCTTCGAGTTGTCAGTTCCTAAGTGCTGTGGGACCCATGTGTGACCAGCCACCGGAAGGTAACGGCACCGTTTCTGCTACCTGGCTGAATTTCTTTCTTTCAAATCCTCAGAGATCTTCTGGGACCTTTAGGCATTACTGTGCAAATACACAATGAATAAGGTTTTGCGACTGGCATTTTTCACTTTGGAACATTCTGGTGAACAAACATGTGCAAAAACAAAGAGAATACTTTGGTCTATTATTGATACTAAAAGGAGAAAAATCAGTCATTTTTTCCCTTATTCTCACTTACTTTTTTGCAATGGCAGATCTTCTACTACTTTTCACTGATGTCTAATCAGTATGAATGTCCTTCAGAAATTAAATCAGAAGATGATCCCCTTCACAGTGGTCAAGACTTTCAGAAAGGAAACAATCTTCACAGAGAAATAGAAGACTGGCTGGATGGTAATCAGAGGATAGAAGAGTCTCTGCCTCTTATGAGTAAGCAAAACAGCTGGCACCAAGAGAATTCCGGCACAAGCACTGTGTTGCATTTCTGAGACATTAAATTAAGCATTGTGGTCACGCACACATGAAACTGCAGGAGTAGTAAAGGATAAAGATAGTAAAGGGAGTTACATCAGGCTGGTGACCAGTCACTAGTGAGGTTCCCCAGGGCTTCATTTTAGGATTGGTTCTCTAAAGTGTTTTTATAAATGATCTGGATACAGGACTTGAATTCACATTAAGTGAGTTTGTGGATGATAGTAAATTGGGAAGGGCTGTTGACTCCCTCCAGGGCAGAGAGGCCTTGCAAAGAGATCTTGACAAATGAGAGAGCTGGGCAATTGCCAGACACTTGAAGTTTAGCAAGAGTAGGTCCCAGATTCTGCACCTGGGATGGGGCAGCCCTGGCTCTGTGTTTAGACCAGGGGATGAGAGGCTGGAGAGCAGCCCTGCAAGTGTTTTCTTCAGCTCAGCATGCTGCGTCTCTTTCTCTTTGTACCTTGCATAATCTTGTCAAGAGTGACAGGCTCACATCCCTGTTCTGAAAAAGTGTTTTGTGAGTTCTGCAGAGGGGTGGTTTTCCTACCAGTCTGGGACCTGATTCTTTAAAATTTCATTCTAACGTGCCTTTTTTTTTTGTAGAAAGAGAAGGAAAGGAAGGAAGGGAAAGCCTCCACAGTTTTCTTTGTGAGGGAGATCTGGAGGTTGGCTGAAAAAAAGTATACAAAACTGTAATCAAGAAATGCAGTGTGTCCTCACTGGTACTGGAGAGGTAAATTTTTAATCAGAACAACTAAAAATACACTGAAAAAGCAGTGTGGGAGACAGTAAGAGGTGGGTGGAATTGATTTGCTGCATTTTGACGGCTACATTGTTAAAAATATAAGTGGAGAATAGGTAAGAAAACATTTATTCTTGCTTTTGAGTGAGTTACTTGCACACTTCTGCAGTGAGATCTGCACGTTTGTAACAGTCTGTTAAATGAAATAAGGGGTAGTGTGTTGACTGCTGTGATGCTGTTAGGTAGGTGCACTGTGGCCTCATATTTGGAAACTTTATGAGGACTCTGGCAACCTGTCTGTTCTTTCCCAAATAATAAAAGGAACAGGTCTGACAGGGAAAAGTCAGATCCTGCTGACTGTTCTGTCAAAGCATAGAATCGTAGAATCATAGAATCTATGTAATAACATTATTTTCCTTTTTATCACCGGATTTCTTGCACCTTGCCTTATCAAAATACATATGAAATCAAGTACTTCTAGATCTGCTTAATTTCATAGAATCGCAGAATGGGTTGGGCTGGAAGGGACCTCATAGCTCCGTCCAGTTCCAACTCCCTGCTGTAGGCAGGGCTGCCACCCACCAGCTCAGGCTGCCCAGGGCCCCATCCAAACTAGCCTTGTGCACCTCCGGGGATGGGGCACCACAGCTTCTTCTCTCACCCACACCTCCCTATCCCTGCAAGCCACCCCTCTTTTGTTGCAGCCCAGGATACTGATGGCTTTCCGGGCTCCAAGTGCACACTGTTGGCTCACGTCCAGATTTTTTGTCCAACAGAGCTCCCATGTTCTTCTCCTCCACAGGGCTGCTCTGAAGGAGTTCTCCCAGTCAATACTCTTTATCTGGGATTGTCCCAACCCAAGTGCAACACCTTATTAGGTTCTTGTGGGCCCATTTCTTGAATTCTCTTTTCTATCATGGTTTTGTCTTCTGGAGCAGATGAGTTAGGCAGAATAATTCTAAAGTGCTGCTTGCTGCTAATACTACACAAATTAAAACAATCACTTTAGTCCCAGAATGCCTTGCTGTTCTTCAGCCTGAGCACTTTACAATTTGCTGTGGGATTCAAGATTACCTTTAACTGCTGAACTGGCAAAGTCCCAGCAGCAGCTTCTGTACAAAAAAACCACGGAAGCTGCTTTTGACAATAGCTGTCAGAGGACTGGTTTGCTGTTAATGAACTGTGTTCTCCAGCTCTGGAATTTTTTCATTTGATGAAATGAATGGAAGTCATGAGGTCAATTTATGGGAGACTCTGTTTCTGGTAATGGATTGACTTCTTACCTTTTCTTCAGCTGCCACGGGAGATCATGAATGTACTGTGGCTAGTTAAAGCCTCAGTACGTTGGTGCCCCTCGGTCCCTCTTCTTTTTTTCTTGTCACAGCCAAGAAAAGTGTCACCTGTTTTCCCCTGTGAATGAGAATTTTGATAGTAATTTCTTTTGCTTTAGGGATTTCAACCTAGAAAACATGCCTATGATGGAGGCTGCATGCTTTTGAGAGCATTTCACTCCTGATCTTTGTGTGTCAGGCATTCCCCTGTGTCCCAGGCCAACCTGATGGATAGCCAGTGGTATTTGCTTGATTTGCATTCAGAGTGACCCTAGCCACATTCAGAGTGGCTCCAACCTTCTCTTCCCTGTCTTTTCTTCTTCGAAAAACAGCTGTATAGAAATAGCAGTTCCACACTCATAGCAGCTCCTGCTTAGGGGTGGTCAGGGACTTTCTGACCAAATTTGTTCAGAGTGAACGCTGGTCTGCCCTGACAGAGTTACTTTTTGAAGACAAATGAGTTCTGGTCATGTCCTGCCAGAGCCCAGACAGTCTGCCACCTGAGTGATTAGGTGGTGAAGTTTTCATCCTAGTTCCCTCGAGGTTTAAAGGAGCCCAGACTTGTGCTCATGTCTTTAAATACAAGGTAGCTCTGCTGTGCTGGTTGCTAAAGGGCTCTGGGGTGTCTTGCACTTCTCACATTATAGCAGCCTTGATGCCTTGCTGCCCCCTGCCAAGACTGAGTTTGAGTTCAGCTTTTCCAGATATCCTGTGTAGTAGTGGGAGCATTCACTGAGCACAGGGCAGCCATCTGCTTGGTTTTGTTTTTGAGGAATTTGAACTAAAAAAATTTTAATTCTTCTTCCTCCTCGGTAAAACATTCCATATTGAAATTAATATAGAGAATTAACTGAATGAATTGACACATATTTTTTTTAAAGGCTTTTTCGAGTGTTTTAAACATTCTGAATTTCAACCAGTTCTGTTCCTTTTCTATATAATATCTCCTAGGTGATGTCAGAGATAGGAAATGTGAGCATACGTTGTTACAGTACAAACCAGAATGTATTGTTTGATATGGAAGTATACTTTTTCAGTGCTGTGTTTAGTGTGTGTACATGCGTAGACTTGGAATCTATTTTTATGTATCTGTTTTTATTAAGCATCCTCTTCAAAGGTTTTTAAATGCTTGGCCTAGAGCTTTTGAATTCCACTGTGGATTCAGATGCCTAATTTCCTCAGGTTGCTTCAGAAGTCCTGAAAATAACTGTTCCCTGCCTAAATCTGGAATTGTAATAATGAGCTATCAGAGGAGTGAGAGAGGGACAAAGGAGTCTGTCCTTTCGAAACAGCATGTCCTTGAACTGTTCATCATCTGCTTATTCTGGGTTCATCTCGTGTTTCATCTGCCAGAAAGATGGGCTTAAAAAATGCCAGTAAATGCCTTATCTTTTGTTTTTCCAAGAAGGAAAAACTAAATAAAATCTTGCTTTATGCAATAAAGTGAGAGTTATTTGACTTATGGCTTTTTCCACCACTTGTGACTGCCCATTCAGACCTCTGATTCCAGTGTCTGTCTGAAAAAAAAAGAATAATCAACCCGATCACAAAAGAAAGACTGTACCTTTCCTCCTTTTCTCAGTATTCAGACCATCACCATACAAACAGCCATTAATGGCTCAGTATTGAAGTCTGAGGTTTCCTTCAGACCACTACATTCAAATCAATTGTGGGGCAGACAGTGTTTTGCTGTACAGTCCTGCCTCTTTAGAGACCTCACTGAGAAAATCGTCTTCACTAACTGAAAATAATTTACTATTCATGAGCTTTAGTGGGAGTCCCATTATTCTTCTTTGGTAGGATGCTGGTGGCTAGCATGCAGACTTGTGGGAGGACTGGTATTCAAGAAAGGAGAAAGATGAAGTAACCACAGGTTTCCATTAGAGCAGGGGGAACACAGTCCTGAAGTGTGATGTATCACCAGTGATATTCCGTAAGAAATGTAATCACCCTTCATGGGTAATGAGAAGAGAGGAAAACTTAAGTACATGAGCCACACGGAAGACGAATGTCAACTCCCTTATGTATTCAGGCAGATACAGAAGATAACTTTGCTATAGAAAAGGGATAGCTGGAGTCACAATGAATCTTTCTAAGAGGCTGCTCGGCTGAAGAGCTTAACCTTTTTTCATCATGTCAACCTGGAGTCAGCCGTTCAGCACCAAGTCTCAGATGCCGCTCAGAAGTCTGTGCCGCAGTTCCCAAAGCGCTTCACAGAAGGCATCACAGAGTTAACGCAGTGATTTATTGACAAGCAGTGGGCCGGTGAAAAATGGCTGAACAAGTCAGCTGTCAGAGGATGCAGAGGTTAGGAATAGGCTTGTGGGTACTTGTGAGTTCAGAGAAGACCTAGTGATTCACTGTTCTTGTAGACAAAGAGGTTAAGACTGCTCCTGTGCAAAACTGTTTTTCACGGTGCATAATTGTGAGCATATTAGAGCTTGGGAAGCATTACAATAGCTCTGAATACATCAGAGATAGAGCGAAAGCTTTTGTAATCACATTTATTTGATGTTAAATATGGCATTCTCTGAGGAGCTTGAAATCAGTTTAATCTCACAGTGCCTTTTGAAAGTGCTCTACTCAGCAGCATGAGTGGAAGAAAAATTCACGTGTTATGAGACAGACCTTTTTTTCACCTAGGGCTTTGACCACTTCTTTGTATCACTCATGGAAAGAATTTTCTCCACCTTATCCATTGCTCTATTTCCATCTGCCTGTGCTTAGGTGTTCTTCACTCTCTTCTGCTCTCTGCCTTGGGAGTAGGATGCAATATCCCTCTGCTTTTGTTGAGCTCTACCCTATCCATTTTCCCTAAGTAACACCTTAGTTGGTCATCCCTCCTCAACAGACTGAGAAGTTAAGGAGAGTGAGTCTTGTCAAAGCCACCAACAATGGTTGCCTGTCCTGCACGATGAAGTTGCTAGATGAGACTGTGGGTGGGGGAAGGCTAGGTGTTTTGGCAAGGTCTCCAATCTGTGCCTGAAACTAGTTTTACTTCAGAAAATAGACATAACCTTCCTATAGGTTTTGCACCATTTCTCCTTAGTCAGCTTTTAAATGATGTTTAGTATGAAAATGTTACAAGTTGGTTTATTGTAGCAAGCCATCAGTGTAAAGAGTGCTTCTGTAGCTAATCCTGAGTTTTTTTCTCAAGTTCTCTTGAATTCTTCATGGAAATCTGTTTTGGAAAGTAGAACTAGTGCCATGGGCTTACGTCTTGCAAGAATCATTCGAGTCACAGGAGGTTGTCAAAGTACTGAGATAGGTAGCCACCAAGCATTTCTCAGGCTTATGAAGGACACCATTGTCCTCTGCGCATTGAGAATTGCACACGTGGTGCCTGTTGGAAATATGGATGTTGTTCTCATCTCCTGGGCAGACCATCATAGAACTGTGTGAAGGCTGATAATAGGATGGCCAGATCTGTAATTGTTAGGGTACATTCAGCAAACATATATTTTGTAATGCTACCATAATGAGAGACAAGAGGAAAAATATTTTTAAGCCCCTCTTCACTATGCAATGTTTCTGTGCAGAGGAGAGATAGATTTAGTATTAAATCCTGCTGTTTATATTTTATGGATCCAGGACACATTTTTGTAGGAAAAAACCCAAACGACATGTTATAGCTAGAAAGGATTTCTTAAACTTGAGTCAAAGTATTAAGCAGCTCACAGGTTAGTTGTCTTCTTGCTGGAAAATGTCAGCATTTAAGCTGAAGAAACAAGATTTTCTTTAATTTCAGAACAAATAAATGTCATCATTCCTGGAGTAGATCACAGTGTCTCCACATTGTTCAGTATTTTACCAGTTAACTTTAAATAGATGAAGAAAATTGTTGCCAAGTTCTATTAAGAGCTTATCATCCTCTTATCTGGGTAAAATGAACATAAATTCATGTTATTGTGGACTCTGTAAGTTGCATATTGATGGAGATGCACCTGAGCTGCAGAATGTACATCTTGATGGTGACTGCTGGTGCTCTAAATACCTCCAGAATTCAGGTTTCTGTCCGGCTTCTCTCAAATGCTGTCTGGTAACGTTAACACTAACACCATGCAAATGATCTATTATTTATCAGGCATCAGACAGAAATGCAAGGGAAAGATACCTTTTAAGAAATATTCTGAGGATGAATAAAAGATTTGTTTAGTATTTTTGTGTCCACTAGTACATGTGCAGGACGGATGGATGAGTAGTAAAAAAATGAGTGACTGTTCATACTTTGTAACATTTCAGTACTTCGTTTTCATACTTTGTGAACAAACACCAGCAGGGAGATAGGTGAAGACTGATTTAATGGTGCTCTGTGTCTTTTTTCATAATTCTGTATATAAAGGTCTAATGGTTCTCATCAGAGATACTGGCTTTCTCATCTCGCAGACTGGTAAACCAGTGTGTGGTGTGTCTGAAGTCACAGTGGAGTGGCACACAGGAAATTCATCAGTTTGGATCATAATGTTACTGTCAGTTGTGTCGAATAGGTGGGTTGTATACGGTGCAAGTGAAAATCAACGAGGATGTCACAGCATATTCAAGTTGTTCTTGAATTGAAATAATGGCTAGACTCAATTTATCAAAGCCAGCTGTGAGCTGTATCACTTAGGCAGACATTTTTCTTAGTGTTTCCTAATGCAGATGTTTGTGTGTTTGGTTTTATAAAATGAGTCCTCACTTTTCAGAGCTTCTGAGTGTTAGTAGTTCCCACTGTGTGCTCCAAACCTTTCAAAACGATGCCCTTGCTATCATTCACAGAATGACAGCATAGCAAGCCAGAAATTTTTGCAAATTAATGGGACACTTTGAAAAATCAACTTACAGAGTTTGTGTTTGGTAAGCTGTTTTTGATCATAATACTAATTCTCCTCATCAGAGTGTTTTAAGAGTTAGGTACACAAGTATTTCAGTGCACAGCTTTTGGAGGAAGATGATGCTCTGAATCGCAGAGAAAAAAGTTACTGAACATAAAGTAATTTCATTTGGAAAAAAAAAAAAAGTAAAGAGAGGTTTAAGTGAGAGATGTTTAAAGAACAAAGGTGATGAAACAAACCAGTGGGACCAACTTTCTCCATTGTATTAGTCCAAAATTAAAAGCTAACTAGAATGTGCAGCATGATGTGAAATAAGCCTGCAGTACTGGGTGCCTTTCAGACAAATAAACCTCTGTGGTAACACAAAAATTGCAAAGGCTGTCAATTCTCATGCTTTAAAACAGAAGTGACATCTGCTTGGGGTCGTGATGAAATCCCAGTATGCATTATGAACCTGCAGTATTTATAAAAGTCGCCGTTGTATTTCATAGAGTTCTGAAACATCTGTTAGTAGACAATTCTATCAGCAAGATACTGGATTAAATGGTGTCTTCATAATACCTTGTGGTATTATGGCAATATCTATTTCCTCTATGTTTAATTGTGTACAATATCTGCACATTTTTAAACTTTGCTTTTTAAACAGCAGTTTCCACTCTAGACCTCAGTAGATCCTTCTGGGCTCTTACAGTCCATTTTCTAAATGTGAATTACAGTTGTGAAGTTGAATGTTAACCTAGTAGATCATTGTAATAGCCATTTGGGGCTACGAAGTTGACATGTGTTTATGCAATTCTAAAGTGGTAGATATTTAACATTACAAATTTAAGGTCTTTTATGATTACTAACCCAGTTCTTTGTGCTGGCTTCCAGGTAAATCCAGTTTCAGCTCAATGGAGAACATTTTAGGGATAAGTTTCTAATCTGATTTGGTACAAGTAGATTAGCTACCTCACTGTTGTATAATTGTCCAACTCTTATAAATATATGGAGTTTTCAGTCTCCTGTCTTTGAAATATTCCTGGAACCTGGGCTTATTTGCTGTTTAATCTTCCCTCTAACACACAAGGTCAATTCAGTTATATACAATGTACTCTCTCTGGAGAAAAGAACATTTCTGTGTACTAGAGGCAGAAACAACAACCTAGGCAAATGCTGAATGGAAAATCAATACAAAACATCAGAACAGTATCTATTTTAAAGTTTTTTTCTGGGTAATTAGTATTTCTTCCCTCATGCTATTTTTTATCTATGTTCGGTTTCAGCGTCTATTCTCTTTCTGTTATTTTTCTCATTTGCAATCATTCTCGAAGCTCACAGAATGCAGGATGTATGATGGTTGATTTCTGGCTGAAGCAACGAAGTTCATATGTGGAAGAAGTTGAAGCAAACAGGTTCTCCTGTTACTAGTGGTATTGTACTTGCAAAGATCCGAAAGTCCAAATGACCTTATCTACTAACATAAGCGAGCTGAAGACTCAAAATGATCCAGAATATCAAAGTGCTTCTTTCAGGACTTTTGTTCAAGACTTTCAACTTGCAGTTTTGTTTCTGAGTTTGACAGTGTGCTCTCATGGTGAAATTTCTTGACTCAAAAACTACAGTTCTGCCACAATTTGAATTCTACATGGAGCACTGGCCAGATCAGGAAAGCAAAGGTGAAAAAAGTAGACCAGGAAAAAGCACCATAATTAAAAAAGGCTGATATCTTCATACATGGCTATCAGCATTTCTGGAAAACTGAATTAAGAGGCTATAAAGGGCCACAATTCTCAGAAGTTAGTGTTTAGCACTTCTGCAAATAAGACCTGTTTCGTATTTCTGAAACTTAGACCAAAAAAGAATTCACTAACACATTTTTTTTTTAATATCTTATCTGAGAGGTTAAAAAAAGTGCATAAGAGAAATAGGTGCAATCACAACTCCTGCATGCTATTTTGCTACGTAGTTAGATTTTCAAATGTGTTCAGAGTGCCACCACTTTCCTTGCAGGGCAGGTACCTACCCAGGTATTTCCTGTTTCGTGCATCATTTCCCTCTCCGATGGAGGAACTTGCAGCTGGTGAGCAGTCTCATCAAGCAGCATGTTGGACACCAAGAATGGGCTCTTTCTCAAAGGATATAAATCTTGTTCCTTAAATCAAGAGTTCTGCTATGGATTTTGGTGTGACAGTGCTTTACTCCAGAAACCTGAGAGTTGCTGTGTCTGGAGATTGTAGCAGTTTCAAATTAACATGTGTTTGTTTCTGATTCCCCTTTCATTTAATGATAATTTTTGGCAGGGATCCTCTTTCTAAAATAAAAATAGATCTGCTTTGACTTGCAAATTCAAACCAATTGGAGTAACTTTTTAGTCCTGCTATGGAGAATTTCTACTGTTTGCTTGTCCTTATTGTAATCACGAATAAAAAGAAGCATCGTCAACAAAAGATTATGCAAACACATATTCTGTGATAACCAAGTAGCCAAAGCGATGGAAAGTTTGATGGATAAGAGCTAAAATTCATGATTGTTTAGAATATCAGATGAAGGAAATGCTGTTAAAAGGTTCTGAAGAACACTTGTTTGTTGATGTGTTTGCATAGCATGCTGCCAACGGAGTGCAGCAGCACCTTAGAGAGTTGCTACTGTCATGACTGATAGCAGTTTTAACTGAAAAACTTTGTCCTCAACTCAAAGCTTACATGTACTTTATTACTTTCATTAGCAAACTTCCTTGATAATCAGGTCAGGCGTATACTTAAGTAGTGGCTTTCAAAGCTCAACAGTAAAGAGAAAAATATCATGTAGATAGGGAATAAGCTCTTTTAAAGTGTATATTGTAGATTGTAAATGAAAAAGTCTTACGTAAACCATCATCTGTGCTGCATCACTGTTCCAATATATTGGTTTGTCCCAACACCTTCCACCAGTTACAGATTCTGGTGCTGAAACACATGATTACTGCAATAAGTAAACTTGAAAATAAAATATGCTGTCAGCAAGACGCTTATAAGTGATTACTGGAAAAGTCTGTAATTTCTCTGTAGCACTTAACTGCATTTTCTTCACAAGGATGTTTGGCGCAAGATGAGCTTGCTGAGCGTCATCCCAAAAAGTTGTTTTGAAAATGCAGTCTGAAATTGTCACTAACTGATTTTTTTCCTACTTATAAGAAAGGAGCAATTCTCATGTTGTAGAAAGTCACAATATTAGTTGTTGAAGTAAGCTGTTCTTCTGTGAGTCTCACTGAAACTCCCTGCTGGTTTCAATAAAGCTGGAAGGGTGACAAATACAAAATAGGACTTCAACCCACTGGGGTCAGTAGAAATCATCCCATTGGCTTCAGTGGTATTAGATTTGGGTCCTGTGTGTTTCCTTTGCTCATTAAAATCACATCTGTCTACAGATAACACAGAGTCATTTCTCTTCCAGGAACTTGGCCCTTATTGCCAGTGAATTCAGTTCTCCATTGAGAAATACGATCGCTGCTGTTAGAAATGCATTTGTTATTCAGGAGGGACATGCTGATATTTGTTCAGTAGGGTAAAGTGGTGGTTAATAAAGAGATTTGCATTACAGTTGCATTCAGAAGTCCTTCTGGTATTCTGGTATTTTGGAATTTCAGAAGGCACATAAATGCTGTACTAATACACTTGCACCCTCCTTTGCCACATTTTTACTCATTGTGAAAACTGATCATCTCTTACTGAAAAATCAGCCATTGCCAACTTTAAGGGCAAATAAAAATGCAGATTCATTATCATATTTTCTCCTTTTGAAGCACCAGACCAGCCAGCAATGGAGCATGAAAGAACAAATAAGTTTATAACTAAAAATGTGTTTTGCTTAGCTGTGTCTGCAGATATGATGATGTCCAGTCTTGCAAGCAGCTGCGACAGAAAGGAGGTAATAGATAGCCACTGCTTTTCGTTTAGCTTTGCAAAGTTGAACTTTCAGTTCTTACTGCAATCATGCCAAGTTTGTCTGGCTCAGAAGGAGATTACTTCACATGTTATTTGGTTTGTTGTCTACCTTTTACAAGCATTTGTGTGCTGTCAGGGCTATCAACATTTCCATTATTGAAGGGTACTCTCTTTACAAAGAATCCTATTACTTTTAGGAGACTGTCTTCAAAATGAATATATGTGCTTATGTAGCGTCACAAAGGTGTGATCAAGGTGTACTGTACTTGTCTGTGTTGTTATCTACAGTCTGTTACTGGATCTCCAAAAAATAACAAGATTATAACTTCTACATGAAGTTGAAGTTGTAAGGATAGAATGAAAAATAAACTCTCAGAAGATCAAAAGGTGTGGACTAGTTTGCTTAAGCATTAAGAACTAGAACTGAAATTACAAAGAGTTTGCCTTAACCACAGAAGTTTGACGTTTCCAATCCAGGATACCTGATAAGAGCACAAACATTCTTTGAAGGATACGCTGCACGTCCTTCCAGATCTAAAATCTGACATTCACCTACTGTGTGTTTCCATGAGATAGTTTTCATAGTATAACAACCCTAGAAACAAGTGCTGAAGTAATCCCATGAAGGTCTCATCTAGTTGTGTTATCTTGTCAACGTTAGCAAGTCTAGGATGCTACAGAGGGGCATGTATTTCCTAAGCTTTCAAGAAACGATCTCTCCATTACGGAATGTCTTCTTAATCTTCTTTTGTTAATCACTGCTTATAGTTGAACTGTGGGAATGATTTATGTACCTACACACTTGTGTCTTAATCTAGTTGGTTATTGGCATCAATAGTATTTCAAGACAATTAGTTCCACAAATTATCCATTCATTGCTTTTTAAAGCAAAGTTTCAATTGGGAAGGTGGTTTAGTTCTGTTGGACTTTGTGCTAGAAAGTAAAAAATATTTCCTAATTAACTTTTTCTATATTGTGTACATTTATTCCATCCTCTTGTCATGTTTCAAATAAACATCTCCCATCTGGTCAGTCATTCCTAATTCAGTTGTGTGTCTTTGTCTCTAGGAGCCTTTATTACTTTTCTATGCTGTTTAGTTATGGAGATCAGTCAAACTGTATCGAAGGTGAGCACACGACAATGACTTTTATGTTAGCATTATAATATTTTAAGTGCCCATTTTTTCCTTGTTCCTTTGGGAAGATTCTAGCTTTTGTTTGCCCCGTTCATGCTGAGCACATTTCTCGATCTTTTGGGAGATGATGTGGTGGGTTTTCTCACAACGAGCTATTATGTTGTTGGATGTTATTTCTGCCCATTTTTTTTAAGCAGTAGATTTTCCAGTTTGGTTATTTACCCTACTTTTCCTACAAGTATTTCTTGTGTACTCTTAGTGAAAGAATAGACTAGATGTTGGGATGCAAAGATAGAAAGAAAATACAAAGCCACTATGGATCTTGCCTAGTGCTGCCTCAATTGTTTTTTCACTTATAAAATGAAAAAACTGTATACTGTACTTTGAAATCTCAGTTGTTGGGGGGGTGGGGGGGAAGGTAGAATTGGGAAGGCTATTTCCCTCATGTTTTGTCTACATATATGTAAATGTGCATATTGTTTTCCTTCTGCTTGTTTCAGTGATATGTGAGCAACAGGCTGAGAAACACTCTGAGCACCAGTGCATGATACTGGTAGCAAAGCTGTAAGAAAATATATTAGCCTGAAGTTTTTTTTTTATGAGAAACTCCTGTTGTCTCGTTAAGGAAACCTAAGACTTGTCATTCAAGTACTCTCTGAGCTCAGCCTGGCCCCTTGGTTGCAGCGATGCCTTCTCAGATATCTTTTCCCTGAAATTCCATTCTGTGTGCATCTGCTGAGGAGCAATATTTTAACACCACAAAATGGTAACAGCTCAGTAAAAGCTGCCTGTAATGTACCAAAACAAGTTATTCTGGCCTGGGACCATTGAAAAGAGCTCAGTAGTTTGTCACCCCTTACTATCTCCATCCTGTGTCCCTCTGCTGGTCTGAGGAGTCCATCTCTCTTTCAGCAATTCCCATCTTTCACAGCAGGGTTTCATGGAATCATAGAATCGTAGAATGGCTTGGTTTGGAAGGGGCTTCAAGGATCATCAAGTTCCAGTCCCCTTGCAGCAGGAGGGCTGCCAGCTGCTAGATCAAATATGAGATCAGGTTGCCTGGAGCCCCATCCAACCTTTCAGCCCTGCTGCCTGGGCTGCAGTTGCAAAATCCGTTACATAGCAGTCTCCAGCGAGCACGTCTTTGGTATTTCTGAAAAGCAGAATCCACTTCCATCTTTCCCTGGTCGAAGCAAATAAAGCAAGTAAATTGCCTGTAAAATTACAATTGGTCAACCTCAGTTTGCCAGTTTATGGACACAAACCCCACAAGTTTATAATTCCGAGGCCTTCCTGAAACTACTGTTTCACATTCTTACCCAGTAAGTGACAAAGGCAACTAAGAGGCCGGAGTCAAACATGCAGAGGTGACTAAACAGTTTATCTTAATTTTAAAGCAATTACCTCTGCAAGCTAAGTGCTCTTCTTCTAATGAATAATTAGAAAACATGCTATTAATTCTGCTCCTGCTTCTGGAGGACTTCACTTTCAGCCCTCCAGTTGAGCTGGTAGTTGAGCTCCTGCCTTCTGACAACATGTGGTCTGTTTCTAAGCCTGTGAAGTGGCTGATCTGAGCTGCAGCTGAATCTTCAGTCTTCTCATGGCTCTCTCAATTCCTAGCAGTGCTTGGGTGAGCCTACTTCGGAGTGCTTCTCTGCACTGTGCATTAAATAGAGGGTATACTTCCTTCTTGCTGGGAATGTCTGTGATTTTTTAGAATTTTTTCTCAGCATTGGCATTTGGCTGTTTGTCTGTCTAGTCCCCTTCCTTCTCTCTCCCCCCCGTTTTCATTTTCAATTATTTTTGTTTATGTTGAACTTCTGCCTGCTCAGCTGCAACAGAGCTCAGTGTTGGCAGCCCGCCTTGTGTTGTACAATTCTACAACTTCTGCTGCTTAGCAGCATGTTGGAAATGCTTTGAAATAAATCCATGTTGGATCGAAAGCAGCATCTTTGTTGTTACCCCCTCAGAATAATTTGGTGCTATAATTGGAATTCTCATTTGAAATAAATAAACATGATTCCTGATCTATGGGCAGATCTGGATGCATAGTCAGAGAGAGATGCGTGCATACCGACTTCTGAACAGAGATGCATTAATTTGCAAAGCGTGCATGGCATTTCTCGTGCCTCAGGCAGGTTTGAATTGGAGAGGGAGGGCTAGAGGCAGCCCCACTGAATCCTCTCTGGGCCCCCATGTCAATGGGATTGTTTGCTCTGTGCTGTTCTTGATGTGAGTATGCTGTGGAGCAGGAAGCCATGGATCCACTGTGCTACTGCCACTTTCCCAGTTCATGGATGGCAATGAGGTCAGGGGCTTTCCTGCTCCCTTTTGAGTGTAGGCTGAGTGCTGCACAGTCAGCATTTCAGCAGGGGTATGCAGGGGGTTCAGAGGAACACGACAGGGATAACCAGAGCAAGGGAGTGGCTGAGAGAGCCGGGTCTGGTAGAGGTTATTTAGTGAAGGAATATGATGGAGATCTAGAAAATTGTGGGTGGGTTGGAGAGGATGGATGAAGAAGGATGTATCATTGCTGCTTCTAGAACAGAAGGCGGCACACCTAGATGGAACTACTGGGAACTAGCTTCACAGCAAGCAGGATGAGATCCAAGCAGCTGTGGAGCTCCTTGCAGGAGAGTGGTACCTGTGCCAAAAGTTCATATGGGGAGGCTGGATGAAATAATGGAGAGAAATATACTGAGACATTAAAAAGAAAAAAGAAAAAAATGCATAGAAGTGACATCCGTCTCATGAATGTTTGTGTTGAAAGCGGAATGGAGCCCAGGAGAGCGTTAGAGGCTTGTGCTACTGTATATATATACATCAACTCGTTTTTGTAACTTAAAGTATCCACTTATCAAGACTGTTTAATTGTGTCTGTGTTTGTGGGTGAGTGGATATTTTTTGCTGGGGACCGAACAGGCCTGTTTAGATCTCTGGTGTGGCTCAAAGCAGTTGTTCATATGTTCTCATATGAACACATATGAGATCTTACTCAGTAATATGAGATTATTTTCTTCAGGGCTTTGAAATCTGGGCATTTTTTCTGCAACCAATCATTCTAGCCATTGCCATTTTCTCCGTATTTGAAATCAGGTTTTTAACCAGATCTCCTGAAACCTGATTGCATTAAAATCTGGTGCTGTAAAGGAAGTGCTTAAACCCACTTTGTGTTCTTTAATTGAGAAATGCCTGGGACACAGAGCCTTGAAATTGTTCTGTCAAGCCAAGAACATGGCTGCTGCTTATCTGTCACCGTGGTAATGGTTCCAAGCATTGTTTTGTATTCAATCAAGAGACAGCCCACTGAGACCAGAAAATCAAGGGTTAGAAGGTAGTGGTGAGATAAAAGTGAAGCAGGGAAGACCTGCAGCACAGCTAATTTGCAATTAGCATTTTCCCACTTTGCTGTTGTCTGCCTGTCCTGCAGTTGCAAAGGAGGCAGAAAAAAAATTGGCTTGAAAGAATGCTAGGGATGGCCATAGAAAGCCATCAGAGTGACAAGCAGACAGACATGTCTGTGGTACCTGCAGAGGAGGAGCAGGTCGTGCCCTGTGAGCGCCTGCGGAAAGAGTCATTTAGCACAGCTTGATGGGAATTGGGTAATGGCAGTATGTTTGGAGATTAGATGGAGGAGTAAATGATGGATGAACTGCATAGCCCCAAAAATACTGTATACAGCTGTTATGCCTGTGTTCTCAAGATCAGTAAGTTTCGTAACAGTGAGTGGTTGTCCCTATACTATCCCCTTTTCCTCCGTGCCACTTAACTCCCCATTGCACTCCTGTTGCTCAGTGACGCAGTAGCACCTATGAAAAAAAAGATGAAATGGCATAGATTGTATTTTAGACATGACTGGAAATCTGTACTATTTTTAAAAGGATCGCTTTCCATTGCAGTTTTCTTCTCAACATCCAAATAGACTTGTTTCTTTCTTGAACACAATAAAATGAATGAACCAGTGTTTTTTCCTCCTATTTTAATCTAGCAAAATTCCTCCTTTTTTCCATAAAATGTTAATTATTCATGTCCCAACATTCCCAAGGAACTGGAGATTGTAATACTGGGAAAAAAATAGACTACGAGAGAAAGCCTACAGGCTTCTTCAAGCATTGGGTAAATCTACCACTTTCAGAATTCAGAAGATACTATTTTTAGAATGGTATTGCCTCTTTTTGGACTGAAAGATGAGCTATGCTTGAGACCTTCCTGGGCTTTTTGTCCTAGAAAGATACCCCAGGATCTGTGCCACACTCTTCTTCCTGCAGTGGTCTGCGTAGGAAACCAAAGAGCCCCTTTTGATGCCTGGAAAATCTGGGGGATATGTTTCTGAAAACATATAATATTGTGTGAGTGCAAATTATCCACTCATGGACCTAAGAGAAAACATGGCTGAAGGAGACTTTTCTGTTCAGTTCCTATAAAATTGTCTGGAGCAAATAACCTTTTCAAGTAGAACTTACTCAGCAAAAAACCAGACTCGTAAATGATGACTTTAAATTTTATAGTAAACTTTTGTATTACATTTTTTTATTAAATTGTGGACTCTTTAATGTGATTATCTTCAAATGCTGATGCATTTCTAAAACTTGATTATTTTTGTACCTAATAAAATTCCAAACAATACGAGATTATTTCTTAGTGCTTAGAATTGCATTGCCTTGTATTGCCTTTAGAGTAAGTTGTTTAAACTATTCAAACTGATTATGCAAGTTGCCTCTCTTCTAACTCCTTCAAACCTAAATAAAATCCCTCTTTTTAGAGGGTGTGTTGCTTCAAGAGG
This sequence comes from Pavo muticus, assembly GCA_016647715.1. Lineage (NCBI taxonomy): Eukaryota > Metazoa > Chordata > Aves > Galliformes > Phasianidae > Pavo > Pavo muticus. Next base: position 214,785 of record JACDJE010000067.1, on the reverse strand, counting down.
CTGCCCCTGCCAGCCTTTCTCTTGCCCTCAGGCTACAGACTAGCTCAATTTTGGTTCTTAAGTGACCCACACTTCACAAGTAGCCAAAGCTAAGGCCTTGTGGCAAAGGTGGCATTCAGCTGTGGCATCAGAGTGCTGCCTTATGTCTTAAGAAAACAGTGTTTTGGTGATGCAGGATCTGCTGAATAAATCCATTTCCCTTGCTGTGAGAAACTGGTCATGCCAGCCAAAGGTATGGCTTAACTCCTTAAATACACAGACTGAGGTGGAAGGGACATCAGGGGTCTGTAGCCCAGCCTTCCAGTAGAAGCAGGACAGACACTGACTTCAGACTGGATTCCTAGGGTTTGGAAATCTCTAAGGATGGAGATTGCACAGCTTGTCCAGACAATCTGCTCCACTCCATGACCGTTCTTCCAGTGAAAAACCTTTTGTTTATATCCAGTCTGCCCCTCGCTAAGTCATAACAATATTGTCAGTCATCCCCTGACACGTGCTGCTGTGAAGAGGCTGTCTTTTTGATAACCTCCTTGTAGATACTGGAAGGCAGCCGTTTGGTCTCCCAAAGCCTCGTGCCCTACTACTGCGTGTCCTCACTGAGCAGACCTCTGCTCCAGCCTGCATTCAAGCACCATCGTTGCCTTCTCCATGGCTATCCATTTTGTCTTTAGTTCTACTTTTTGCTTTTTATGCTGATGTATGTGTCTAACTACTTGAGGGTTTCAGAGTAACCCTTTCCTGGCAGACAGCACAATCAGGGATTTTTGTTTTTCCAGATTGTGGCTAACAAGTTGAACTGGACCACAAGGTGCACCTGCACAGTGGCACCTTCATAATGAGAAGGAGCACTGAATGAAAACCTGAGTGTGTATTAGTTTAATGAAATGTGAATGAAATTCTCTGTCAGAGCACAATCAAGGTTTTGGAAGAATTCATTTGCTTTGGCCACTGGCTCGCTGTATCCTGGTTTCACCATAGCTGAAGGGCATGATGGTGAATAGAACAAAACAGGAGTCCAGCTGACTTAAAAATGAGAGATTGAAACTTCATACAAAACTGAAAACACATATGTTTAACAATTTCCTTGTAAGGTCGCAGGTTTCTTCAGGGACTAGATGGATGTAGATGGGTCAGAAAATCCATAACACAAAATCTCTAGCAGCTGAAACAGGATAACAGTATACAAGGTGACAATGCCAGTGTAGCCCTGTGGAGAAAACGTCTTAACATTTCAAATAACTTAATTTTCTTTAATTGTGAAATCAAAGTATACCAATCAAGTGTGGAAAAGGACTCAATAAATTTAATCATGAAATGCTAAATTATTGCTGGATGGTAAGATTAATTTTCTTTTCAGTTCCAATTTTGATGACACAGGTGAGCCTCCTGGTTATGATGCATGAGCTAATTCCTTATCAAAGTGATAGTTTTAATGACACCTGATTTCTTGTGTTTTCTACTAGAAAAATGTTATGTGCAAGAAAAAAAATTGTTTTTGCAATTTTGTATACTCCCATTAGCAGACAAATGTATATTTGAATTCAATCAGGAAATGATCTTGTAAAGCTGGCTTCTTTTGTTGTGGAGTGTTATATTTCCTAGTTATTTTAAGCCCAATTGAGATTGTACCAGAAATACGATTGCCTCTACTCTCATTTTATTTTAGCTTTTCCAAATATCTGTGCATAGAAGTGTTTTAATGGGAGTGCTTGCCTGTGATGTTTTGTCTTCAGAAATTTATTCCCTAGGGAAAACTGCTAGTCTTTTAAAATGACATTACAACTTGTTCAATAACCAGCTTGAGAGATAGGGGAAACCTGGGAGGAAGGCTGGAAGGAGGAGAGACCTTTCAAGTAGTAATTTACTATCTGCATGGGGAATGCAGAGTTAATAGAAAATCATATAGTATTCTACCAGTGCTAATAATGTATAACATTTATCTTGCCTTGCATTTTTACAATAATGTAGGTATACTAATCAGTCCTCACAACATCCTGTGAGAGAGAAGTATTGATATTACTCTAATCCTCATAGTGCATTGAACGAGAATAATGAGAATTTCAAATGGAGAGCTCAACGAGAGCTGGAAATACCATGTTTCTAACTCTAAATCCTGTATCAGATTGTGTTCATAATCCCATCCTTCTTTTCTATTCCATTTCTTATGCTTTGCCTTTGCAAAGAATGTTTCTTTTCAGTCTGATTTTAATATTTTCCTGTTTTGCTGAAAATGTATGGGAATTGTTTCCCATATGTGGCAATACAATAGATTGCTTCATGAAAGAAGAGAGTGTGTGTGTGAGTCTATGCGTCTGTCTGCCCATATGAGGAAGGGAGATGGAAACTATAGTGCAACTCTACAGCAGAAGTTCTGGATTGCAGTTTAGATTTTGTCTGAGTTTTCTTCTCTCAGGCTTATGACCAAACCTACTCTTCCCTGGGGAGCCTGTTCCAGGACCCAACCACCTTCTTGTGTAGTACCTTTTCCTTACATCCAGCCTGACCCTCTTCTGTCACAACTTCATGCCTTTCCCTTGAGTTCTTTTGTTAGTTACCAGAGAGCAGAGCTCAGCGCTGACTCTCTGCTCCCCTCATGAGGAGCTGCAGCCACCATGAGGCCTCCCCTCAGCCTCCTCTGCTCTGGGCTGAACAAACCCAGGGACCTCAGCCACTTGTCTTCCCCTCGAGACCCTTCACAATGTTTGTAGCCCTCCTTTGAACACTCTGAAAGATTTATGTCTTTTTGTGTCCAAAACTGCACACAGTACCAAGAGTAAGGCCACATGGGACAGTCACTTCCTTCAATCAGCTAGTAATGCTGTTCTTTTGATGCACCCCAATGCCTGACCAATCTGAAGTTTGGTTGTGTAGACAGTGTAGATAGCAAAAGATTGAAATATGCTTACTATTCTATCAAAAATTAATGATAATTGCATTAGTACTAATGCAGACAGACTTCATTGTGAAAGGCCTTGGTCTTGCAAGAAGTTCAGCTGCTCCAACATAGAAGTGCTGTGGAAAGTCCTTTAGTAGCATGGTGAAGCAGGAGCCTTCAGCATATTTAAAGAGAGCATTTTACTTGGTTCTCATGATGCTGGAGTTTCTCTGATGCCTTTTTTATCTAATATATTCTGAATCTACCTAGGTGTATCTTTTTTTTCTGTGAGCCACGTAGACTTATTTCATGCAGCAAATGTTTGACTGAAAGTACTCAGATACTTGATGGATATATTGCGTACAAAGCAACCTGTCAGACTATTGAAATAAAAACTTATCCATTCTATATTGCCTTATTTAATCACTTTGTAACAAGCACATATAGCTTGAAAAGGATGAATAAAACCCTTTTCAGAATTCTTCATGCATTTTTCCTGCTATCTTGCTGGCACAATGTGTCTCTACTCTGCTACCAGCTCATGTTGTTTTTTTTTTTCTCATCCTGGCTTCCCCTTCCTCTCTCCTATGGTGGGTTTGTTTATCTTCAGACCTTACCTTAAAGCAGATATGTCCAACCCACGGCCCATGGGCTGCGCATGGCCCAGGACAGCTAGCAGTGTGGCCTGCGCTCTGCCCCATGCAATCATGGCAGCAGCTCTTCCCTGCCAAGCAGCCTGGCCCAGCCACAGGCATGTACCCATCGCTCAGAAACAACCAAACATCGGTGTGCTGTTAACACCACCTCAGCTGAAACCAGGGGAGGACACAGTGCAGTATGAACTCTGCCTCTCGTGCCTGCCACACACTCTCAAATCAAAACCTGTGTGTATTGCACATTATATGCACTTGTGCCTCTTGGTGAGTAAAACGTAGTGACTGCCGTTAATTTTTCAACCTGACTTATGTCATTTCAAAAGAAAACAGAACCCAAAAAAAGAAAAATTGTGGATGAAGGAGGAGTATGCAACAAAAAAAATGGATAGATAAGTACTTTTTTGTCAAGGCAAATAATATGGCACTATGCTTAATTTGTAAGGAAACTGTGTCGATTTTCAAAGATTGCAATTTGAAAATACATTATATGCAGAAATATGCTGTGATATTTGATGCGTATCGAGGAACATTTCGTAAAGACAAAATAGCAGAACTGAAAAAATATCTGTCATCAACAGTTTAAAAAAAAAGTTGAAAACTCAAACACACTCTATTGTAAAATCTAGTTGTGTGTTAGCAAATCTTACTGCAAAAAGATAAAAACCACTTACTAGTGATGAGTTTATAATGCAGTGTATGGAAAGCATGGAAGATATAATGTGTCTTCATTAAAAAAAAAACAAACCACAAAAAACAGATTTTTCTACAGTCGCTTTGTCTCATCAGACTATAGCCAGATGAACTGAAGCAATAGGAAAATCTACCAAAAGAAATTTGTAGAGTAAAGCTGCTAATTTCAAATGTTATGCTTTGGCAATAGATGAAAGAATTGATGCTATAGATAACAGACAGCTCAACTTGCCATTTTTATTAGAGGTATTGATAACAAATAGAATCTTACAAAAGAAATGGCTTCTCTGGTGCCGTTACAAGACACAACTAAATCTCTTGATTTGTGTGAAGCAGTAAAAGCTACATTAAAGCGATTTTCCTCAACTTCTGTCAACATATTTGGTATAGCTGATGGCGCCCTAGTGATGACTGGCAAAAAAGAGTCACTTATAAAATTAATAGAGGATGATGCAATTGGTGGCAGCGTTGTACATCAAGAAGATGTATATGTGAAAGCTTTAAAAATAGGTACTGTCTTGCAAATATTCATCAAAGCTGTGAATTTCATTAAGTCCGAAGGATTGAATCATTGCCCATTCCAGGAGTTCCTTAAAACTATGGATGTTGGTTATGGGGATGTCATTTTCTAAAGGGAAGTGGATAAGTTGGAGTAAAATGCTAAAAAGATTTTATGATATGCAGAATAAAATCTAGTAATGTATGGAATCAAAATGAAACTTTGTGCCAGGACATGAAGATGAAAAATGGCTCACAGATTTAGCATTTTTGGTGGATTCAACTGCTCCATTAAATGAGTTAAACATATGTCTTCAAGGTGAAAAACAACTTATCTGTGCTGTGTTTCATACCATAACAGCATTATGAAAAGAACTTAAATTGTGGTAAGCTCAAATTATTGCGAATAATTGTATGCATTTTTGCACTGGCTAAACACAGTCCTGTGAACAACGAAAAATATGCAGTTGTGTTTTCCATTGTGTTTTCCATTTTGATAAAGGAATTTGAGAACAAGTTTCAGGACTTCTGAAGAAATCATCAATTTTTTTTTGTATATTTGTGACTCCGTTTTCAGTCGACATAAATAAATTACCTGTGAATTTTCAAATGGAATGTATAAAGTTGTAATCAGGTATTGAATTCAAAAATGTGATCATGTCTCTTTCCAAGACTTTCGTAAGACTTGTCTTACAAGAGCTCACTAAGAATTGCAGCCACTGCCATTGAACCAGACTGATGCATTAGTTTCACAAAAATAAGCTCAAATATCCCACTTTTACATTTTATCTTTTTATTTCTCGCTCTTATGTTTTAATAAAAATAGAAAAAAATAATTTTTGTTACTTATGTACATTTACTGTATTATATATTTTATACACGGCCCAAGACAATTCTTCTTCACCCAGTACAGCCCAGGCAAGCCAAAAGGTTGGACATCCATGCTTTAAAGATCTTTTTCTGTTGGTGCTTTTAATTGCAAGCAGTGGTATTTAACAAAGACAACTGCTAAATGAAAAAAATAACTATTTCATGAATTTGGGGACAAATTATGCTCACAGGTATGGTTCTATGATTACTGATGTTACTTTGAATGAGACTTTGGTTCTTTTTTATAATACTTTTAAGAGATCTCTTTCTCTTGTCACTTGGGTGCCTTTAATAGTTGAGTAGTGATGTGATGAGTCATTTAATTGTTAATCCATTGCAGAGCAGCAGCCAGTTCTCTCCAGACCAGATTATACATTTGGAATTGTTTTACTTCAGAACTTGCACTCCTGGGAAGAATCTGTAGTGCAGACTTCCAGGAATGGGACTTCCAGTACTGTAATTTCCCTGCAACACCTCCCTTTCTTGGACAGATGGCCAAGGAGATAGAGTTGTTCCCGACATTTCCTATGCAATGAGTCTCCCAGTCACGAAGAAAACCAAAAAAAGTTCTGTATGCCTTACAGTCTTCTGCAGGGATTTGAGTCTCTAAGATTTCTTTCAGTATCATGGTTAACATCCAGGTTTGTTTCCCATATTTTTTTGAGAGGTGCTCTCCAGTTCTTTTCCTAAGATAGATCGTAGTCACTCAGGCAGAAAGACTTGGTCCTGACAACCCGCTTGAAAATCATACTGTATTTCCAGCTTCCTGTTCTACAATCATAAATTTTGTGTATGGTTAACTAAAAATGTTTGGAGAATTCAGAAGGGTTGGTGCTGCTTCACCATTTACCTGCATAATTTTTCTTTCTACTTGCAGAAATACGTGTTAAAAGATGCTTCTTCTCTCTGCTGCACATTTGTAGGGCACCAGAGAGACTCCAACCCTGGCATGTCACTTTCTGTTGTTCTGCAGGCAATGTTGGATATTAATTTAAATCAAATCGTGCTCAGAGAAAGTTATTTCTTTGCTCTGAAAGTCTAATCTCCACCTTCACAAGAGATTTCCTATATGGCATAAGTTGCCAGCCAGTCTTACCAACAGATTTTCTTTTCTGGAGTTCTTTTACTATGACCATCCAAACTTAGCATGTGTTTTTAAGAGTCTTGCCAACTTCAAAATTCCAAGTGTGAAAGTACAGAATCAATTTTCTAAAAACTTGGCTCGATGTTTGTCTGACTTGTGTTCCATAAAAATAGCTGAGTATGAAGTTTCTAACTTCAGCTTTTTTTTTCCCTTGAGATGTTAGACAGCAAAAATTTTCATCAGTTCTTGTAGAGAATCTTTGTTGACAAAGGTGTAATCAAAACTGGATTCTTCCTGTCACACTCCTGCCCATTTTGTAAAAACAAAGATCATTATTCTGCAGCTGCTTAATGGCGTATATTCCTTCAGCAAGCGTCAAATGTATGCCTTTCTTCATTATTTTAAACTTCAACTCTTTCAATATGGTAAATTTAACTTCCACTTGGAAGTGCTACCAATTAGTTTCAGGAGTTTCTTAACAAAAATTGCAGCAGACAATCTAGTAAGAATTATGTGAGCCTTCATTTGACAAGCAGTATATAATAAGCTTTCCATTTTATATCTGCTTCTGGCTTGGAAATGCCTGATCAGGTAATTACAATTTGTTTTCTCTACCAAATCACTTGTTAAAAATTATAAATAATGTAAGCTTTGAGAAAAAGCAAGGCATGAAGCAGTGGCATTCTTACAATCTCACCTAAGCCTACTTTCCTACTCCTGGCTAGCTGAGATTTATGCGTGCAGCACTTCCTTTGTGGTTACTATCTGAAGGGCTCTGAGATAGAAGCTGCAGTGCTCCTATGCTTTGGGCTGCTGCAGTTTCCTTTCCAGTTGTCAGCTGTGAGTCCCAAAGGAGTGAGGAGCGATGCCTGCTTGAAGTGGAGCTCTGCAAGTGTAAAACTTTGTGTTGGCAGAAGACTGTAGGCTCATGCACTACAATTACATACGCACAGTGACTGCAGCCTGTAGACTTCTACACTTGTTTGCCTCTAGTGCTATGAGTAGTTTCTTGGGTGTTCTTACAGATTGGTGTTAAGCAGTCCAGTTTTGCAAAAATTGAGCGTATAGATGATGTTTCACATGTGGTTTCACAGTACAGCATTTGTAATTTGCCCTGATTTGAGAAGTCTATAAATAAAGCAGCTCAAAGGTCCATAGCTAGTAATATCAGGATGCCTGCATAGGCCCGTGCAGCAGAATGATATGTATGTTGAACATCTGATTACCATATGTTAGGTGATTTCGTGTGTCATTTTACAGGAAGCATTTTAGGACATACAGAAATACCTTAGCTGGAACTTCTCTTCTGGATAGGAAAGTCTTATTTTGCAAAATTGTCTGCTGAATTCTTTAAAAACACTTAATCTGACTTAGTCTGCATTAGTCTGCATTAATGAGGGGAGCTCTTGTTAACCCAAAGATCCCATTAAAAATTACATAATCCAGCTGGCCTAAACGACCAAACTTTAGACACTGACATTGGGATATTCTGTATGCCGCATTCGTATATATCTGTGTTTTCTGTTAGCTGGCTTTGACAGACTTGCAGGTGGCCAAATATGGTCTAAGTGTTAATGCAGATCAGTCACCTTAGACATTTATCTGTCACGAAACCCAAATCACACTACTTGTTTGCATGAAAAAGTGGTCTGTCTCAAAAGTGCATTTCAGGCTGCTGCTGTTAAAATCCATAACATGAAAAATGAAGGAATTGGAGTATAGACGTAGATGCATGTGGACATGTATTCAGAAGAATCCAAAATTAAATTTTATCTGACTATGTTGCATTTACATCCAAAGTAGTTTCTGGAGAGAAGAAAGGGAATGGAATGGTTACTCAGGCGCATGAGGTAGAGATCAGGTTTGCTGTTTAATTTCATGCAGGTTTGTGTGTACGTTGCCAGCTGCTAGACTTGTGTTCTGCTGTTTGCTGTTCCCTTGTGGTCCCATCTATAGCCAAACCCATCTGTGGTGGTGTTGGATCAACGCAGCTTCTAGAATGGAGCAAGGAGTAAACTGGCAATGTGTGTAACAGAGCTTGTGTGGGGATACAAGAACAGGCACCCAAGTAGTCAGAAGATAATGTACACCAGAAAGTCCATTGAGGCTAATGAAGAAGGAACGTGATGTTATTTTCTAATTGACTGTGTTACAGCAGCCCTCAGCAGAACATAAATAATCCATTGCTGGCACATGGAGTTGCCAAGTTGAGTTTATGGCGAGTCATCATTGCTAGAGGAAATCTGGAAGAAAATGTCTGCTTTCTTACTGCTCTTATCTTTCTTAAGTGTATGAGCATAAGTCTGTGGAATACTGGTCCACACTCCAGCTGTGATTCCATGGACATTTCACTGTGAGTGGCAGAATTACAGTTCAGACTGCAAAAGTATTTTCCTCTCCCAAGAGGTGTGTTAGAACGTTATAGTCTCCCAAAAATTATGCAGAATAGTTTGCAAATTGTTGACTCTTTATACAGTGACCAGAGTAGTATTGCAGAATGGTTATCCTGCTATGGAGCACTGTACACCTTTAATTAATAAAGCCTTTGTTGCATACTGTCTAAGAAACTGCTTTTTTCTAGAAGAGAAATTAGGCTACCTAATGTGATTTAAAGTACTGTGATCTAGGATTAGATCTGAAGATTCAAGGGAGCACTGAGGTATGTTCAGGCAGAGGCAGACTGTGCTTGACTATCTAATGATAGGTTTTATCCTAATCTGAGAAGGGATTTTATATTGGAACAAACTGTCTCAGTGTTCAGGCCCGCCTTTCTAGACAGAATTGCCCGAGCATAAGAGCAGGTAAAAATACAATTCTAATGTTCTTTGCCGTGTTTGGTACTGCAATTGTAGCTGAAGTGACTTAGTTTTCCTGACCTAGTAACTAGATAGGATCAGCAGTTTTATATTGAATAGTAGGATACTGTTTAGTATTGGGCAGCTCTACTTCTCTGGTTTTACAGAAATTCTAACCAAGAGAGACTGGAAGCTTAAAGTGCTGAGTGTTTTAACTGTGCCACCAGGGATATACAAGAGTCAAATATCAAATCTGTTACAGCATCGTCAGCACCTAGGAGGCTGCTGCATTGTGCTTTACGTGTGCAACTCTTCTGCTAGTGTAGAGCCTCTATCGTTGTGTTTGGAACACTTTCCTCTTCCCATAGCCTATTCCAACAAGATGAATAAGGGGAGAGAGCACAGCTTGGATTTCCTTAGTTCTGGTGATTCCTGACTGCTGGAGCAAGTTAGAGAAGCATCCATAGTGCTGAAACGTATATTGAGAGACTGGATCCAGGCAGAGTCAAGCTGTGACAGGATGTATGCCCAGGTGGCCAAGTGCCAATGTTGACTCCTCCCTCATCCCCTCAACGGGGTGACTATGAGCCATTCTGTGGTAAGTATAGCAGAGGACCTACACTAATGGTACTGGAATCCAGGTGATCATATAGTTAGATACCTGATAAACGGAACACGCACAGACCTCATCTGGTTGCTGATGTGTAAATAGTAAGTCTTATGGCTTCTTTCCAAGTAGTTAGATTCCCAAATACCTTACCTCTTCTAATCGGTGAATGGAAAGGCAAGTCTGAGGATTGTGAAAGCTTAGAAAAGTGAAGAAAAGCAGCAGCTCCTAGTGGAATCTGAGACTTCTACACACTTGTGTCAGTGTGTATTAATTGCCCATTTTCATATGCAGAAATGCAATTGAAGTGATGCATGTTTAAACATCCTCATACCAGCCAGTATTTTTGGGAAGTACTGCCTTTGCTATAAGCGAAATGAATTTTGGGCAATGCAGCATGGATATACCTTTTATTTTCAGTTGCTACTGTATAAATATCATATAGACACAAGCTGTTGGTAGCATTTCAAATTCAGTGCAGAAGTCCACTCTTCTCTAAAACAGTCATATGAACAGAAGACTGTACTTCCATTTTAAAAGAGATGAAAACACCGGTGTGGGGTTTGTAAATGTACTTGCAAGATGATCTAAAGATGTTATTGTCTTAGACCCGGCCCTTTTGTACAGTAATATCCTAATGGCTGAATGATTTATGGAGAAAATTTCATTTGGCTTTTATGTTGTGAGCAACAGAAGAATCATTGCTTCTAAAGTGCTGCTGTTTAGTGAGATATTAATGGAGGGATAATCCATTTACATTTTTACAGAGGAAGTTTTGTAACGCTTTTGGGATTCATTTATTCTTTGCATTTGCAAAACAGCCGCTACTGAAATAAGTTGAAGTAATTTGCAGTGGAGGAATACAGTAGTTTGTCAAAAAAAAAATAAAATAAAATTCAGTGCTCCATACCAAAGTCCTGCTACTGAAATGAGCAGCAGCTTCTTAAATAAGTTTTAAATAAATTTCCACAGACACTTTTCAAAGTGGATCAGAGTTGTAAATTCCATGTGCTGTGTATTCAGTAAGCGCTCTGTATGTGTTTTAACTATGTGGATTTTGTTGATCTGCATTGGGTAGTGAGATGCATAAATACAGGTGACAATTCAATTTATATATATCTTCTCAATAGCAATTGTTTGCTAGTTCTACCTTATCCCATCTAAATTCTCTCCTAGGTGATCAGTGGTTTGGTGTACTCTGCCTCCTGCTTCCATTGTGTGATCCTGCTAGCAAAGCCCTGAGATTCACATTACTTTGTGCAGAGGGGGCAATGTGGAATGCAATTTTCATTTTCAAATGAGTACTGTATTACTCTACTCCCTGTCCTGGCAGTGCAGGAAATAGATGGTGATTATTTGAACAGTAGATAGAGACCTGTGTATGTTTTCAGCTGCTGAGATAACCTTTGCAGAAAAATTGGGGCCAGGAACAAGGGAATAAAGGAAGTCTGACAATGCACATCTGGTCAGGTGGAGGATTAGTAGCCAGAGGTGATCTACGTCGGGAAAACACACATGCAGACAAAAGCGTGCTGCAGCAGACCAAGTGCTTGGGTGCTTCAGCACTAGTAACGAAAGAAGAAAGAACAGAAAAAATGCCTCCTGTTGAACTTACCCCATTAATGAAGTCTTACAGCGTTCTGTTTCTTTCGGTTCCTTTCAAGTATGGAAGCATTGTAAGTGAGCTTAACTTGACTCGTGTGGTCTGCTCTGCATGTTACCTAGCTGCCTGTGTTTATTGACTGCTGGCCTGCATAGCCTATTTGTATAGACATATATATGTATGTGTAAATTGCAAACAAATGATTTCTTGGCTCCCTTTTTTGTATTCAGCTGCAGTATCTGTAGGAATTGGACGATTGACATGATGTTTAGTGGCGTCATGCATGGTGTAGTTTTGAGTGAACTCTCAGCCCTGCTGCTCAGGGAGCTCTCGTGGCTTCCCTCAAACACGCCACTCGCTTTTGGATCAATGAGTGAATAGAAAATACATGATAAAATTACACTTTGCAGACCTACCTGTACAGCATGGGATTGCGACTGGCACCTGGGGCAGCAAAGGCTTCTGAAACTGTGACAGAGGAGGCAAAAAATCTACTCAAGTCTGTTCCATTTCGATGCAGTCCTTGAAATACTGGGCACTACGCCTTGCTCTGTGAAAAGAGAATCCAAAGCTAATGCAAGCCTACAGATCCTTTTTTCTTTGTTAATTAGATCAGGAAAAAAAACAGATCTTGTGTGACCAGTTTTTCTTAAAAGCTGGAACAAGCAGCAGCAAATAGGTAAGGTTCCTGCATCCAGTTTGAACTAGCTGGAAAAGGGGAAAGGAAAAGGGAGAGTGTGTTTTAAAATAAGCTTAGCAGAGAGAAAAAATCTGCTACCCAAATCTGGATGCTTTCTGAAAGATAACGTTTTGGTAAAGCCCATCAGGTCAGTGATTTCAAAGCAGGCTACCACTGGGTGAATTCTGTTGTCTGTGCTGTGGATGGAGATCAGACAAGAACCCACAGTGGCGTTTTTGTACTTCAGGCTTATGAAATACACTGTTAGGAGCAACTGTAAGATGGATAACGCTCTAAAGCCTCCTGACATTATCAGAAAAACTTTTCTACCAAGGAAGCTTAGCTGGCACTGTAGAGAATGGGTCTGTACTGCACTGAGCATCTCTTATGAATGGCCAGAGTGTGCACACAGCCCCTTGCATCTCACATCAGGTGAGAAATGGAGAGAGGGCTGCAGAGGGCCACAGAAGTCAATAGAGAGGGTGTTATTGGTGCATCTGTCTTATAATGCACTCTTCATAAAATGGAAGTATGTTTTGAAGTGAAAAATTGCAACAGCCTATATTACTTGTGTGATTATGTTCTTTTTAACTGCAAAATTTAGCTAAGAGAAGTATGTTCTTGAAAAACACTCCTGTAGCAGCAACTGCAGGAAGCTGTGATGGCTTTCAGTGTACAAAGGAAAACGACATGAAACAAAATTTAGATTAATCAGCTTTCAATTATCCTTTGAAGTGTCTTTAAGTCCTTGTTTTAATATCATACTCACATTGAACCTGATTTACATTCACTTGCAAACTTCAAATATAAAGTCCTGGGCAAATTTTAGGGTGAATTCTAGATGGGAGGTCATATGTCCCTGAATGTATCATTCATTTTCACATTTAATACTTTCTCAGGAATGGAGCCAAAACATTATCTTGGATGCCTGGACAAATTTTGTGGATTAAAAAAAATGGTTTTAGCCAAATGGATTGTAGAGAATGTACTGAGTTAGAGATTGTTTATGGGGAATTGTGACACCCTTAACCCTAGTTTTCTGTGGGGAGACTTACTGGCCATTCACATTCTTATGTGTGAGTTTTTTTAATAAATGTTTTCTTAATTTGAAGCTCAGAATTCAAATCAAGGTTCTTTTGCTGGAAAGTAATTTTCAGTGGAGAAATAAAATATTTAAGAAAAATTTGAGTGATGATATAAAACAAACTGAAAGCTTAGCTGAGGTTGCACAACTCACTCTAGATTCCACAATGCCATCTGCAGAAAAAAACACCAATCACACTGTTGTTAAGACAACCTATTCTGAATCCAAAACTTTCTGAAGTTTTGCTTTTTCATCCAGGTTTTCTTGTCCATCCAGTGAATTCAGCGAAGTGAGTTAATCTGAAATGACACTGGGAGGAATGATAAAAGCAATTGTATCAATCTCAATGTAAAAGAAACCAGAAGGAATCAAAATAAATAACTTTCTACAGGGAGATCGATAATGAGTAGGGCTCATGTTTTCTGAAGGCCCCAGGAACCAGCTTATAACTTAACTTGTTAAATACTGCTGGCACTAAAAAGACTGATTTCTTTTTTCTCCAGAAGGCCAAAGAGCGGCAGATTTCTGACAATTAAGACCTTTAAAAAAAAGTCAGTTTTGACATCCAAATCAAAGATATGCGGGGAATCTGTTAATTAGTCTGACAGTCTTGTGATGAAACACTTCAACTTTGGGTCTTGATGCTATGAGACATTTCAGCTGACACTTCGGTCAGCTGAAGAGGGTAGATTTCTACTTTTCTGGGTGTGATATCTTGAACTTGCAGGAAGTCTGTGTGACTTATTTTTCAGTCTTCTCCTGTTGCCCTGTGCTGTGTTCTTCCTTGCAGGCCTGTGGGAAAGAAAAGAAAGACATCTGCCAGGTGCTGTCCTCTAAATGGGAATTGTGGTCAAGTCCTGATCTTTAGAAGACAGGTGCTATATAGCAACAAATATGAGACATTAGGTAGTGTGTTCTCATTGAAGATAAGGCTTAAAGTCCACTGGATCTGTGATGGTGAATTGTGATGAGGCTGCTAATGCGAAAGAATATAATTGCAGCCATTAGTGTCACTTCGGCCCATTATAGACATGGTATGGGTAAGAATTTTTTCTTGTCTCACTGCTGCTGCACATCAGATCTGGAGATAGATGAGCAGAGAAAAAATAAATCATACTTTTTAGTGTACGTGGTCCTCTTTCACCAATAACTCAAACACAACATTACCTAAACTTGAGGCATTTGTTTTGTTTTGAACAGACTGCCTCTCTCCTGTTCTGCCTTGTGCTTGATGAAACTCTTCTGCGTGTGCCTCTAGGGTGACATAAGGGGAAACTAACATCAGTGAGAGGCCGTGGTGTAATCACTGGAATTTTCTCGAGTCTCCTCACTTTGCAAAGCTCTGGAAGGTTATGAAAGAACATGGCCGTATTTGAATCTCTCTTTTTTGTCTTATTGCTTAGTTGTGATATCAAAACCTTTTCTGAGAGAACTTATTTAATAATTAACTATTTAAGAATAGCAGGGTTTACTGATGATTGTTAGAAGTGTTTACTAGCCTTAACACTACAAAAGTTTATGGGGAATTGTGATGCATTCTGATGAGGTAACTTGTGATAGGACGAGAGGGAATGGCCTTAGGTTGTGCCAGGGGAGGTTCCAGGTTAGATATTAAGATAAATTTCTTCTCTGAAGAGTGGTGAGGTAGAGGCACAGGCTCCCCAGGGAGGTGGTGGAGTCACCATCCCTGGAGGTGTTAAGAAACATGCAGATATGGTACTGAGGGACATTGTTTAGTAGGCATGGTGGTGATGGGTTGGTGGCTGGATTAGAAGATCTTAGTGGTATTTTCCAGCCTTAATGATTTTATGATTCTAATGAGTGTATTATATTAACAAGATGCTTCATATTTTAATGGACTTTTTCTGTCTGGCAGTTGAGGTGCTGTTATGCTAGTTACTCAATTTTATGAAGTTAAACAATAAACATTAAAGTAAAACCTCAGGAAAATTGCCAGAGTGCAAAATAGATCTGTCCCTTGGCAGAATTCATCTACTATCATTTTCAAAATGTTTTTCTTTTCATTTAGTAACACGCATTTTGCTATTTTGAGCAGGAGAAGAGAGACTTTATTTTGAGCCTCGAGGTCCAAAGGCACAGAAAGGAGTGATCTATTTTCTCCAGGGGGTGACAAGCTTTGTATTCAATTAAGACAAGCTGTTGCAGTCTGAGAGCTGTTGCTGCTACTGCACTTGAAATCTTTAAGGCTGAGCCATGGTGAAACTGAACTGCAAAGTAAACTTGGAATGGTTAAATTTGAAGTAAATACATAGCTCAGGTGTCAGCTCATTAATTCCTTTCATTTTCATCTGGCCTATGGGCACATAATTATTTTTCCATATGTTAACTGTTGGAAAACCTTAAGCTGTGTGTCTAATGTGAGTCTGTCAAAGGTCTAGAAAGGCATAGGTAGTTCTCAGGAAGGAACAAGACCTCCCTTCTCCAAGGTGGAATATAAATCGTGGATGAGGAGGGCAGGCAGGCTCCGTGTTACAGTAAGCATAAAATTTCTAGGGAGGAACCTCTCCTGCTCTGCTTAACTGTTACCACTCAAGCTAAGAGCCTCAGGCACAAAAGGCTTAGTTTCATGGCACAGATGGCGTTTCATCTGCATAGACAGCTGGGCTGTTTCACCCTTGGACCTGTACTATGGGAGGTCTTCAAAAAGGGTTAAGAGCAAGAGGGTTTGGGCTTAGCTGTTTAGTATATGCACTCATCCCAATTGCTTGTTCGCCAAAAACTCAGTGCCAGTGTGTTTCTTTTGACGACTTTGCTTTGCTTCCAAAGCATAGAGCACAGTCGGAGTGCTAGTAGTTGAGTTTTGACCCTTTAAAAAAATTATATTGCTGTGTATACTTTTTATTTGAAAATGACATTTTAAAAACATATTTAAAGAACCTTTGAGAAAAGGATAGTAGCCATCCTTGTGGACAGGAGCGTTTCTTTTCACCAGTCATGTTGTTTTGGGGATGGACCAATGCGGCAAACTGAGTATCTAGCCAGCTCTGTAACTGGTGGCTCTGGAGGCACCCCAAACAGCACAAACGTTCAGATCACCATGGAGGTGATAGAGGCAATGCCCAGACCTACCAGGGGCCGCCAGGCTGCCTGCACGGGTGGCTCTGCACAGAGCCAGCTCAGGCCTGCAAAGCCTCCCGCATGCCCAAGGCTGCCTGCGAGTGGCTGAGCTGGGCCTGCAAGCAGCAAAGTCTCATTCAGCAGTTTTGTTTCTGAGCAAAGAAGTCTGGCAGGGCCTGAGCTGCTGACATGAGGCCAGCTCTGGTGTCTTGCCACCTGTGGCACGATTAACTTGCAACCCTGCTTCTTCTTGGGATCTCCCAACTACAGCCATACCATCTGCCCTTTCAGCTCTTGGACTCAGGAAAATGCTGAATACCATGTCTGTCTGTATGACCCAGCACAGGCATTTTCTGCAGTCCTGATTAATTGCTCTCGAGGGTCACAATTTTGTTTCATGAACAAAAGGCCAGTGCTTGCCTCTGCCTTTTGTTACTGACTTATTTTACCTATTCAGAAGTGCTGGGTTTTGTTCCTTGTGGGTGAGAAGAATCCTTCCAGCTCCAGGCCCTCAGGCTGGAGCTTGTGGGCTGAGAGATGAGGAGAAGGATCCTGACTGAGTGGAAGAGGGAATCCCAGCATCAAATCTGCTTTACTATGTTGACAGTGGTTGGGCCAATTCCACTGATCTACAGTTAGCAGCAGATCTCAGCAAAAACTACAAACCAGCATTTTAAAAGAGTTTGAAGCAGTGATAGGAGAGGCTGCATTAAATACTTCAGTGCATTTGCTGCAGGATTTTTCACTCCCAGATAAAAGAAGGTGAAGTATAATGAGTGCTGAGTAAAGCAGTCTTTGCTGTATCCAAAGCTTTTTGAGGAATAAAAGCAAATTAAAATAATAACAGTAAAACCCGTATGCCTAAAATATAAGAGCCAACATTGCCTGTTAACACTTTTCAGTTCTTTGGGCTTGTTCTTGTGCTGTTTTTTTTCTTCCTTCCCTTGTTTTCCTTACTCCCTTGCATCAGGCAGGGCTTGATATCATCACCTTGTTGTCATATCTGCTTGGGGAAACAAATTTGTCACAGCAGTTTCCTGTCAATACCCTGTCTTCAGTTAGCAGCATGTGCCTAGCTCCAGCACTGTGGGACGATGTTGCTTTTGCTGATAAAAACCCACTCTTTTCATTATCTATTGAAGAGTGAACCACACGCTGGCATTGCGCAGATTTGGAAACCAAGTGTGCTGTCAGATAAAGAATTTGTAGCAATTGTTTGAAGTCACAGTTTTAGCATATACATAGATTTTAAAACCAGAGATTTCTTGGGATTTCTGTAAAGCAGAAAATCATTCACATTCAGAATAACTTCTCTGTTGTTCTGTGGTTTTCAACCCTATTCTTTTATTGGTTGTTTTTATATAAAAATATATATATTATTTATGTACATTGGATTAATATCCCCAATGCAATGCTTTACCTGTACACAGGAGAGGCCCCAAAGATGGCTAACAGCCTCTTTACTTTCCTCTCAACCTGTTGCGTCATTCTCATAAGGATTTTATGTTGCTTGATGTACTGATGATGCCAGGCAGGGTAATAGCATGAGGAGACTAGTTGTATCAGACATGTTTGTGACCGAGACAGTTAGCAGAAAGGTCTGCAGTTCCTAAGTAGGAATTTAAGATAGAACTGAATCGTCACTAGGTCAGATGATTGCACTGTTTAGGTGATGTATCCTAAGAGGAACAGGTACTTAAAAAGGTGCAAATTACAAGAACTAAGCAAATGAGCATGTTTGTCTAATTAGTTAAGGAAAATTTTTGCAGAGCTATAGTGTGAAAAAGGTGAATGTAACCTTGGAAATAGCTTCACTAAGCATTGTATCAGAGGTTACAAATGACAGCTTTGCTTTCACCAGGATATAGAAAGCAATGATTCATTAAATTCTAGAGCAAATACTGCATGTGAGAGTCTGGAGGCCAAAGACAATAATATGCATTTGTCTACATATACAGATCCACATGAATCTTCCTGGTCATTTTATGTTAGCCAAGTTTAAATTGGAATTAATGTGGTACGAACACTGTATGTATTGAACAATTTGGCTCAGTTTTGTGCCATGTGGAAAATTCTTGAAATAAAATGATGACGTCCAATTTAGCTGGAAATTTAGGTCTTGTAATACAACCTATCAAGAATAATTTTTCCATTTGTATATTTTTAAAAGAGAAATGTCATTTTAGACCAATAAAGAGACTGAACAGAGGACAGGTAAACTGTGCCCATGAATGCATCTTCTCAATTAATAGCCTCAAAGATTGTTGGACTCTATTGAAAATGATGGTTGGTAATAGCTCCCACTCCTGCTTATTATCTCCCTTCAAGTACTAGAAGGCTTCAATGAGGTCTCCCTGGATCCTTCTCCAAGTTGAACACGCCCCGCTCCCTCAGTCTTCTTCTTATGAGAGGTACTCTAGCCTTCTGATCATCTTTGTAGACCTCTTCTGGACCTGTTCCAGCAGCTCTGTGCCCTTCCTGTGCTGGGGGCCCAGATCAGAACGCAGTACTCCAGATGGCCCACTGTCAATCTCTTGACAGAGCCATCTTTTCCTATTGCTAGAGTATGATCAAAGCTTGAAAAAGTGACTTTGGTATATTTGCCATGACCCCTTCCCTCACTCTGCATTTTGGTGATTGAATCTGAGCAGGTATGTTTGCTAAAAGTTTTAACCTACTGCAAGAAGTAGGATGAAGGAAAAGGTCTCTTTGCTGTCAACCATAATAAAATTGAGTGTACAGTTCTTTCAAGTAGACAACCAGGTAGTGATTGCACTGCCGCCACTCCAAGGCATCCCAGCTCATGATGTTCCCTTTCATTTCAGAACGCGCATGGTTGCATAAATAGCTTGAAGAAATGCAGTCCAGGAACACCCTAGCAATGACCTGGCTGACATGAGACTATCTTTAGTATGTAACATTCACTGTCTTTAAATTTACGCCATGATTTGTGTGTTTAACAGTTATGAATCCATTTGTAAAATTTGTATTATCATTACCCATGCTGATGAGTAATAACGCATTACGCAGCAATGCCTGAAGAGAAGCCAAGACTAAGGTCCATTTATGACAGAAGTTATGGTAAAGTTAAAGTGTGCCTGAAAGACCTTTCTAAAGACCAAGCACATGAGAAGAAGACAAACACTAGAATGACTTTGAAGTGCTCTGAGGAAGGGGGAAGTTGAGGTGAAGAGAACATAGAGAGTGAGGGAGCGCAAAAGCCAACAAGTTCAGACTGAGGTGGTCCAACTACAGCTATAGAAAAAATTCTGAATTCCCTAGTTTCTGAATTCCATAGTTTAATATCTTGTGTAGTTGTTTCTACTGGATTGAGTCATTGACAGTCTGCCCAGAAATACCATGTTTGTCTTAGCAAAGTTACTTAGCAAAGTTACTGCTTTAGAAGTGGCCAGTTTTATACTTTCTCTTACAGAGCAGAATACACTCCCTCAACCACTTCTGCATCTCCTTCCTCTGGCCTGGGTTGGTATTCGTGAGCTGATAACTACGTTTGCCCCCCCAGTGGATTGACCTATACTTGATGATCCAATGAATTTAGTTTAGATATGGCAAGGGCTGTAGTGGTGGCACAGCTGTGGGAGGACGAGATGGAGTCTGTTTCTTTGTACACTGTCAGTAGTACCATCTTGTAGAGGCAGGGTTGTTGGGAAAGATATGCGAAAAGACAACACAGATGTTAGAGGCTCCAGGAGAAGTCTGGCATTTAGCAAAATGTCTTTCCTTGAAAACTGACAAATTAATCAATGATGGAGTCAAAACTGGAATCCTGCAGTGTCACTTCAGAGTTGGTGGTAGGAGCAGAGCAGCACTTTAACACTTTGCCTGAAGGGAGTGAAAAAAAACCCACAGCATTGCAAATTAAAAGAAGAAACGTTCATCCCATAATTGCCTGACACAGTGTTCTGGTTTACAATAAACTGTTAAAATTTTCAGACTTTAGAAATGAGCTTGCTAAATTCAGTTTTAGGCTTGTATGTGAAGTGGCCTGGTGTTCAAGACTGCCGTGTGCCAAAAGTTGTGCAGGTCAAGTTGAGTAGAGAATATAATCTGAAAACAAAGTAGCAAGGCAAATAGGAGTTTTGTACTTTTGATTAGCAGTAGGGATGTACAAGGAGAAGAAAGCAGTCCCTTCTATTTCAACTCTGAGAATTCTAGAACTGCTTTTAAAATAAAACAAAAAAAAATATCAAATAGTTTTATCACTTTTAAAATGGAGAGCTTTGATTCTGAAACCTTTAAGATATGGCCAGAAGGACCCAGGATGCCATTTGAAGCACTGAGGTAATACCAAGTTTGAATGTTAACCTGTCCATCTTAATGTAATACTACTGACCTGTCTCGCATTGTGAGGAGTAATAACTTAGTTTGCACTGCACTTTGAGCATGTAAAATAAGTCTCATGTCAGGTAATGTCTGCATCAAAAGATTCCAAAAAGTGCTGAGCACTGTTTAGAGTTTGTTTTCTTTTTAATTCATCTGGTAGCAGCTTTCCTGTGCTATAATAAGTTTATTTTAGGACTAGGAGAAGTGCAGGCTGCTTTGAGATGTTTTCTCTCAAGCCATTTTTTTCTTGCCGTAGCCTTAAGTGATAAATTGATTTTGAACATGATAAAAATTACTGCAGCTTTTGAGTACAAGTATGAAATGCTGTTCTTAATTCCATCAGCTCCTTGAGAAAAACTTCCTGTAACAGGTAAAATTAAAACCTCTTCAAGACCTAAACTATCTTTTCCTAGCATTGTGAGGAGCAGTCATACTTCTGCTTGGTGGCAGCAGAGAGGGGGGCCAGAGGCTGGCACATTTCCCTCACTGCTGATGCAGCAGGGTCTGACAGGGTTAAAGCAGCGCCTGCTTGGGTGGTGCTTGAGTGGTGGGGGCCACAAGGGTGCCACTGTCTTTCTGCCTTCTTCCTCTTGCACTTCCAGCAGGCTGCTGTCTTGCCCAGCAGCCACTCCCTGCGTGGGCTGGGCACCTGGTCTCCTCCTCCGGTGGATCTTATTCAGGTCTCCCTGCAGGGCAGGGGCAGCCACCTCTTGTCTCTTTAGGGCAACTCTGCACTTGCAGCATTAAGCATCATCTCCTTTGAAGCATGGGTGATAGTAGAAGAGTAATTAAAAAATACAAAAGAGAAGAGTTAATTGCTATCAGTTTGGGATTGAAAGGCAGCAAGATACAAGAAGTAAGACTTTTAATAGCTAAAACCAAAGTGGGTATTAAAACGGTCTATTAGTTAGATTAATCCTACAGCTCAGGCTGACTAAAACAAGATACGTTATAAATATATTGAAATAAATAGATTCACTATATCCTGATTTATTTATCTTTCCATTCCATGGGTTCAAATTCAGATAGAACCCAAATCTATGTTATCCATATTTCTACTATTCAGCAACACTACCTCTAAAATACCTGGAAACAGACAAGAGAAAGAAATGAAGATCAGAACATTTACTGTCATCTTCATCTCCTCTATTACCAAGGCTTATTTTATTGGAACCTCCATCCCTCCCACCAGAATATTGTGAGAGTTGGTTTATATGTGGAGCAACTGACATACCTTTCCATGAGGAACTGGGCGAGGTCTTATGCAGTCATGGCGTATTTTGGTGAATCCATACAGATTAAGTTGACAAATGAAACTTTTCATATTTTCAGTCTGAAAAACTCTCAAAGGTCCTTTGCTTCCCAGTACTTCAACCTTAAACATTTATTCATCTATTCCAATACAGTTGCCACTGTGGTCATAGAATCACAAGGTTGGACAGGACTTACAAGATCATCTAGTCCAACTGTCAACCAACCAATTTAAGATGATTTGGCCCCACCAAATCATCTTAAATTGGTTGCTTTCAACTAGTAGCCAGAGTTTCTGTGGAAATCTGAGAGCTGAGGAGACTCTGGCTTTACTCTCCTCAGATGAAAAATGAGGTAAGCATTTGATTTCCTCTTCATCAGAAAAAATTAGTGAATCCTTTTCTTCCTTTGTCCATCCTAGAGCAGATCACAAACTGTTCCTCAATCCTCAATCAGCAGAAGTGGAACCTGAAGACTCAACCAGCTGCTCTGGATCAGATACAGAAGATGTTTCTGATTCAGGTGGTTCACTTTCAGTTTCTCCTGTCTCAGTTTGATGGATGTTTTCACATAGAGGCATTTCTGCAATGTGCCAGTCTTCACCCTGCCAGTCAGCAAGTGAAATCCAATGGAACTGTTGGGGGTTCCACTGGGTGATGCTTAAGTGTCACCATGATGCCCACGTGTCTTCAGTGACATTGCTATGTGGTGTCCAGGGAAGGCCTGGCTGTCTGGAGAAGCCGGAGCAGATGTTGCTGACCAACACTTGTTGTTGGTCCTGCACAGGATGTTCTGACTTGAGTCAAGAAGCAAACAAAACTGTATTTAAAGGGTATCACTCCTCACCTAGACCTTGCTTTCCCTTCTCTGTGTGTCTCCTGAATAGCTCCCTTCTGGCCTCCTTGGTGTCTCTCTGATTGTCCAGATTAGGGGGTAGAGGGAAGAGAAATCAGTTTCCCAAGCAATGTTAACAAAAGAAAATAGAAATCGCTTTCCAGTTTGTAGCCATTTCTTGCAAGTGTTCTGTGATTTTAGTAGCGTGGCTTCTGCAAGGGAGTAGCTATGTATCTAAGTGATGCTCTGCAATGTCTGTAGTCTCCCAAATGCTACTCTGTAAGTCCAACTAGAAAATGACGTCTAAGTCTATTTTTCTGATGATGTAGACAGGAAATGTGCAACTCCTCTTTGGTTCCTATGCTTTTTTTTTCAATATTTTAGAAATTTAGAAAGGAAGCTAACAAAATCAGTGATGTTTGTTAGGCCTTTTAAACCACACTCCTCTCTACAGGACCAGGTGCTTAATCCGTAAAGAAAGGGCTTGATCTGGAGATGGTGTCTGAATGAAGGACTCAAGTGTATGCTAAGTTTGAGGACTCCAGTAATTGGAGGAGCTGCTGAGTCCCTCAGGGGTAGAGAGGCCTTGCGGAGGGCTGTGTAATCACCAGCCACATGAAGCTGTACAAGTGCAAGTGCTGGATTCTGCACCTGGGAAGGGTAAACTCTGGGGGATGAGGGACAAGACTGGGGGATGAGTGGCTGGAGAGCAGCCCTGGGGAAAGGGATTTGGGCTTCTGGTTGACAGCAGGTTGCATGTGAGCCAGCAGTGTGCCATGGCAGCCCAAAGGGCCAACCATAGCCTGGGTGCACCAGGCCCAGCACTGCCACCAGGCGAAGGGAGGGGTTGTCCCACTGTGCTCTGTGCTGTGCAGCTGCACCGCCAGCACTGGGGGCAGGGTTGGGTGCCCCACTATAAGAAGGTACAGAACTATTGGAAAGCATCCAAAGGAGTTCTATGAAGATGGAGAAGGCAGAGTGTATGAGGGATGGCTGAGGTCTTTTGGTGTGTTCAGCCCAGAGCAGAGGAGCTGAGGGGAGGCCTCATGGCAGCTGCAGCTCCTCACGAGGGGAGCAGAGGGGCAACGCTGAGCTCTGCTCTCTGTGACAGCAACAGGGCCCAAGGGAATCATAGAATCAGAGAATCACTCAGGTTGGAAAAGACCTTAAAGGTCATCAAGTCCAACCACAACCTAGCCATACTACCCTAACTCTAACAACCCCCCACTAAGTCATGTCCCTGAGCACCACATCCAAACGGTTTTTAAACACATTCAGAGATGGTGACTCAACCACCTCCCTGGGGAGCCTATTCCAGTGCTTAACAACCCTTTCTGTAAAGAAGTTTTTCCTGATATCCAACCTAAATGTCCCCTGGCACAACTTGAGGCCGTTTCCCCTCGTCCTGTCACCTGTCACCAGCAAGAAGAGACCAACCCCACTTGCTCTGCAAGCACCTCTCAGGTATTTGAAGAGAGCAAAAAGGTCTCCCCTCAGCCTTCTCTTCCTCAGACTAAACAGCCCCAGTTCCTTCCGTCACTCCTCGTAGGGCATATTCTCCAAGCCCTTCACAAGCCTTGTTGCCATTTCTTGACCTGCTCCAGCACCTCAGTGTTCTTTCTATACTGAGGTGCCCAAATCTGAACACAGTACTCAAGCTGAGGCCCCCGAGTACCGGGGCAGGATTACTTCCCTATTCCTGTTCACCACACCATTACTGATACAAGCCAGGATGCCATTGGCCTGTATGCTATTGGAACGGCATGGGGCTGCGTCAGGGGAGGATCAGGTGGGGGTTAGGAAAAGGTTCTTGACCAGAGGATGGTCAGGCCCTGGAACAGACTCCCCAGGGCAGTGGTCACAACCCTGAGCTGCCAGAGTTCAAGAAGCATTTGGACAACGCTGTCAAACATAAGGTTTGGAGTTTGGGTGGTTCTGTGTGGAGCCAGGAGTTGGATTTGATGGTCCCTGTGGGTCTCTTCCAACTTGGGATATTCTGTGGTTCTGTGATTCTAACACAAACTGTATACCATGATTTCAGGCTACCCCTAAGCTTCTAGTATAGATTTTAATATGTTCAAAAAATTACAGTGGCTGTTGTCTGCCCTGGGATAACATGTAGTTGTCTGGATGTATGCATTAAGTGTGTCTGCACTTGTAGCATTCCACTGGCATTTCTCCAACAGCATTCCATTTTTTGTCTCCATTTAAGACCATTCCAGACAGTTTTCATGGCCAAAGACATGATCTTTGTTAAATAGATACAGAAGAGTATTCTGCTATTGTCAGCAGTCAAAGAGAGAAAGGATTGTGTGAAAGTAAACTTAGGCTTTACAGTGGTATTTTGTCTCTGTTGCATGTACAAATACTCCAATCCTGTGTCCACGGGTTCTGTCAGCTATCCAGTAAATCTTCTCTACCTGAAGTAGGGATCTTTCAAATGAAGAAAGGCTTTGGAACTACTTCTTTCCATCTTCTTCCACTGGGATATAGACAAAGCTTCAAACTCATGAAACTACCCTTAAAATGTCACAAAAACAGATCACCTAGGACACAAGTAAAGGAAAATCGAGGCAGAACGAATGTTCTAGTGTTCTAGAAGTCACCCTTACTGCACAAGTGTGCAACACAAATTTTCCATCCCTCTAGTGTAGTAGTTGGAAGAGGTGCTGCTATAGGCCGATGCAATAAATTTTAGGAGGGGAAAAATGGGCCAGAAAACAAAATTTAGGACCACATTGTTATTTCCTGAATGATGGTACTCCAGTTATTTATGTGCTTATTTAACTTCCTACATGTTATCATTCGTGTTGTACAGCCAGTAGATAAGTCAGTTTTACGAAATACACCAAGGTTATATTTGTCTATGTGATGCTTGTTCACAAGCCCTATTATTTGCCTTTTTTGTTGCTGTGACACTTCTGTCATATTTTTGGACTAATATGATAGTCACGGATTTTTTTTTAACTTGAAGGTTTGTAGAGAATTTTAGTTCCTGTAGAAAAATATGCGAATTGGGGCATGTATATTTGGATGGGGGGTAGTGACTCTGTGTTACAACTCATGTAGGTGTTCCTGCTCATTCAGGGGATAGTCACTCTCGATTACTACTCAAATGCCTGCCAGAAAGACCCTCATTTTACCTTTGGATGTATTCTCCCCTTGACAGCTGTTCTAGCCTGACAGAAAACGCCATTGCCAAGAGAAATCCACATCCCCTTTCCACTGAATCAGTGTGGCATGATACTCAGTCTACATGAATGTCAATGGCAAAATAAATCTTCCAGGGGAAACTGAAACATCTTCTTGAATCCAAAAAGTGGTAGCTCCACAGAGGTTGGGTAGATCAGCAAAGCAGCTGTCACTGTTTCAAACATGTTTTTCAATGGGAAACTTGAGTAATGAGAGGGGAACACATGCAAAATGTCTGCTCTTATTCCAATTTCTGATGGAAGTTCTGCAGGATTTGGCTTGCAGCTGATACCATTTCTCTTCTCCTCTAAGGATTAATTTTTTTGTGTGTTTCTTTGGGACTGCTTAGTTTCCATGGACTATTGCAGGCCAGAAGATCTCTTCCTCTGTTCCTGTGTTCATCTGGCAAACTAAACTAGAGGGTTGCAGGATATGATGTGAGTTTGTACAGGAGAATCCAGTTTCTTCAGTCAGACTATGTGTGTGTGTTTGTTTATTGATAATGCTTTGAGGGATGTTGGAAATTCTAACTGACAGATGGGCAGATGTCTAAATTTTACACTGCAGTATGAATGAGGAAGTCCTGCACAATCATCAGCCAGAAGGAACGGCAAAGTCTCTGTGGCCCCAAATTGCTATACTAATTGCTTCTCTTTCCCCTCAATTCTGTTCCACTACTTTGGGTGTCAGAAATTCTGCCAAATCTCAGTTAATTCATCTATGAAATAAGGCTAATCAGATTTTCCTACCTTATGGAGATTAATTTATTAAGTTTATACTGCAAAGCAGTGCGAAGACATAAAACATTATGGAAATGTTGAGTGATAGCCATGTTATATTAATTTTGTTTATTGAGTCCCATCACAGATAATGTCAATGCACTTCTGCAAATTATGGAAGCACAAGCTAATCAAAAGATAGGCTTTTCTAATTCTGTTTTTATTTTGCAATATTTTTGCTATTTTTCCAAATCAATATGAACCGAGTAAATAAATGAATAGCATATCTTTTGTTTAGCAGTGCGTCTTAAAATCTGCTCTGGAAAATGCTTTCACTTTTTTCTGCCTCCTATCTTGTGATCACAGTTTTAACTCCTCTGTCCTTTGCTCTGTCCCACTCGTGTTTTTCTATATTCAGCTGCACTTAAAACTTCCTTGGCTCATGATTTACACTTGCTGTGTGTACTGCAGTCATTTTCAATGAGCTTTATTTGAAGTTCAATATGTCTTACCATTGTCACTGATAGATACAGGTTTGGAACTGACAATTCATGTGTGTGGACCCTACAGGGAAAAAGGAAGCCCTTCTTGTTCATCTGCCAGGGCAACTGTCTATAGGACTTGAAGCTCTGCTCTGCTGTTCCCCAGTGTTCCCCAGTGCTTTTTTAAAACTTGTCAAAGAACTTCCATTAAGATCACTTGCTAGAAATATATGCAAACTGTTCCTGAAAATTACACTTAGAGGATACTGCAGTCTTCACTGTGTATTATTTAAAATAGAGAAAGAATGTTTTTGTGGGACTGAAGTGTCTTGTTGGGAAAACTGCTGAAGGATACAGAAGTTTATAGCAGCCAGAGCCATTCCATAACGATTCTCTCCAGATAATCCTTGAGTCCCAGAGGTGGGTTGTCCAGGAGAGAAAGACGTTAACAGCAGCAACATGAAGTCCAGTGCACAGATAGTGTTTTTCTTGGTCTCCGATGTAGTGGCAGAATGTAATTAGATGTTCCTGTAATCAGATCATTTTCATGCAGACCTGTTTTGAAGTAGAGGAGAAAGTAGACGGAAAAATAAATACAGTGCTTGTATGGGAATGATGCCTTCTACCAGGAAACTGTAACTGGAGAGGAGTGGTATTATATAGCATAGGTGTTTTCATTCTGTTTCTACAGAAAAGCCATCTTTATAGAAGTGTGCTGGGTTTTTGCATACCTCTGGGAATGTCTGCGTTTCAAGTGATATGCCAGGGACCAGCGAGTACACCATGCATATGGCATCATGAACTCTCAGGCCTGAAATGTCCAGCATCTCCCAAGGCTGACACCAGCAGTAACCCCAAGTGGATTGGCTTGGCCAAGAAGCACCTATTCCAGAACAAGGGAAGTTAATCTGGCTCCTGAGCTGCTTGAACTGTTGTGGTCAAAATGTTGATTTTAATAGGATCAGTATGAACCCAGTGGAACTTGGCTGATTTTGGTGGATTGTTTCAGTGGGTGCTGGTCAAAGTTCAACCCTTTCCCCTGAAGGCAGGGTGGATTTTCTTTCAGTGGTGCTGTCTCAGGCTTCTTGGAATACAAACTTTCCAGTGACTCTCAATAATGTCCTCTTAATCTAGGGAGGTCCTGCAGTATTGGTAATTAGTGTATTTTCCATTTAAGGGAGCAATTTCAAATCCATTTTTAAAAGGCTGCAGTGGGTTTCTCTTGGGACTTGTGTAGTTAAGTTCTTAATAACTCATTTGTTGAGCTATTCATTCTCAGGGAGTTGGATGTTCTCCACATGTTCCTGTGGGAACACACTAGGCTGAGGCACTGCGTACTAGCCCCATATGGACCAAGACTTCACGTCATGCAATTGGCCATCACGTATTCATTCTGCACAGCTTTTACCAAGTATTTGTTTGCATGTTTTTGGATGGCTCTTTAGCTGAATTGGGATCCCCTCCCCTGTCACAAAGTACCTCAAAATGATAGCTAGTTACTCATACCTGTAAAGTTAAAATGAAGCGTGTCTGTGGTACCTAGCCCACATTAAATTCATAGTTTAAGCCGGCAACTAAGAAGAAGAGAAACTCATTGGCTATGAAGGAAGCTCAAGAAATCCAAAGTAATGCATTTTTGAGATACAGTGTTCAGCATCACTGGTTAGGCGAAAGTGATAAGATTTCACAAAATCCTTGTAGAATTGTAAACGTCTCTTACCAGGCAAAACATTAATACTGCCAGTGTTTATTACAGCTGAATAAAACATGGTGTTTTCAGATCATGGGGAATCATGTAAAGCTTGTTCCCATTCACATGGGTCCACATCTCCTGGGTCCTGTGCAAAGAAGGAAACCCAAAAAAGATGAGAGTAAATTTCTACTGGACTCTCAGTATTGAGTATTTATTTATTTATTTATTTATTTATGATCCCTAAATATTACTCCTGCTCTAAATGTATTTTTATATAAGCCGTAGCTTTATTTAAATATTTATTTATTTTGGTTTTTATGATTTCTGAATGATCATAAACACCACATTTTCTCAAAAAGTTATATTAATTTATTAAAAAGTTGCCCAAAGTCTTTTTTGTCACTACAGAATTGATCAAGATTTTGAGTTAGTAAACTGCATCTGAGCTAAGGGATTTTCCTGTTTTATGTACTTGTTTTGAGCAGATTTATTGCAGGTAGCTGAACTGCATATCTTACTTGCTTAGAAGCAAATGTTGTAGTCAAGAAATGATGACATTTGAGATTTTCAGTAAAGTTTTTTGAAGTGGCTTTACCCTCAGCTTAGATCAGTGACGATATTTGTGTTTCTGAGCTCAGCCAAAGCCACTCACACATTTCGGTGCAGCTGGGCCTAGAAAGCAGACCTGGAGTTCTGCAGCTCTCAGCTGTCCTCCTGAAAGCTGTATCCATCTTCATCATTAGGCAGTGTTACATGGATTTTTCCAACAAAACCTATCACATTCCATGTTATCTGTAATAAAGCTGCATACCTTGCAGGACAGGCAAGAGAACTGCAGACAGCTGTGTCTCCCAGCGTCTCCCCTGCACTGTAAAAGTTTTGGGAGGAGGATAATTTATTAAGCTTAAGTGTGTGACTGTGGAAAAACAAGTGACATGCTCAAAACAATTATTGGCAAAAGAATTTGAAGCTATTTGATAAAACAAATACAGAGTGTGAATGAAGCTTCCGCTGTGGTGACATGAAGTAGGTCAGTGTGTGGTGAGCAGGCCATAAAAATTGCTAACTTCAGCTTGAATTATGAAGAAATAATAATAGAATCATAGAATGGTTTGGGTTGGAAGAGACCTCAAAGTCCACCCAGCTCCAACCCCATGCTGTGGGCAGGGCTGCCCCCCAGCAGCTTAGGGCCCCATCCAACCTGGCCTTGAGCCTAAAGGAATGGGGCACCCACAGCTTCTCTGGGCAGCCTGTGCCACTGCCTCACCACACACTCAGTGAAAAATTTCCTCCTAACATCCCACCTAAATCTCCCCACTTTTAGTTTAAAGCCATTCCCCCTTGTCTATCACTATCAGATTGTGTAAAAAGTCAGTCCCCTTCCTGTTTATAAGCTCCCTTCAGGTATTGGAAAGAAAGCTCCAGCACAGATGTAGTGTGTTTTTATAGAAGGCACATCTTCTAAACTGAGGGAAGCCGAAGTTTAGTGCTTAGACAAGGACACAGCATCAGATGTGAAAAATCACAGTTCCATCTATTTTTATTTCAATTAACATTAAAGAGCAAGGAGGGGGAAAGAAAGAAATCTACTTCTGTGCTGTGAGAGTAGCTTTGACTGATGACTAAGTGCCAGCCTGGGGAATTACAGCAGCTGTGTGTGACATACTTTAGTATTCTTGAATTTCGAAGAAACTGCAGAGTTTGGCCTGCAGGTGCCAGCTTGGTCCATTTTTAAAATTTACCTGAAGAGGTGTCATGTATTGTCTTCAAAAGCACAGTCCCTCTTGCTTTTATAGAAGAGGCTGAGTCACGCTGGCTTCTACAAATAGAATAAAATATTGCAAGGCTAAATTTCCTCAGGCCCAATGGAAATTGTAGCTTCTGCATTAATGAACATTGCCTCTCCATGTAACTCTGTCTTGCTGCTCATGGGCTCTGGGGATTCTTGGTGATCACCTGATTGAGGTAGTCTGTTGCTGCAGGGCAACTCAACTGCAAATAGCCATGCTGCTGAGGGCACCAGGCTGCGGCACTGGAAATAAGCAGTTCCACCTTTGGTATCAGCCTGTTGCAGGGCTCTGGAGCTGTCTTTGATGCCCATGTCTTCATACACCCCATTAATCGTGGGGAGAGCTGTGAGAGGCAGTACCAACATGAGTGTGAACACTTTCCCTGCCTCACATTGATGTTTCACCCATGGTCTCTGCTGACAGAATGGAGAGTGTGACAGGAGCCTTGAACAAATGAATACATATAAGCAGTGCTAGTAAGACAGTTGAAAGTACAGAAACCCACTGAATTTTTGTAAGCCATCAAGCAGGGAGTCATTAAGGATGCCTTGGCTATTTGGGAAGAGCTAACTGATTTGTTCATGGGAGATTCAGTTCAGTCAGTTTTAAACGAGTCCTTTCCTCTAGCCTAGCCACAAAAGACTGTGGTATGTGTAGGTTATTCTACCTATGAAGAAGTAGTATAAATTGTCTTAAGCTGAACACTGTGCTGTTGCAGTTGGATTACTTCTGTTCTAAGCCAAAGTCTAATAATGCTGGCACAGAAATCTCTGCATTATCCTGCTGTCTGTAGTGTGGATATGCCATCTCTCAGAAGGACACCTGCAAATAGTGGCTCTAGGAGCAGTAATAACGCTTAAACATGTTTGAGAAGGAAAGATGTTGGAGCAATACGAGCCTTCAAATTGCCGCAAATTGCCAGGATTCTTGAAGGAATTTCAGGATGAATAAAGTGTATATGCTGAAAATGAGAAAATATAATCCCTTGTGAAATTCAGCCCCACTGCAATCTGCAAGTCCTTAAACCGTATTCTAGAAGGAGCTAAACTCATTGCAGAGAAGAACATTGGCAACAATAAAATATTTTGGGGAACATGGCTAAAGTGTGACGATGCATATCAGAAAGGAATATTTCATGATTCTCGCAGATACTGATGAATTCTAAATGTACTTATTAACTTCAGGAACAAATCGTTGTTGATGAACTGGGAAGTAGGATTAGTAAAATTTATGGCTTTAACATAAAAATGGGTGCTACATGAAACTGCAGTTGCTTGCATGTGTAGGTAGTTTTGGAGAACTGCTCTCTCTTGCAGGAGAGAGCAGTCTTTTCAACTTAGTGGCAGTCTTTAAGGAGGACTGTTGCTTGGCTGAAGGTGAAGTCATATATCCTGCACTTTAATTTCCTATTTTTCGATTTAATTTGATTGTTCCTTTTTCTCATTGAATGAAATGAAGTATTGAGTTGGCATGAAACATGGTTGTTTATGGCTGTAAATATTGTGATTCTATTGTATAAATGGCGGACGTGTCCCCTCTATGATATGTTCAGATCTCGTTCTTGCATCTTGAAAAACATCAGGAAAAAACATCCAGGCAGTGCAAGTTGTCTGAGATGTGAAAATGTGCAAGATGTGAGGATGAATTTAGGCTGGGGAGGAAACAGATGACAGGTGGCATGATAAAGAATGTAAAAATAATGAATAATGCAGAGGAGGCTGGCTGTGTGCTCATACTTACTGATTTGCAGAGGTAGCAAGAGCATCCAATGCAGTTAGAAGGCCCCTTGTTCAAAAGGATGCCCCATCCTGGAGGTGTTCAAGGCCAGGTTGGATGGGGCCCTGGGCATCCTGATCTAGTCCTGATTAAGTGGTTGGCAAACCCAAATCTGGGTCTGTATTTTTAGACTGGAATCCTGCTCTGTCCCTTCCTTCCGAGAGCAGCATGCCATCAAGGACATGATAAGTTGAGCTTTCTTTTTTTCCCTGAAGGGACTGCCAGTGAAGTTGGAAAGCATGATCCTCAGTTCAGCAGAAAAAGAGAAGTTTTGAAATATCTTCAGAAACTTTTTTTATCCTCTCTCCAGGAGGACAAAGGTATTAATAGATCACAAAACAGTTTTCCTCATTTGATTACAAAGATAAAGTTTCTAGGTGCCTTTCCCCCCCCACCCCCTTTTTTTTTCTTTCTTTAAAGATGAAAGTTGAATCTCCTGTTGGGGGTTCTCCTTGGTCCAGCTGGAACAAGGATTTGCCACTGTTTCTATGTCATGCATCAAAAAGAGACTTATGAAAGAACTAGCATTTTTAATTTTTTTAATCTCTCTTTCTGATGTGTATTAATGTGGTGTTTTTTCAGTCATGAAAATGATCAACAGAAAAGACTTTTCCCTCAGAGATTAAATGATACTGATGCAGTTCAGCGTTGACTTGCGTATAAATGTGACTGCAGAGTTTTCATAGACGTTGACCTCATCAAAAGGGCATTCTTAATAGCAATGGCTTTAGCACCTCAGCATTTAAAATACAGCCTGCAGCCTTTTCTCTATTCCTTCTTTACCCCTTTGCTCCTTGTTGGGTTCATCAGATAATGACCAGGCTAATCAGAAATATCATCTCTAATTGAATTCAATAAACATATTTGAATTGGCACAATTGCATCTTTGCAAAGAAAACTTTCCCCTAGGTGAGTGGTATTTCTGATTTACAAATGAAAACATTAGAGTTTTTGTGAACCTAGATGGAGATAAAAGTGATCACAAGGAACAGACCAGATTCTTATGCGGTGCGTCCACAGGGAAAGTAAATTCCACACTCACTCAAATTAAGCCCTTCCTGAATATGAATATAATTGTATTTCATCAGCTAAATGTTTTTCAAAGACATGCAGCATGGATGAGGTTAGGTAAGCTCTAAAATACTTGTAAATGCTGATAGATGAATACCTCCATTGTGCAGAAGGTAAGCCCAACATGTGACATAGTAAATGTCCTGGAAAATATATGTTGTAATAGTAGATTTTTTTAAATTTTATTAGTTACTCAACAAAAAGCATTTCAAAACTGGTGAGTAATGAATGATTTAACAGCTTCATTTGTAGCATACTTAATATAGTACTTTTTCTGCTTTTCTATTGAATTAGTGCATTGGGTGATTTAGTGATTTCTGTTTAGATCCAGCCAATGTCTGATAGGATTTACATCAAGGCAGTCATAAAATTAGAACAATAAATAAGTCGTCTGACAGATTCCTTCAATATTAGCTTAATTCTTGCTCCAACTTATCAGGAGTGATATTTATTATAGATCTAAAGGGCATGGAATTAAAAACTGTATAAGTTAGCAGAAGAATCCTGGCCGGCAGTTAAGGTTGGTTTCATAGCCCGTGCCTCCTTGCATGGCGAAGCAGGGAGGTTTTGTCACTAGAGCCCATAAAATAGCATTGGAATAGATGGCAGGCAAAAGGAACAGTGTGCAAGTGCTGCACATCCATGTAAATAAGTTCCTCTGCACACAGGTTGAAGTGGAAGAGCTGAAGAGTGGAAGGTTGTGCCCTGATTTACATTCCATTGACAGTCCGTTTCCCCTCTATCTATACAACTGAGAGGAGAGGCCTTCCTGGTGATCTTTTAAAACAAACAAATGCAGTCTTTGCAAAGTGAACATTGTGAAACAGCCTGTTAGAGAGCTGGTTGCAGGAAGGACACAGAAAATGGAAGTCAGTGCTGTCTGTGAGCATTTTAACTCTGCCTGTGATGAATGGGAGGGTGGTGGCTGCTTGGCTGAAGGAATCTCCTGCAAAGAAGACATGACTGTAAGATGCCTTTACTCCTGTCTTGAGACGGGGCTTCTATAGATGTCCCTGTGGCACCACGTGGGTGAAGGGGCCCTGGGCTTATTCCTAGAAGGCCAGAGCTTAAATCCTGGCTTGGGATTTTAACAGTTTTGCAGATGGAAGGAAGACAGTTAAGTCTTATTGCAGTCTGAGAGCTGGCCAAGTCACCATGCAAGAAGTTTTCTTCTGTCTGTCTTTTGACACCAGGTCTGTTTGCTTTCATCCGTGCTTCCATGCCTGGCACTGGCAGAAGAGCTGCAGTTCATGTTACAGTCGAACTCGGCAGGAGTGGCTCTTCCATTTTTCATTTTGCTTTGTACCCTTGAAAAGGGAGCTGTGGGCTCTCTGAAATGTCTGTCTCTGTGCCTTCCTTGCTGCCGTAATCTCAACTGTGTCTTGAGTAACATTAAAATGTTCATTCAGCGCTTGTCTTTTTCCAGTAGAGTTAACAGCCTGTGCAGAATGGAAAGCTCTGCAGTGCTTTGTGCAGACTCCTCTTCAGAAAAACCAATACAGGAAATCTCCAGGGCAGTTAATCAAAACAGATGTATGAAACCTTCATGGGGACCCCCTTTTCCCAAAATTAGGCCCTTGCTCTATACACACAGACATGTTCCTGTAAGCAAATTTTCCAGAGACATATCTGACAAGCAGTTCCTTCCTCTTTCCTCCATGTAATGAAAATCTTCTGCTTTATCCAATTGGGATCAACAGTTGCTACTTTAAACATGAACTTAGGCTTGTATTGCACTAAAAGAATATTTTCCTTCTGTGCTGCAGGAAGCATGTTATGCAGGCAGGAATTCTTAATGTGTCCCACAGTACCCACATTTGACATGTGTGCCTATAATAGGTGTAGCTGGAGTCATTCAAATGTGTTGAAGTGCACCTTGCTTGCTTTATATCCAGATGTAGTGTCATAGCTACAGAAGTCTCCCATTAACAAAATAAAAGTTTCTTAGGATGATAGGAAGACCATGTGTTAGTTGTCTTCAAGGTGTTGATCCTGTAGTAGTTTTTGCACCTTTCAAACGTTTAATTCCTCATTACAAAGGATGTTGCCTGCAGCACTATCCCACTATAAAGGAGGAAACGAATGCTGTAAGGCTGTCTGCTCTCTCGATGCACCAAAAAGAAAGAGGTTCATGGAAGTAGTGAAGCCTGGTGGGCTTGCAGCTTTTGAAATCTGTCAGCCATCTCTCCATTGACAGCAAAGAGAGGCTTGCAGTAGTGCCCAATGCTGCTGTGTTGGTTAGGGAAGAACCCTGGTCCAAGACTCCAAGATCTTGGATCTGCTTCCAAATAAAGACTTGAACACATGTTGTTTACCAGCTTCAGGGAGTGCTTCAGGCAACATCTTTTCATGCCATCCCACAACTCCCTTTACCCAGCTCCGCCTTCAAGCGCTGTGGAACAGCTCTTTTTTCTCTAAGATGAGGTCCGTGAATATGCACTCCTACCTACACCTTCTATGAATTTTCTCTGTGATCGTGCAGTGTGTTATGTAAGAGGACAGATGGATATGGCACTTGCCTAGGTCTCCTGCTCCCCTCCATGTTCTGGATGTCAGCATCAGATTTTGGTCCTGGTAGTACTGAGCCTCTCATAGACTTCAGCAAAACCATGCTGAAGTAAGGTGATGCTTGTTTTGTGTGAAGTGTCAGAATTCAGTGCTTAGTAACCTTCCCCTCTAGAGAATACATATTGGGCTTTTTTTTGCTTCCCACCTACCTTTCCTTTCCAAATTCCCCTCTTCAGGGAATTTCACAAATAAATTACTGCTCTTCTAAACATAGATGAGCACAAGGAAGAGTAGGGTTTAAAAACAGTTTGACACTTGTAAAATGGATAATTTTCACAGCCGAAGTATTTTTGTCCCAGAGGAATACTCAGAGTGCATGGAAAATGCTTTTGCAACAAAAATTATTGGCAATTTTCAGCTAACACAAAAATATTGGAAGTACTTTTATTTCTGAACTCTTATTTGAGTGCTGTGCTGTTGAATATAACTATATGTAGTTGTATTTAGAGCTTATGTACTAAATAATGCAGAACTGCATGTCAGTTAGAACTGTATTTCCACCTTTCCAATTATACATATTTTGCTTTACAGTAGAGAGATCTATGTCTGTGAAAGTTAAACTGAGATACGTCTTTGTTTTTCCCAAATTCGATTGCAGTGCTTACATGGATTCTTTGTGCTCTTATAAATACGACAGGACTCAGCTTTGGAAAATCTCAGTTGTGTCTGTGAAAGTCTTCTAAATGTAAATGGGAAAATATAAATCAAAGGCTTGCCCTGCTTTTGGGAAGTCTGTACATGAGCTAGGGTGAGGACAGGGAGCAGTCTAATACAGCAGCACAGAACTTGGAGTGAGCTGCAGGCTTTCCCAGGAAGCAGGGTAGATATACTGTGTGTGGGCATCTCCACACTCACCTCCAAACAGCTGTTTAATCGTGGCGCTATTTTATGATCCTTTGATGGCTACTGCATTTCTGAAAGGAAACACAAATTAAAGTACCTTATGCCTTCAACCAGACAAACTTCCAAAACCCCTCAAGCCTCTATTTGCTTTCCATGAATCTCTGCTTCTGTGAGGAACGTAAAAATATGGGCTTACAAAATGAATGTGTTGCGAGATGAAACTGTCTGAGTTTCAGTAGGGCCAAGTGTTGGGTCCTGCCTTTTGGTCACAGCAACCCCAGGCAACCATACAGGCTTGGGGAAGAGTGGCTGGAAAGCTGCCTGACAAAAAGGGACCTTGGGGTACTGGTGGACAGTTGGCTGAGTATGAGCCAGCAGTGTGCCCAGGTGGCCAAGAAGGCCAATGGCATCCTGGCTTGTATCAGTAATGGTGTGGTGAACAGGAATAGGGAAGTAATCCTGCCCCTGTGCTCAGCACCAGTGAGGCCCCACCTCAAGTACTGTGTTCAGTTTTGGGCACCTCAGTACAGAAAGAACATTGAGGTGCTGAAGCAGGTCCAAAGAAGGGCAACAAGGCTTGTGAAGGGCTTGGAGAATATGCCCTACGAGGAGTGATGAAAGGAACTGGGGTTGTTTAGTCTGGGGAAGAAGAGGCTGAGGGGAGACCTTATTACTCTCTTCAAATACCTGAGAGGTGATTGCAGAGCAGGTGGGATTGGTCTCCTCTCACTGGTGACGGGTGACAGGATGAGGGGAAATGGCCTCAAGTTGTGCCAGGGGAGGTTTAGGTTGGATATCAGGAAAAACTTCTTTACAGAAAGGGTTGTTTAGCACTAGAATAGGCTCCCCAGGGAGGTGGTTGAGTCACCATCCCTGGATGTGTTTAAAAACCGTTTGGATGTGGTGCTCAGGGACATGATTTAGCAGAGGGTTGTTAGAGTTAGGGTAGCATGGTTAGGTTGTGGTTGGACTTGATGATTTTTAAGGTCTTTTCCAACCTGAGCAATTCTATGATTCCGTGATTCTATGAACCATTTCACTGTTGTCTTGATTCTTTTACCTTCACCCAAAGGCTGTTCTTTTCATACAGAAATAGTTGGTTACTGCCTTTCCGTGTTGCAGGTAACCTTTGCAGCCATTACCATATCAAAGATTGCCGTTTAGGCTAATCATATCTGTGTTTGGACGTAGTCTTTTCTCACCATCATTATTATGATAAATTGAGGGAAACAGGCTGTTTTTACCTATCAAGTTTGAGGCTGAGATATCAAATGCCAGTCCTCGCTCTCTTGTTCATTTAGTCCACTCAGATGCTTCATAATAGGCTGTTTTATTCCTTATTGAAATATCTAATGAAAAGAAGACATAAGCAGTTAAGATAGTACTTCAGTAAATGTTGTCAAGCATTTATACACAAGGTTTTGCCCTCCTTGGTTTCCAAGGTTCGTAGTAGGAATTTTATCATAGCACGTGTTGCCACTCTGCACTGCCAGATTACTACTGGAAATGATGCTGTCTCCTGCAGGAGTTCAGCAGCCCTGGAGCAGGGCCACTGATATGCACAGAGGTGGTCCTGTACCCAAGATCCAAGTATGTCAAATGCATACGCTGCTTTCTCCAAGGATTTCAAAACACTTGTTTGGACAGGAGCTTCTACTGAGCTTCACTTAGGAAGGCTAAGTGAAGTACCTGTATTTCTCTTCACATGTTAAATGGTTCATTTAATGACAGTCAGCAAGTCCTTGTCACTCACTGTCCTTCCCAGCCCCACTTTCCCTTCTGATATCCTGCCATATTCAGAGATGTCTGGTGTTTATCAGAGATGAACATGTTAGTTTAAGCAGGCCAGACAACTATAAATAAGTTAACTGGAATCGATCCCTTTTTTGTAGCTGAATGAATTGCCACCTCTGCTCATCTGCATAGTCTTAAAGTGTGCGCATTCTTAAACATTCTTTATTGGAGCAGTTGAAGACAGTACGTTTTACTGTATTGCTGGTATGGCTAGAAGCATGGACATAGTTTCAGCAGTTCAGCTGATGAATGGTTGCTCAGTAATTCACTGTAACTGTAATTCAAGTATCGCAGTTTGAGAGTACACTTAAATTTCATTTTAGCGTTGTCTGTAACTCGTCAGACATTATTCTTGCTTTCAAGCAAAAGACAGGTAGTTCTTTCTGTCTGTACACTGCTTCCTTGAACCTGCTTTCACTGCTGCTTTCCAAGACTTATGACCAAGTTTTTCCAGCCTCTGCTCACTGGAGAAAGCAGAATAATGTGGGTGTGCTTATCCTGAATAGAAAGGGCAAAGCTAGTGAACATCACAGTATCACTTGTGTATATTTGACTTTATAACACTAGATGGGAAGTTTTCAAAAAGGCATAGGTTTATTTGGTTCATTTCTTGATTGAAACAAAACAAAAATGCCTATGATTTCAGCCTGGTCCAGTCATCTTTTTAGTTGTGGCCTTTGCAAGCCATGCAACGCTTGGAGCTGGGATGTCGCTACACAGTGATGGAGGTATTTTTTATACTTCTAAGCCACAAGTAGCTGTTGTGATCATTTGCTATCAGAATTTCAGCACCAGTCCCATGAAGGTCATCTAGATCAAGTCAGTGTTTTGTGGTGCTCTGTTTGAGATTTATAATGGATGAAAAAATGTACTCTTTATCAAGGGTTCTTACAAGGTCTGGAGAAAAAAGTAGCTGCCACATCAAATTTGATATGAAGCTGAAAGAGAAGTGCCAAGTGCAGACTCAGCAGAGAGGTGGAATTGTGAATCCTCATCAGGTCTGTCCTACGTTTCTATGATTCGTGCAGCATTTCCAGGGAGTGAAGAAGACGCAGTTCCTCTTTACCCTGCTGCTCTGTGCTGCACAGACTCTGTGCAGGGAGCCTTCATCT
The DNA here is from genome assembly GCA_016647715.1 of Pavo muticus. Taxonomy (NCBI): domain Eukaryota; kingdom Metazoa; phylum Chordata; class Aves; order Galliformes; family Phasianidae; genus Pavo; species Pavo muticus. The sequence goes on along the minus strand of JACDJE010000067.1, from coordinate 174,797 downwards.
CCAGGAGAGCCAATGCTGCATCCCCGAGGCTCAGCTGAGAGCAGTTCAGTGCTGATGCCTGAGATGTGCCAAGCGCTGAGATACTGAATATTCGGGCTAAACTCGGTGGCTGAATGCAAGGGTGAGAAATCATTAAAAAAGGAGTTCTCTTTGCTGTCTCTGCGTCTCACAATATTTTTAAGATGGCTGAGTTGTGCCAAAAGATACAAGTCATCTTTGAAACAGTTTTTAAGTGTAAATGTGACATTTCCTCCACTAATCACACTTTCTTCGGGTGAAAGATAATAGAGTTGTCTGACTCGCTCAGCCCTGGTCTTTGCTGGAGTAATTACTCCAGAATGAATTATAGTCATAGTGGTGGGTTTGTAATTTGCTCTTTTTTTGTGTTAAGTGCTCAGCTCTTTTAGCGTCTCAGTTTGAACGTGAAAATGGTCAAAGAGGTCAAAGATCAGTGATTTATATTTATACCCAGCATCCTTCTACCTGGTCCTCATTTTATTTTGAGTTGGTGTCGTAGCAGATACATCAGTCCAGTGAACCTACTATATTTTTTCCCCAAACATTGAAAATTCATGCTAATTTCATGCCTACTAGTTCTCAGTCACAGGACATCTGTAATTAAAAGTTAGATGATAAAGTACTATTGGTACGGATGGTATGTAACCACAGCTGATTACTTTTTTATTATTCATTTCTTACTTTTGAAGATCCATGTAAATGTGTGCTCATTTCCATCTTCTTCTCTAACCAAAAGTAAGTCATTTACTGTCTCTAGCCATATGGGTTTCATATACCATTCAGAGCAACCCAGTCCTATATGGTAATGACTCAAAAACATACTGAATCCAGTTAACAGCTTTGTAGATCATTACTCAAAGTATCTCATGGTTAAGTTTCATAACAGTCCCACTTAACTATCTCATATCCTCCATTAGGATATGCATTAAAGGCAACTTTGCCTTCAGTCAGCAAATGAGTGATTCACGGTTATTTCTCTCAATCCCAACACCTACTTCTGTCCAGCTCCACTTCTTAATTTGTGAAAGTCATACAGTCAGGCTGGGGTGATGTCTCACAATACAGAGAAACAGTTACAGGCAGTGATTGTGAACAGATTAATCTTTAATGAAAGCACTGTCTTAAACAATGCTGCTGTATTTGATGATGTACCAAAAAATAGAGCTTATAAGTCGAAGTCTGTCTTTGCAGGGCTTGTATTACATTAACAAGAAGGGAGAATTTTGCCTACATAGAATCGAACTTGTGCTCAAACAGGGGCCCTAGGAAGGCTCCTACTTGTGTAAGGTCTGCTTAAACTATTGACCTCAGTCTTAAATGGTGGCAAAAGAGTTCACACTGTTGCATAGTTCAACTGGCATAGCTGTATTTGCTTACCTCTGCTCATGCAGTCTTGAACATGTTTACTCATTTCCTAACCAAACTGGTGTATCATCAATTTTAAGAAGAGGATCCGACTGACTGCTTCTGCTCATCAGTTTTAAAAACACTGCTATCCTGGGAACCATCCCTCTTGTTTTGTAAAACGTGAGCTAAATCTTCAGTTGGCATAAAGGAGATGCCGTTCCATTGCCTTCAATGGGAATTGGCCAGGATACTGCACTTAGCAGTGTTTGGGGACAGCCAGACATGTTTTTTCCTTACTCTTGTATAAGAGTCCCATTTTGGACATACTATTTTTACATAAGCTCCATACATGAATGTACTTTAGTAGTTATGTGGAATTACCAACTATTTCCACATGCATTTCTCTTAGCAGCATAAGGATTATGCAGTTCTCACCCCCTGCCCTGTGCTGCTACGATGACAGGTGTGGCCATTCAGTGAACCAGGCTGGGAATCTATGTCTTTCTTTTCTTTTTTCCACCTGTTCATTTTTCAGCCACATCAACTCCCATGCAGCCACTCAGATACATATGGATAGATGTGCTGGTTGAGAGCAGTAGGGCAAATCTGAGAAGCAGGGCAGCAGGATTTGTGCAAACAGACCTGCTGGTAAATATGAAACCTCAGTTTTATTGACTCACTCGTGCTACTGAAATGCTCACCCAATATTCAGGGAAAAGAAAGTAGATACAGGCTCAAGCTTAAAAAAAGATGAAAAAAAATATATGAAGATTGATCCAACACAGTATGGATCTAAGAGTGAGCTTTGTAGGTGAATGCAGAGACTGATTCAGATTTTTTCATTGCTTTTACCCCATTAGTTCCTGTGGAGTTCCTGTGATGTGTTGTTGGATATATAAAATCAGAACCAATCTCTCTTGGGATCTGAGAGACCAAGCTTGTCCCTGTCTGTGCAGGTGTGCTAGCAGTATTAGTAAGCTCTACTCCATCTTGGAAATGCTTGTAGGTGTTTTGACTATCATGTAACTGTTCAAATCCCTTGCAACCTGTCCTTCGTACTGATACTCTGACTCCTTTGGTAGATTTGTACAAGTGAAAGGGGAGATAACATTTCCTTCTATGCATGCTAATGCAAAATCACAATAGCATCAAGTGTTATGATGATGAAATCTTGTGGATGAAAAGCGCTTGGGTTTGAGGAGAGGGATCTGCGATATCTGTGCACTTTTATCTACTTGATGCTCCTCAGCTGATAAGATCTTACCGGGTTATCCGAACTGTCTCTCTGGCTGTTCACTGCAGATAGAGATGACAGTGCAAAAAGATCACAGGTTTATTGTGGTCTCCATCTTCTGTCTTTTAACAGCTACAGAGTTTCCTCTGTCGTCTCCTTCATTTTAAGCTGCTGTGTTCTCTCACTGACTCTATGCATCCAGCACCAGTATTTGTCCAGCTGTTTCTGCAGAGAGAGGTGTCACAGGCTGGGGAGAAGAATTTGTGCATGTGAGTGCAGTGCAGACATAGACATAGTATTTGGACACAGTTCAGAGGGGAGCTTGAGTAACAATGCAACAATCTCAGCAGTATCCACGCCTAATGATTTTCATATTCTTTGGTACTGTGTTTCAAAAGACAGTGCTACTGCTGTGTTTGAACACCAGCCATGCTGGCTGGATATTACAAGAATTAGGCGAAGTAGAAAGCAAGCTGCTGATTTTAAGTGTGGTGACAGCTGGCAAGGTGACTGTTTGGGTAGCTGGCTACCTGCAGATGGACAGTCTCCTCCTCTGTTTGTTACCATGATTCACATGAGGAAGATGTACTAGCAGAGATGATGGAGTTTGAGGTCAAGCCACCAAATTGCTGCATCTTATGTATAATAAATATCAGTGTCTAAGTAACTCTGAAGTTCATAATGTAAGAGTAACTGAGCTAATTTCAGTCATCTAGCTGGAGCTGCTGCAGTCTGGGTGCAGCAGTCTGCAACCTACAGTGATTTACCTACAAGTAAAGCAGACGTGTGGGACTGCGTGTAGGAGTCTGTGGCATGTATAAATCTTTCTGCTGTGATTTAGACAATAGTGCCAAGAATTCAATCTTATTTTCAGGAGAAAAGAGAGTATACTTCCTAAATGCTGTGTAAGAGCCTCCAGTTCAGGGAACAACAGACTGCAGTACTTTCAAAGTGGTACATGCCCCCATTAAGCCATTCTTCGTTACTGTACAGGCATAAGTCATAAATAGTTTATTTGTTCCCTGGCAACTTCATATTTCATGTAGGAACAAAAGAACACATCTACAGTGGAACTTTTATGAGATCAACATTTAATCTCTGAAAAAGTTTTAGTAAACATCAAGGTTACTATGAAACCAGTGGTCTTACCAGTCCAAACAAAATTGCAGAGTTTAGTGAAAGACTTTGGAGTGATGGCTGTGAATGCATATATGCACTTCTTACATACGTGTATTCCTATACAGGTACGTGGGATTGTTTTTGTTTGTAGCAGAGTCATGGCTCTCATTCCCTTCTGCAGAAGGCAGCCTAGGTAAAGGAAAAGACAGCATCTATTGTGTATGTGGGAAAGGGGTAGAGTAAGTGAATACAGAACAGCAGGAGTGAGAGAGAATGGGGAAACAGAATAATACGTACAAATACAAGGAAAACATGGGTGATTGCTGAGAGCGTTATACTGAGGTTCCATAAGCTGAGATTTCTATTGCATTTCCATGTATTTCTACTCTGAGATTAGCTGATCTGTACTATGTCCTTGCACATGTAATTTCCTCTCTAGTTCTCAGTCTCTCTACCTGCAACAACACATGAAGTTAATCACCTTCTATGTAAGGAGGCCGTTGTCCTCAGAACAGTTGTTCTCATTGGGGTCTTCATACAAGGGCTGGTATCTCCTATGGGTTGCAAATTTCCTACAGATTCGTTGGCAACATTGTTTTTTGTAAGCAGGACTTTATCCTTCTCATTCTAACCTGCCTGGACTTCAAAGTGAATGCAGATAGCCAAAAGCAAAGGGTTAAGTTTTTGATATAAAATCAGAAAAGCATACAAAAGGAAGTTTCAGTTCAACGTATCAAGGATATGCAGCATCTTCTCTGACTGTTCCTTAGAGCTTTCCTAAGGCATCTGAGCCCAGAAGCAAAGGGACAGACAGATGAGTGACATTCTCCCTTTGGGTTACTGTCTTAAGGAGTGGACTTCTCTCTTTTGCTGGTTTTGTTTTTCCATTGGCTTTAGTCACTGAAAGATAACTCAGCAGCATGTTGCTTTCCTATCTGCAGTATTTCAGCAATGGCTACAACACTAATGAAAGGGTTGCTGGCCTATAGAGGTTACATCATTTTCAGGTGATTCCTTTTTCCCTGTCTGTATGTCTGTCTCTCTCTTCTGTTCCCTCCAGAAGCTTTTCCATGTTTGTTTGATTTCTAGGGAATATAACGCTGGTAAAACAGATCTCTTTTGCCACATGCAGCAACCATGATTTGCATTTCCTACTTGCTTGGCTTCCTGAACCAGGCTTTTTTCCCCCGTGTCCTTTTAATGCAATGGGATAAGCAAACACATGATGTGTATTTGGTTGGAGTTGTCTTTGCTAATCAAGTAACTTGCTGCATTTTAAAGACTGTTAAATTTTATGCTACAGAATTGGAGAGTATTGCCACCTAGTTCATCCTCCCACTTCAAAGCAGGATCAGCTCTACTTATAGCATTTCTGACAGACACTTGTATAACCAGTCCTTAAAGATTTCCAGCAGCGAATGACCCCACCGCCTTACCAAGCAAGTTTACAAGCAGAACATTTCTGCAGTTTGAGCCCATTACTTTCTTCTCCTGCCTCCTATAAATGCTGATGAACAGATTATCACCTAACTGTGTATTTTATGTATTTGAAGGGTGTTTTAATGCTCCTTCTTCTTTATGCTGAGCAATCAACATTCTCTCAGTCTTTCCTCATAATTCAAGTTATCTAGACATCTGCTCATTCTCATTGCTCCCTGAAGATCTGCCACCAGTTGTCTCCCATCTTTCTTGAGGGTACTTCAGCTGAGCCAGCAGCAGCGTTGAGTAGAGTAGAAGGATGTCCATCTGGCTGCCTTCCCGCACTTCATCCCAGAGTGATGTTTGCTTAGGTGAAAGCACAATATCACTGATTCACCTTCAGCTTGTCATTCCTTGTGGTCCTTACGTTGCCTGTGCAGGACTGCTGTATACCCAGTTATTTCCCGTTCTCAGTGCGTGCAGCTGGTTGTTCCTAGCAAAATACAGAAGCTTGCAATTGTTCTGATTGAATTCTGTCCTTCAGCTTTTCCAGTTTGTCAAGATTTTTCTAGTCTTGTCCTCAGATGCACTTGCTGTTTTACCCAGTTTAATGTAATTTGCTGGTTAACAAACACTTCTTCTGCATCACCTATTCCATTAATGAAAATATTCCATCATATGGAAGCCAGGATAAAGAGCCCTACAAGAAGAATCCTTCAGATTTGGTTACAGACTATGGATGACTGCTTCCAGAAGCAACAAATTATTGTCAGCTACTCCAGCTGTTTCACCTTTTAGTAGCAATCACGTAGATCACGTTTGCTCATCTGCCTTTATGCAGCCCCCTCCAAGGTGAAACATTTATGAAGACATATTTTGTACAACCTAATCTTATCAACTGGATCTAGTATTTTTATTTTTTACATTTTCTATATAATTCATTATAATTTTAAATACCTTTCCTGACATTTTTTGACATCACCTGCAACTTCTTAAAATTTTTCTGTGTTTTGTGGAATATTCATCCTAGACCATTTTTTCTTACCTGAAAGACTCTGAAGATGTGTACACATCCCTATATGTGCATCATGTTTGCTACTTGCTGCAATTTATAAATTTATTTATTAATTAGCCTAAAAATTAGGGAAATTATATTGTTTTGGCTAAATTTGCTTGATACCTCCATGTATTGTATTTTTTGTCTTTTTTTTATATCTTTAGAATCACAGAATCATAGAATCCTTAGAGTTGGAAGGGACCTCTGAAGGTCATCTAGACCAACTCCCCTGCAATGAACAGGGACATGCACAGCTAGATCAAGTTGCCCAGGGCCTGATCCAGCCTCATCCTGAAAGTCTCCAGGGACGGGGCATCAACCACCATATCCTTGATGTGCTTACAATTGCATTGGTTATCTGCACCAGAATCTTTCCAGGTATTTGAAATAAAAACAACTGATCTCAAGCTCCCCTGTTTTTTTAGGTAGCTTGTTGTTTTTTCATTTTCAAAAATAAGCACTGTGATATTTTCCAAACATTTGGTATCTTACTTACCTTCCAAGTAACCTCAAAGTGACCTCAAAGACAACTGATTACAGCTGTGGGATATCTTCCACTTGTTTCTAAATGTCGTAGAGCAAAGTTCATCAGGCTTGGGCGATTTAAGAGCATTTGATTTAGCCTAGTGCTCACTGTGTATTCCCCATTCTGGGCTGAAATCTTGTCCCTTTTTTGCTGATATTATTTCCCGGTAGTTAAAGGATCAGTTGGCCTTTTAAGAAGTCTTAGCAAAAATGGTATTTTGGTCTTTCTAACGTAACGCATCGATGGCTTTCTTTCCTTTCTTGAGTAGCAGACCAATAATTTCATAGTTTTTACTAATGAAACATCTCGTTTTGTCTCCTGACCTATTGGTCTTCATGCCCGCATTGTGTTTTATCAAGGGATGCTCATATCATCTTCTCCTAAGAGGCATTCGCTATGCAAGCATTGTGTCATACTCACCTTTCTTTTGTCTTTTTACAAAGAGTAGGCATAATATTAATGATATAGACGCCAACCATCAGTTAGAACTTTCCAAACTAATGCTCGTTTTGACAGCTTTAGAAGTTCTGTCCAGTGCACCTGATTGCTACATGTTGTCATCATTTGGCTGGTTTCAGTACAACTAACATTCCCCACCATCCTTTTATTCAAAATAACCAGGCAAGCCTCATCTATAAGACAAAGGGTTTTTGTCTTATGTGATGGTGTGAGTGTATTGTCCATGCAGATGGGACCCAGCAAGAGGGTTGGGGTTTTTTCATTTGTTTTTATTTTTTTTGTAGTGTGGTTTTTTTTTTAACCTATTTAACAGGCACACAGTTTTCCTGTGTGTTAACAGTAGTTCAGTCTGCTGGCCAATAGTCATCCTCACTTTGAGGACTTTTTCTTAGTTGTCTTCCCAAGGCAGCAACTGTCAGAAAAGCAATAAAAACAGGTTTCTTGTGACTGTCTATGTGAAACCCAACCACCCTCAAGGAGGGAAAGTGGGGAATTTCTGTATCTTAAAAACAAAACCAGTTAGCCAGATTAAGACTCATAGAATCTGACAATTCTGAAAGAAAAAATCGTATATGGAGTGGAAGGAAGTAATAAAGAACACTTAATTGTGTGAACAGCTGCAGAATTTGCACTAGTTTTTACAGGTACTGTGTAAGCAGCCCATTGAGAAACTCCCTGTGTTTGCATACATAGATGTACAAATGTTTTTGAGTTGCCTTCAAGCTCTGCAGGCTGCCTGGGAGTGCTTTTAATTTGTTGCTTTTACACAAAAAGGACAAGTGATTTCTTTCCACTTCTGCTCTTGATCTTGAAGCCCCTTGTGTCCTCCTGTTAACTCTTCTCTTTTATCTTCTTCCTCTCCTGTTTTCTCCATATTTAAGTTTAGCTTGTCACCTGCCAAACACAGCGCATTTGGTTATCCTGTCCATTGTATATGGGATGAGTTGCTTTTTCCTGCCATAGCCCATTTTATTTCCAAGGCTGCTATCCAGTTTGTAGAAAAGAAGAGTAACTGAAAGTGTGCAGGTGTGGGAAGACTAACTTGAAAGAAAGATAACTCAAAGGGCCTGTGCCTGCACTCACTCATGTTCCTCCTCTGTCACTGATTTGCTTTGTGACTTTGGAAAAATCATATAGGTTCCCAATCTGTGTCCAGAGCCATGTCCCTCTTTACCTCACCTCTAATTAAATGTAAAAGGAACTTAAGCACCTAGCTCCTGGATGTGGTGAGGACAAATCCACTAATCTCAGTGATGAAAGCTACACAAGTACCTGAGCCAGCATTCAGTCCTTACCATGTACTTGTCTGCCACCTAAATTTGTAGACCATGATTTCTGCGAGTGCTCAATGGAGATGCTGTCACTCCTATCCATCTTCATTTCTTAGGAGAATGAATTGTTTTAAATTCTCATATAAATTCCCTTTTTTCTCGATTATGAAATATGTTTTAATTTGACAGCAATGTTATTTTTAGTAATACTTTTTGTAGCCTTTAGTATTAACATGTAGTTGGGGGAAAAAAACTGCTAAATATTTATACTTCTCTTCTTTGATCTTTCACTCAGAAGAACTGAAAAGGTATCACGCTTAACATTTTTACTATAAATATTTTAGACAGCATTTGAAAGAGTCCACATTCACCTCTCACGTTGGTTTTGTTCATATTATTGAGATAAGTTGTCACTCTTAAGTGCTTCCAGATGGCATTTTGGTTGCCAGTGGTTGGAAACTTTTGAGTGATACTGTTGTGACTAATGACCGGTGATGGAACTAATACTGCTTTTTGGCAGATGCAGGACCAGACCCTCTTTCTTCATTTTACCACGTCTCAGGGGGATATAAATATCTCTTTTCATGAGAAGCACAACAATTCTGCAAAAATGTTTTCCAAAGTTATTTTTTTTTGCAAGCAGGTTGTGTCCCTGACCTGCTTCAGTACCAGCCAGTTGCCCTGGAAGGCAGTGCACTATATTTTCTAAGTCATTAACTTCTTCCAGATCCACAGAGCCTATTGTTGCCAAAGCTGCCTTATTCTCTGTTTAAATCATTTGTGATTTAGGAGGCCAACAGAAGTGTGGAAAAAGTGTCAGAGCCAGCAGTGACAGAAAATACATTGATTTGTTGTGTTTTATTCACTGAAAATGTAAATTTTTCTGTGAGAATTTGGTATTATTTGCTGGCTAGCACTCAGAACACTTTAACTGCCAGTGCTGCAAGGACTTTCAGTGTTGTATGCTTCAGTTCTCCTCAGTATGCTCTCATTCCTTATCAACTATGTCAAGCAAGTTTCTTTTGTAGAAAAGGGTGTGATTCATGATAGGAATTTTTGGCCTTGGCCTCTCATGGGAAATGTAGTTTTGATGTGGCTTCTGAACTACACAGAGAGAAAGGCAAGGCAGCAATTCCAATGAGGCACGGTATCCAAATCGAGTTATTTTGTTCTTTTGGTTGCTGGGTTGGCAAATGTTTAAGCCTCTATTAATCAAATTTTAAACAAAAACAACAAAAAGTATTGCCCTTTGCATTTTGTTTTGGTGAAAACCCAATTAGACATTGAAAAGCAATTGTCACTGAACCTTCACAATTAAACCCAGGTAAAGCAAAGCTAAATAAAACTCTGTTCTGTATACACAACAGGTATTATGATGTCTTGTGCAATGCTGAGACTATCACTTTTCCTCTCATGCTTTCAGCATCCAATTATTTTTCTATGTTTAGCACATAATTAAATGTCCCAAATATTTTACGAAACAACCTTCTCTTGTTCTGCAGTGGGTAGAAGTTGTTTCACTGGATCTTTATATTTGTATTTGTATCAGAATGTTTGCTTTTTCCTATCATTATTCCACTTGCGTAGTCCTTGTATAGTGGTAACCCTGAAGAAGTTTTTTTTACCATATTCTGAGCCACATCAGCTTGCACACATTCTAATCTTTATGTGGATGTCCACTGCAGGGCTTTCTTTTATTCCTGAAAGCCTCAGCCTTGGTAAGTTGTGAGACTCATTCCATTAAAAGTGCATGAAGTTGCTTCTCTCTGGCGTGGTGAGTGCTCCAGGGTTACTGTGCTGTCAGCAACTCTTGAAGATACTCAGCCTCTAGCCTATCTCCCTGGATTTAGAGCAGGATTTTGAACTATCTCACTAGATGGAGTGGTGAACCCTTAGAAACTGAAGAGGCCTCATGCAATTGGAGAGAGCAAAGTTTGTCTTATGAAAAGGGACATCTCTGACAGTTCCAGTTTTAAATCCCCATGGAATCAACTCCTTAATATTAGCACCTGTGCTTGATACATGGTTTTCCCAAAGAGAGGGAGATTAGAGAAGGACAAGCAGTTTGCACCAGTGCTGGAATCCATCCCCTTGAGAACTGGTTTCATACCTGATGTACAACCATTGAGTATTACTTTATTCAAGGAATCAATGAACTGTATTAAAAACAAAACTAATAAAAAGCCTAGCCACAATCCTGAAGCCTATGGCTTTGCAATGTTTTTCTGGCTTCCCATGGCAGCAAAATTTTGTGTCACAGTTATCTTGTTATCCTATGGAGACTTTGGATATTCTTTTGGTATAATGGAGAATGACATTGTTCTTCCTGTACTTCACAACTGTGATGTTTCATTGTTCCTTGAATGAGACAGATTCCATTTCTTCTGGTGCTTTGATGCCCTAGAGCTCTTTAATGGGAAGTACTTGGATCTGAGGTGGGTTGACTGTATTGTATTACCGAGACACCTATAACAGTGCAGCAGGGAAATATCCTTTCAGGTTTTATTGTGTAACTTGTTCTGTTTGCAAGATTCCCTTGTGGTTGGGAGCTGAGAGGGAAGAGCCCCACACCACCCTCATGTTGGTTCTTCTTTTGCTGGCATTCATCAACAAACTAAGATGGTGTGTAGAAATGAAAAAAAGTAGACAGGGACCAAAATGCTGGGCCAAATGATAAATAATTGGTTGAATAGTTTCACTGAGCTTTTAGTGGAGGCATCTAATAGTCAAGAGACTTCCCGCTTCGGATGGTACTTGTGAAACATTTCTTTAATTATGTAACTGAGTTTAGGTTCATGAAAGGCAGGTCATGCTTGACCAATTTGATCTTCTGTGACCATGTGACTTGCCTTGTGGGTGAGGGAAGGGCTGTGGATGTAATCTACCTAGACTTCAGTGAAGTCTTTGTCTCTATTTCCCACAGCATTTTCCTGGAGAAGCTGGCAGCCCATGGCTTGTACATGTGTACGCTTCTCTGGGTAAAAGACTGGCTGGAGGGCCAGGCCCAGATAATGGTGGTGAATGGAATTAAATCCAGCTGGCAAACAGTCAGCAGTGGTGTTTCCCAGGGGTCAATATAGGGACAGACTGTGTTTAATATCTTTATTGATGATCTGGATGAGGGGATTGAGTGCACCCTCAGTAAGTTCGCAGATGACACTGATTTGGGAGTAGTGTCGATCTGCCTGAGGGTAGGAAGGTCCTGCAGAAGGGTCTGAATAGGCTGGATCACTGGGCTGAGGCCAATTGTATGAGCTTTAACAAAACCAAGTGCTGAGTCCTACACTGTGGCCACAACAACCCCATGCATCACTACAGGCTTGGGGCAGAGTGGCTCTGGTGAGGCCACACCACGAATACTCTGTTCAATTTTAAGCTACTCACTACAAGAAAAACATCAAGGCCCTGGCACAAGTCCAGAGAAGGGCAACAAAGCTGATGAGGGATCTGGAACACAAATTTGATGAGGAATGGGTGAGGGAACTGGGATTGTTTAGTCTGGAGAAGAGGAAGCTCAGAGGAGACCTTATTGACCTGAAAGGAAGTTGTGGTGAGGTGAGAGTCGGCCTCTTCTCCAAGATAACTTGTAATAGGGCAAGAGGTAATGGCCTCATGTTGCGCCAGGCAAGGTTTAGGTTGGATATTAGGAAAAATTTCTTCACAGAAGGAGTGGTGAAGCACTGGCACAGGCTGCCCATGGAGGTGGTGGTGTCACCATCCCTGGAGGTGTTCAAGAGCCATGTGGGTATGGCACTGGGGGACACAGTTAGTGGGCATGGTGGTGATGGGTTGACAGTTGGACTAGATATCTTACTTGTCTTTTCCCACCTTTATGATTCTATGATCTCTCTCTCTTCTGATATGTAAGAAATTTGGTGAAAGACTTAGGTAGAAAAGGGAAGTCATTATATATACAAAGTGTTCAGATACTTGAAAATGGTTTTAATCCTATTTATGGATACATAAGAGTGTCTCAGAGACTCAGAAGCTGAACAAGTTTGAGTGCTTGCATTTTTTGTCTAGCTTTCATTAACTTAACTAGCAGATGTTGTTTATGTGCTTTGTCGCTGCATCCCATACGCTGCTTTTTTCTCTCAATAACCTGGTTATTAACAGAATTTTGACCCTTTTTTTTTTTCAAGAATAAGAGATGAGCTTAAAAATGAACTAAAGAAAGGAAGAGTGAAAAAGACAAGCAGGTTCAGGGTTTCATATTCAGGTACAGATTTTACCATGTCCAAATAGAAAATAGCAAAAAGTCCATTATGGTCTCAAGTTTTTGAAATAGAATAGCAATCTTTTTAGTCCCATTCTGTCTCAGTGAACACACATCTCTTTTACAATTAAAACCGCAAAGAAAAAAACAGCCAACACAGTGGTCAAGTAATGTTGACAATCTCAGAATTGTTATGTTGAGCTGAACTGTCTTTGAAATTGAACCATGCTTCTGCCAGGTATCAGCTGTTCAACAGAAATGACCATTCCCTGCTTTCTGTGGGTTTAAAACAACTCTTTCTTCTGGAGGTGATCTAGTGCCTTTCCCTAGCATGAAAATCAGCTTAAACAAAAACATGTCCATTTAAAAATATATGCTCTTATATACAATACGCTCTTCCAGAGAAATGGAGTATTAGCATTTGAAAGGACAGATGAGAACGCATTTTTGGGAAAGGCCTTTGTTCAGAGAATTACAGCTATATTCTACATGCATATCACCATGGTAATTGAATTGTTTGGCCTTGACAGTAAGGTATATAGCACAAGCCTTTTGCCATTTTCCATGATGTGGTTCCTAGCAAAGAGTGCAATTTGTCAATTTAAAATTTATAGTATGACATTTAGCAGTTGCGCTTACTATAATAGTGGTGGATGTGGTCTGAAAGCATGAAACAAAAAGGAAAAGGTAATTGCATCTTCTCTGTGCTGTTGGATGCTGAAGTCTTTGGTGTCTTTTTAAGACAGGAAAGTGGAGAAGCAACTTCAAGTAAATCAGAGAAAGAAGCTTTGGCTGGATAGGTTCCTCAAAGAGAGGTTATAGCTCTTAAATGTGTTTCATGCAGGAACTGTGGCCAAAATCTACCAGTTGTGGAGGCCTTCCTTCCCATAGATTTCAGACAGCAAATGTAGGTGGCTATATCTGAATTGGGTCACTCATTATCCTCATTGCAAACTAAATGGAACCATAGACAGATACAGCCATGCATTCAGCTTCTATTGGCTTTCCTTAAAGTAGTTTCATGGGATGTTGGTAGGGATTTTTGCTGTGTCACCAGCACTAAGGGTTTAACATCGTATTTGTGGGCTGGAGAGTTCAGTATAGGAGAGTTTTACCTGCCGTAAACTTATGGTGTTTTTCTGGCTCCAAAGGAAGTCAGATTCCATATCTGAAGAAGTATGAGTTGAGAATGTCTATCTATGTGTTTGGTATTTCTGCATTTAAATAATTTCCACCTACAACATGAGCCATTCTAGAATTGTTTGAGCCTGAAGGCAAAGTCAAAGCTGTGCTCTCTGCATGGCTCCAGCAACTATGATTATGTTAACATGAGAGAGTGCTTTCATTTCATGCCACGTAGGACAATCCTTCGCAAACAAGTATTTCTTTGGGATATAGGATGCAAACTGCTGTTACAGAATTAGGAGAGCCTCCAAGAATCTCATTCACACAACTCAGTTAATATAGAGAAAAGACTCTTGAATAGTTATGTTATTACGTGTATAGGAAGAGGTACAATACGGAAGTGGTGGTGAGTAGTACTGCTTAGTGCATTGCTTGGCGTACAAAAGAGATTCCTTGTTTTGATGCTGTAGGAGATTGTCATCTTTGCTTTTCTATTCCTCAAAGCAAATCAAGCTTTCTAGAAAAATGTCTGATTCTCTGTTGTCCTCACACACATAAGAGCAGGGCTAACCTCCATACAGAAGTCTCCGTGCTTTAAGACACATAGAAAGTAGAACACAGTTCTACAAACAAAGTGCTTGGGTTTGTTTCCTCCAGGTCACTGCTGCCTTTTAAACCTCCTTCTACAAGAGCATAGTGGGGAATTCTTGTTACAGTATTGCAAGTCAATAAGACAAAGCCAATACCAGACATTTATTCCGTAAGTAATGTTTTGGTTACCAAAAGACCTGGTGTCTTACTTTTATCTAACCACAGAGGCAGCTTCCCCAGTGGCTGCAGATCCAGTTCTGCGGCTGTTGGTAGCTTCTGGGATCAGCTTTATAGACAATTTGTATTGAAAGCATCCGTCAGTGGATTTCCATGCTGGGGAAGCTAACACATGGGTATTGTTTTTGATTGCCTTTCATTCTAGCCCCGATTCCAGTGTCAGGTTGCTTTCATGATCATTTTACTAGACGGCTGGGAGACCGAGGTTCCTTAATTTCTTGCTGTGCAGAGATACCAGGCTGAAATAGCAAAACATAGACACTGACCTTCAGGATGGCCTCATGCAGGGAATCTGACCAGGCAGTGAGCATTTCTCTAGCACGTGGATGCGGCTGCATGCCAATTCCTTCAAATCACGAGGCAAAGCTGTTTCCTCCAAAAAATGCATGAAAGGACATTAGACATTGTTTCACTTCGGTGTTTTTTCACCAACTGTGTTCTTGTTTCCTCCTGCGGCCTCAGAATACATCCCTATCTTCTTTTTCCCTTTGAGCAGTGCTTCACTGTATTCACTGCATTTCATTACCTGAGAGCCGCAGGCTGGTACAGAGGAGACTTGTGACACTGAGATCAGCTAAAGCCTAATGGGAGAGGAGTCCGCATGACTGCAAGCTGCAGCTTAGGTAAACAAAGCCTCATGCACTCAAGCTTCTATTTTTATTTTATTTTATTTTTTTCATTTTTATTTTTGTATCTTTTTTACCTGGTGAAGCTGCTGTTCTTGGTTTTAGCCTCATTTTTTCTGTTGGTCAGGATAGAGTGCTGCTGCTTCTCTATCATCAAGCTGCAGCATGACATGCAGGAGAGAGTTCATTATGCAGCAGCAGAGCTATCTTTACGATAGGCTGTGACGGTGCATCCTCAGAGAACATTCAAACATGCAAAGCAAGAAAGAAAATCAGCAAATGTATTATTTACTGACAATAATTGTTTCCAGTCGCAGCTGATGATAGTGATAAATCACATTGTCTTAGTATTTTATTTGGGGATAGGGTAGGTATTAAGGGGAAAAGACCAAGAAGTACTCTTCCTCATCTGCCTTGAAAAGTTAGCTAGTAGTGCCCTGAAAACAATGCTTCAGTTTTCTGAAACTTCAGAGTTTGTCTTTTACTGAGATAATAATAATTATTATTATATAATAACAATTATACTTCTTTCTAATTAGTAATAAATATGCAAATAATCCTAGCTAAAAGAAAAATGTAACATACCAACCACATGAGTGATGTGTAGCCAGCCATGTGTGTCAGTATTTATGTCGTTGTTCAACTATAATTACGTTTAGATTAATTACATTTAATGCAATCCCTGTTTTATCTCCCATACCAATGCTTAACTGCAGTTGCAGCTGTCCAAAATGCAGTCCAGTGCTACCTTGTAAGACATCTGGTCTTTCCTAATTTAAATGCCTCCTAAAGATGCTGTTTTCCTCAACTCCCACAGGAAACTAATGCATCATATTGTGACCTATTTAATGTGCCCATGAATGAACTGCTCACTAGGGTGGAGGGAGGGAACTACATGAACACACGGGACAAGAGAAATCATTACCTTCAGTCATTACCATGACCAGTCATTACCATGACCAGTGAAGGAATTACGCTGTAGCTACCCCTACCACAGCTTAACTACGTTAAGCAAGCTTGTGCTTACTTCACATTAAATGGTAGCAATAGCTTTCCTTTCTGGAATATATTCTCATATATAGTAGAGTTTCAGGATCAGGCATATGTCTGTACAGCTGCTGAAGAGATTTTCAGCCAGAGCAATTTGGAATGGTTTTTGTTCAGGTGGATTGTTATGCCATTAAACGTCAAAGCGTTACAAGCTGTAATGGTATTTGGTAGTCTCTTTTTGAAAATCTTTTCTGTTGAGCCCCAATTAATTATCCCTTCCTCTTAATCAAATTTCTCCATGTAGCATCTGTCCAAACCCTTCTTACTCCATTTCCTTGTTTCTCCTAGTTTTCTCCTCCCAACTGCTTTGCAGTGGTGGAGCAGAGCAGAGCAACACCTTCTCTGCAGTTACACTTCCCTCTTTTCTCTTGAAAATCACTTTTCTACATTTATCCTGCACCCCAGGGAAACTCTTGGCTGTTTTTTAGCAGTTAACTGCAGTCAGCTAGCACCTTATGAAATGTAGTGTGCCCTTTCTTATACTAGTCAGATTTCACTTGCTTCATCTTCAAAGAACACATAAAAAATGGAGGAATGCTTTAATTTGAAATAACTTTTTTTGTTGTTGTTTTTAAACTGCCAGTGGGAGCAGGGCAAGCTTCCCACCAAAGTTGGGTGGGACAAAGTTGGTATCATATAGCTGTTCTGAGGTCAAAAAACACCTGTGCCCGCTTCTAGAAGGGTCTGATGTTGAAATGAGTATCTTAAGAGTTATCCTTGTGTATATGCAGGTATAGCCTTACTTTTAATCAAAAAGTTGTAATAAACATGGTTTCTGACATTCAACAGTTTTCAGAAGAAAGATGATCTGAAGCTTGATGTGCCATATAAATTCAGTAATACATGCACTGCGATTGTAGAGATTCCCCTTTCTTGCAAGAGCTCTGTACTTTAGCCAGGTTTTGATGGAGAGCAAGACATGGATTACATTCTTTTTCATAAAGATTTTTTTTGCTCTCTTACTCAGCTTATTGTTTTGCACCTAGTTTTACATTAACTTGCCTTTGCCTAACTCAGCAACTGCTAAATATTCTTTTTATTCTATTTTTTTTTTAATTTTCATAGAATCATAGAATCATTAAGGTTGGAAAAGACCACTAAGATCACTTTGTCCAACTATTAACCCATCACCACTATGCCCACTAACCATGTCTCTTTCCCATGGTCACTTTTGTCTTTTACTTTCCACAGCAAGGGGTGAGAAATTTGGACATTTGCTCCTGCTGTCATGTCATGCTATGTTCTTCCTGAGTTTGCTGGGCTGTCCCTGCTTTGCCACAGGGCTGGTGGGTGAGGATGGCAGTTCCCTTTGTGGCCGCTTTCACAAGGAAGCCATCCCGAACAGCTCTGTGAGGACTGGGGGCCTCTGCCTCACCTCACAGCAACTGCTGGGAGGCCAGCTTCTTCCCATCGTGCCAGGGTGCATCTGTCAATTTGGCTGTGGAGATGGAGGACAATGTCCCATGTCACCTCAGTTGAAAAATGAATGTTGCTTTTGTGGCTGTGTGTTGAGACTTTGAGACTCTTCCTCCATGCTGGAGAATGGTGAGGCCTGAGATGCGTCACATTATCTAACAGCGCTGCTTCCCAGCATGTGGTGTTTTCCTTATATCTGTCACCAGCCCCACCAGTCTGAGGGGGCTATGTGTACACAGTGCTCCCAGGAGACAGCCATGTTAGCGCCAAAACAAGAGACCTACAGCAAAACTGAGTGGATGTATAAGGTGGACTTCAGCAAAGCCTTCTGCCAAAATTAAAATTCAGCTCAGTCCTGCCTCTCCAGACTGTGTACTTTAGCCTTAAGATGATTTTCAAGCAACAGGAACAAAATTAGGCAGCAAATAAAAAATGGTCCAGAGGGTAAGTGTTTGGCCTCAAGTATTTGCATTTGTAGGCATGTGTATTTATGAGTCTTCTTTTGGTTTGTGTTTTGTAGGACGAAGAAGGTCAGCCACTGCTACCGTATCATTTACCGTCACCCAGAGAGGACTTTAACGCAGAACGAGGTGCATCGTATCCATCAAGCTATTGAAGAATCAGCAGTTCGAGAACTTGGGGTTGAGGGCAGGTTCTAGCATTGCTGGTCTGAAGCCCTAATGAAAGTTATTTTCTCATTTTTTTCCCCTTTTTACTGTTTTTTTCTTTTTCTGTCTTTTTTTTTGAGGGGGGGGAATGAAGGGTACAAGTAAACAGGAATTCTGTGACTGAACCAAGCATATGAAACAAATGATAAGTGGGCAATGGTGAAATTACCAGATAATAAACATTTCTATTAAGAAATAATTGACAAAACATAGGCACTTTATTTTAAGAAAGTGGGGAGCAGCAGTAATGCGAGATTTCCCTCTTGTTACAACAAGAAATACACTGCCTGGTGGTTTTCTGTGTTGTTAATTGGTCCCTGGATTCCATTAAATTCCATTAAATACTTGGCATTATTTCTGTGTTGACAGGATCTTCTGTCCGCATAACGAGTGAAGCAAAACAGAGACAATTTTGTCTCTCTTTTAGTAAGAAATGGCAGGTTTTCCTTCATGAAACCTTCCAAGAGGTAAACCTTGTGAAGTTTGGCTCTTGTACCGTCAGAGTCCTTGGGTATCACTTTCATTTGCTGCATAGAAGGAGCCAGATAGGCTTTAGGACTGGACTTTGGCTGCCTTCAAGTGCTGGGCCATTGGTGAGTCTTTCCTGTTGATGTCCCTGCTACCAGAGAAGTTAAGGGAACCACTTACTGAGGCTCTCAAAGATGTGCACTTTCCCCAAGTGAGGAGATCCCTTATCTCAGTTTTCCTGACACAGGGACCACTGCAACATACATCTGTTCTCTGTCATGGTCAAAGGAGCGATGTCACATGGGGCAGGATGGCAGAAGAAAGCTCTTCCTTACAGTGCCTTGAAATGCACCTGCCTTGATCTCTCACACTATCTTACTTTCTCGCAGCAGTGTCTGCTCAGAAATTTGACTGTTTGGGATTGAAACCTAACTAAAATGGGATCTCCTATTTCAGACACTAGTCAATTTATGAGATGCTCAGCTTTTTCGGGTTACAATAAGTAAGTCCTGGCAGTAATGATGTTAGGTCCTACAGAGGTGTTCAAATGGTCTGATAATTACTTGATGAGCCATTGCACATGCTGATATTGAATAAGGGATCTGTTTTTCCTTTTAATGGTATTTCATACAGTCTTGCAGGTCACATCTGGTTGCTGTGTCGGGAACATTCCCTCCTTCAGGGAAGAAAGCAGTAAAAGCTCTGCAATAAACAGCATCTAACACTGATTTATACCTTATCAGGAAACATCTGTGCAGTGGGCTTGTATTCAACCGTAAGAAGCCAGTTACTATTGCAGATGTGACAGAGGCAGAAAGCTTATTTTAATTTCATTACTCAACATATTTAGCTGTGTAAACAAATCCTAATCTAAATCGCTGTTGTGTCATCCAAATAACTTGATTATGAAAACAATATGCTAGGCTTTCTGCAAGGCAACAGAATGGGTGCCATTTATGCAACTTACAAACCTGCTTGGTTATTTTTAAAGTGCAGTCTACTAAAATAACTAAATACAGTCTAGCCCATTTGATCTTGCTCTGTGTCCTTCGTCCTTCACGTTTTTGGATTCTCAGTGAGGATCACTGAAGAGGAGTGTTGCCCTGAGCAGTCGTTGGTCCAAGAAAGGGCCCGATCCACACTACCACATTGGGCAGCAAATTATGTGGATATTAATTGAAGGTATTGCATATGGCGAGTGTACTAAAATCTGCTTGCTGTAACAAGGATAATCGTCCCTTGGGCAAACAAGATACTGTCTAGGGTGGAGTAGGTTGCAAGATTCTCCTTTGTATGTATTGATTGATGAAGTCCATTTTCTGCTCCCCGTATCCTTCAGTTCCCTCGTTCTGACTGGATAGTTTGGGGGGCATAGAAATGTGGGGAAAGCAAGGAGGAGAAAAATGGACAGTGAACCTTCCTCACTCTCTGCAGCCATGGACGTCACTGCAGCAGAGCTTTCCATGAGGTTGACCTGAAGCCATGGGATCATCTTCTGCAAGTAGGTGTTAAATAGAGCAACTTTCAGACAAAAATGCAAACCAATAAGATTAAAAAAAACAGCAACAGCTTTTTCAGGAGCAAGCTGAAGGATTCTATGGTCTATAAAATCAGATGGGCTGGCTGTGAGCATAATAGGAATATTTGAGTATGTTTGGATTAGGTAAGCTTTTGTCATATATATTCTAGGATTAATCTGATCTAAAAGCCTGGTTTTTTTTCAGCAGAGATTCATCACTACTAGCAAAGCAGACTTCAGATTAGAAGGCATCAGTGTTGCATTCTTCTGCTGCTGTCCTTTGGAAAATGTGACTTTTCCTTCATTGCCTGTCCTTAATTTTATTGGGGAAATTTGCTGTGGGCACTAGTAGACTCTGAAGTGAATAATTTGAAACCATATGGCCCCTTGTGGACACCAACAGAGAGCCCATGGGAATCTGAGCATGTAATAACCATGATTTATTTTACTGATGATCAGAGACTGACGATGCTGCCAGTATGTCTGACTGGTCAGACCTCTGGTGGGAATATAGAAACCTGACTGAGGAAGACCCTTGGCACAGTCCCTGACCAGCTCTGTAAAAGCAAGGGCTACCCTGACCTGTCTCTGACTTTTCTTAAGACATGAAGCATGAAGGTATGTAAACTAGTATGAAGACCAGGAACAACGTAGGTGCTAGGGTAGTTCTCCTGCTTGCCTCTGCTTCCCTGCAGTCTACCTCATGAAAATCTCTTAATCTTTCACATGCCCGCATTGGGAACAACTGTTGTAACTGGATCAGCTACACGTCTAGTAAAGGTGGACAAGGTCCTAAATATTAAAGCGATACCATGCCATTCAGAGGAGCAGTGTTTGAGCAATTAGTTTGCATGCTGACAGACTAGCATAGTGGAAGGCACAATGCCCTGCTTCTTGTTTTTATCAGCTCTCTGCATTTGGTTGTGTGTGCTGCTGGGTTTTATTTCAGCAGCCTTTAATAAAAGAGAAAAAAAAAATCAATTGTAGCAAAAGAAGCGACATGTCCCCAGGAAAACTGGCTGGGGAGTTCTTTGACTGAACAGTATATACTGTTTAAATGTTCTGGGTGCTGGTTTTGTTCACAGTCACCATTAGTTTTCAAGTTACCTGTGATTTCTGGAAGGCTAAAGATTTTGCTTTAGTCCCCAGTTTGGGATATTCCTAGTAGACTGGCTGCAGATTTACAGTGCAGTGACACTTATTTGTTTTTGATGTTCTTGTTAAAGGTGCTGCGATGGAAAAGTGTTGTGAGCAAGAGAGCCAGTAAATTGCTGTGTTTTTACCCTTGAGACTTCAGTGACCTCTGCCACCAGTAAACTAATATTGCCAGCCATGGTCGAACAGCTGCACTAATTTGAAAGCAGCTTTTTTTTTGTCTGAAAATCCAGAGTAGATTTGTAAGCATGTGATGGTGGTATTTTACCCTCCATTTAGAGACTCCTGTCCCTTCTGGAGATTGGTGGCCATACTTTAGTGCTGAATTTATCAGCTTCTTACTGAGTGCAGGTGTGCTGATTATTGTAAGCACTGACAAACTGTTCTCAGCCCCCGTATAAGTTCATGTAAGGCTTAGCTTTTTGATTTAAGCTAAACACTCGCGGCCAAGCCAGGACTCTTTGGTGGTCCAACAAAGCAAACGCAGGGAGTCTCACCCCAAAAAGCAAGATTTAGTCAAATGTGTTGAGTTCATGTTTGAGTAAAGCTGAAGAGCCCTGTCTTCACTGTTGGGTAAACTGAAGCTTGGCCCGTGTTCATTAGTTATGCCACAGTTAGAAAGCACTCTGTGCTGTTTCCCCTCAGCACAGAAAGATGCAGAGGTTCTGTTGAATTCAGTGTAAGAATATGAAATGCTGTGCTGGCTGGTCAGTGATAGGCCTGCCAGCTGAACCATCACCATCAGAATTGTTACCATCTGAGAGAGAAAATGACTTTGCACTTCAACTCTGAAATTAGTAGCCCTACTTTTAAAGCTTAGAGCTCTATTCAGATGTCGTCTGCTGTGTGTCTCTGCTCAGAGAAGGCTCTTTATGTAAAAAGGATTTGCTTTCTGTACAGACCAGGCCATACTGACTAATTACAAACACCCTGATCAAATTTTAAGGTTGTGAGTGTTCACAGAATCATAGAATCATTAAGGTTGGAAGAGACCATTAAGATCACCTAGTCCATCTGTCAACCCATCAGAGTGTTGCCTCTGAATGGCCACCAGAACTGAAGCAATATCGAACAAATCTATAGGACATGCAGGAAACCAATCACTGATGTTTATTATCTGCTTTTAAACACAGCTGCAATTACAGCTGAATTTTAAGCTGAGTACCTCAGAAGATAAGACTGCACTTCAACACAGAGCATGGGTGTATGCCTGGGGGAAGACATTGATTTCTGTAGAGTCTGTTGTATAAGGTTTGATCGTTGTTCACATCTGATGCAGTCACATGGTTGGCAAGTTTTGCACTTCAGTGTTTTTGTCAGATGGCCTCTGTTATTCTCTTTATGCTCACTGTTAACTAAGTAGAGTCTGAGTTTGCCTTTCATACCTGGAACACTGTTTTAAAATCACTTTGGCCCTTTGGTTTTGCTTACCTTCTCTTGCAGTCCTCACTATGAAAGTTTGGTCTAACTTTGGTGGAGAAGCACTGTCAGGCAGTAGGCAGGGAGTTGTGTTATACCACAGCCTAGAGCCTGTGCTCCCACGTCGCATTACTGCAGGGTCTCTCTGTGCTCACCCTCTGGATGCAGGTGATTAACACATGGCCCGGGGAATTGTGCCTCTGCCTGCTCAGTAATTTGTTGGGCAGCACCGCAGTCATCCAGAGCAGCTGCCACTTAAATGGGCAGTAGGTTGTTCTCTTTTTATTTTAGTGGCTGCAGCTTCACATGTATCACAGTGTGACACAGCCAGAAGCACTGTACTGGTGTTTGCAGCGACTAAACATCAATTGGATGCATCTCATGACTTGTTGCCTGTGCAGTCATTTTTCAGTGGAATCACTGCATGCTCTTGAGAGGTTATTCATCCACAGATATCAAAACCCACTGAGACAAAGGGTCAGGATTAAAAGATTTTTGAGACCCCCAACAGATACAGATAACTGCTTGTGGGATTTTGTCGATGTCTGTGCAGGTCTGAAAGTCCCACTGGGCATCTTTCCAAATGTTTAGTGACTCGAAATGTTTTGAAACCTGGCACTCAGCGATCATAGTGACATTGGTGTCATTTTGGGAGAGGGGAGAAGGTTTAGTGAGAGGTCACTCAGTAGCTGAGCAGCAGAGCTGTCCTGGGCTCAAAGCACCAGATCATCCTCTCTCTCCCCCACAGCGCTTCCAGGAGGCACAGATGTGTGTTTGGCTGCCTGCCTTCCCATAGCGCATAGTAAATAATTAGCATGCATAGCCAAGCTCGTTGGTCATCTGTTATTGTAACTGATGATTAATTTAAGGGGTTATCGATTCCCATATCAAATCTTTACTCATTGGTGGTAGAGAAACTAGTAGTCATTCACGGGGTCTTTATTGACAGATTTCAGAGTAAGAATTGAGTAAGTCAGCACGGGAATGGATGTGTTTCCATGTGACCTGTAGGTTGGTTTGTGCCTTCCAGATCATGCGGACATTTAAATTGAACAAAGTTTGCAGAATCACAGAATTGCATGGGTTGGAAGGGACCACAAGAGATCATCGAGTCCAACCTCCCTGCTAAAGCAGGTACCTTAAACTCAAGTTTAACTCAGAGAAAGGTCTAACCTTGTATAACCTCTCTGAGACCATTTTTGCCAGGTGACCAGCAGTTTGGTGAGTGCTTTCGGGAGGAATGGGGCCATCACCAAACAGATCTCCAGAACCATCCAGTGTCCAATGTCCAAAAACTCTCGCTTTGCCTGCCAGGCGCAAGCATTGCATTGCACAGGAACACTTGGCAGAGCCAATTGCCTACAAATTTCTGGCCTTTGCCCACAGTACTCTGAGAACTCCTTCCTTGTGCCCTTCCCTGAAATGCTTCCCTGCTTCCACAGCTTCCTAAATTCCATTTAAGCTCCCTCGCGTGACCTGAAAGCTCAGTTCTTCCCCCTTCCTACCATGGTGCCCTGCTCAGTGCCGGGTGCTTTGCTGGAGTCTTGCTCAGACCTTCTCCATTCTGCTGTCATGGGACAAATCTGTGCACATAGCCTAACACTTCTCTGGAAACTTCATATTTGAGTCTCTGTACTCAGCACAGCTGCTGTTTATCGCTGAGGTGGCCAGAACATCCTTGGGCCTTGGAGACCCTCACCTTGAAGTCCCACGTGGTTGAGATTGTTCCCTGGATAGTGACAGGACAAGGGGCAATGGTTTTAAACTGAGACAGGGGAGGTTTAGGTTAGATATTAGGAGGAAGTTTTTCACACAGAGGGTGATGACATACTGGAACAGGTTGCCCAAGGAGGTTGTGGATGCCCCATCCCTGGAGGCATTCAAGGCCAGGCTGGATGTGGCTCTGGGCAGACTGGTCTAGTGGTTGGCGACCTTGCACATAGCAGGGGGGTTGAAACTAGATGATCACTGTGGTCCTTTTCAACCCAGGCCATTCTGTGATTCTGTGATTCTGTGAAAATTGTGTGGTGTTCACTGACAGTGGAAGGTTGGACACCCATCACCACTTGGCAGACCCTCGCTTTTGTAGGAAGATGAGAGGGAGAAACAGCAGGGTTGTAATGAAGGTTGATAGCATAAGTAAGTGTATCATAAATGAAAGTTCAGACAGGAGAACAGGATATTAATAAGAATCTGGTGCCCAGTGTGGTCTCGTGCACATTCTTCCAGAAAATTATTACAACTGTTTTTGTTAAGTAATTTCAGCAGCCTTCTGTGTGTTTACAACCTGCTATGTTATTGTGCTGTATAGTCAGCATCACTTTTCATTCATTTCCATTTGCTAGAAAATAAGAAATGGTTAAGAATGAAATAATTTCTTATCTCTCCTGATCTTGCAGCATTATCTATTATTTTTAAGCAAGGAGAGCAGTCCATCATTTCTGAGGTCCTCAGCACCTTGCACAATTACCTTATTCGAGTACTGCACACATGTACACATATGAAACAGGTTGGAGAGAGTGACGTGAGCGTTATTTCTTTGCTGCAGATACAAAAGCAGAATTGTTGTTCCCCATACTCTGTGTGATTAGTGAGTTTTGTTTCCTGCTGCTTAGTTCCGATACACAGAAAATCACCTTTTTCTAAGAAAAATTCAATACTTTCTGATCCCTCCTGCTGTCAGAGAGCCAACAGTCTTCTGAGCACTCTCCCTTCAAAGCAATCGAATTTTTAGGCAGAGAACTCTCTTTCCCAGTTGAGACGCTTTCCTTTCAGCTGAAAGACTTTCTGGCGTCTGTTTTAGACTGCTTTGCAACATCTGCTGCTGGTGACAATTCAGGTCTTTTTCTGCCTTGCAGGAGGAAGGATGGCATGGTAGAAAGGCCAGATATATAAAATAAATTTGAACTATGTTAGTGCTCTGCCCTAATTAAAAATAAATAAATAAAATCCTAGCCTCTTAGAAGTTATTAATAAAAATCATCTTTGATCTTTACTAGAGGGCAGGCTTGTGCAATGGTAACATTTCTGCATCAGTGCAGCACCTGAGGCTCCAATAGAGGGCAACTTTGTCACTGAAGGGCCTTTCATTCGTGCTGAAAAATTGCTTCGTAGTTTTCTGGCTTCCTTTGTAGTTGATCACAGGTCTTGGAGCCTTCGGCAGTGCATTCCGAGCTTATTCTGTAACACCTTCTATATTACAGATTGACTTCCTGGACTGTTCATCGAGTTGTTAAGCATCCTTAGGGCAGTTGTGAAGTATAGCATCAGGGGAATCAGCTGATGGCATGCCCTCTGCCAGGAGAGCCCCAGCCTTGCCCAAGCCTGCAGCTTGGGGCTTGTTCTGCAGGAGCAGCACGGACTTCTGGAGTATTCCTGTGTACAAGCATGAGTTTGCCAAGCTGGGCAGGAACAAGTACACCTGTGAGTACATTTCTGCCCAGATAATGAGTTGGCTGCACATGGACCTTGACCATTTCAAGTCTAAGGATGACAGAAAGTGGTTGGGACAGAGAGGAGAAATTCCTACCTTGTGTTCAAGTGTGCCTCAGGAGATCTGCTATAAAATGTGTCAGTCACATCTTTGAAAGGAACCTTTTTACCTACCCAATGGAAAAGACTTGGCAGAAGACAGGGCAACAGACAGGACAGTGGCTTTTATCTTGCAGGACCTATTGGTTGCTTTCACTTTCTCTGTCATATAAAGTAGATCAGCTGGATAAGAGGATGCCCAGGCACAGTGGGGGTGTCTCCTAACAGTGATATTTCAATGGAGACAAGAGGAGCAGGAAGAAAAGTACTAGTTTCCCTGTGGTGAACAGATGTGAGCTAGTCCACATGAGAAGTTCTGCCCTGCATTCAAATGGCAGCCACATCTTCAAGTCAAACTGATGATGAACCAATTAAAGAGCTTCTATGCAGTCTTCTTGGTTTGGAAAAACTCAAGTTAGAAGGGTTCTGTGACCTTGTCATATAGACTATGAAGTCTGCATTAGGCCCTGATGATCCCAGTGGCCTTTCCAATAGGAAAGGTAGGCTTATTATGAAGCCCTCTCACTTAGTGATAGACCTAAGAAAGAAGGGCCAATCTGACCATAAATATAAGATTTTTTCTAAATAGGGACAATAACTCTGTGCTTTATTGCAAGATCTTGAATCTTTTTTCAAATGAGGATCAAGCCATACATGTTGATCAGACATGAAGACAGGAGAGGCTGAGGTTTTGTTTTTCTTGCCACAGATTAAGCCCTAAATCCAAGTGTCCAAGAATCACCTTTGATCCAGAACGAGAGTCCCTTTCTGTATGTGCTGTGTGCCTTCAGCAATGCAGGAAGAGGGTACCTTAGTGCTTTGTCTGATCCTTGCAGCACTGGGAAGGATTAGGCCTCTCTTTACTACTCTGCTTCTCTGCTTTGCAACAGCTTCTAATAAATTACTCTAGATGCTTTCTTCACCTGAATTTTCAAAATCAAACCAGAAGTTGAACAGTGACTGAGAGGCTAAGGATGAAGGAGGGAAACTGGAAGACAGTCACCAGGCCTGTAATAGTTTCCACTCCTCCCCAGCCCTCTCATTCCAGAACACATGTGGGATGAGGCCAGCAGAAGAGCTGGCAGCAAGTTCACAGATCTTAAGTCCCTGATGAATGCTTTTTCTGCAAGGACCTCAGTCTGGTGTGCATACAAAAACTATATCAGGAGCTACACAGCTGCTGCCTGGGTCTTTAGCTTACCTATTCTGCCAGAACATGTAATGTTCCCATTCAGGAGCTCTTGGCACCTTGGATCTACTGTGAGGAAGGAGATAAAATATTCACCTATCTTTTGAAGAGAGGCTGAGGGAGCTGAGCTTGTTGAGCCTGCTGAAGAGAAGGTTCCATGCAGACCTCACAGTGGCCTTCTTATACTTTAGAGGAGCTTATAAAATAGATGGAGACATGGTCTGATAGTGATAGAACAAGGGGAATGGTTTTAAACTAAAAGAGAGGAGATTTGGATTAGATGTTAGGAAGAAATTTTTCACTTAGCAGTTGAGGCAGTGGCACAGCTGCCCAGAGAAGCTGTGGTGCTCCATCCCTGGAGGCAGTCAAGGCCAGGTTGGATGGGGCCCTGGGCAGCCTGAGCTGGTGGGGAGCAGCCCTGCCCATGGCAGGGGGTAAGGGTATCACTGCAGATATGAAAGCACAGAGAACTGCAGTTGTTCTCCTCACTCTTGTCCTTCCCTGCACTCAGGCCAGTGCTCACCACCAACGCTTGTATCAGAGCAACTTAACTCAGACACATTTTTATAAGGTTCCGTGACAACTAAGACTCATGTGGTGATGACTGAAGCCCACTTCTTCTTTTGAAAGGCTGTCAAGCATGCTTAAAAGTACTCATCAGGTCATCTAATTTTGTTCTTTTCTTGGTATGATAAGCTTGTCTGGGCAGTCTCAGCACTTGAATGCAAGGTCATGTATTTAGGAACTTTCGATAGATTATTTTCCTTCTATTAACTTATATCATTTCCCCATGTAAACTTCTGTCATTCACATCCTGTAGCAAGAAGCTCAGTTTAACTAAGTTGTGTTAAAAAGAAAGCATGCTTGGGATTGGTTTGAACCTGCCATCTAGCTTTGCCTGGTGTCCCAGATCCCAAAATAACCTGTACAGTCAACCCAGGGCCCTTGATAACCAGAGAAGAAATGACAAATCTGGGAGATTTTTGGAGCAGAATGACAGAACTGATTGGGAGAGGTGGAGGTACAGGTAGATGAGCTCAAATTAAAAACGATGCACAGCTTAGATAAGGCATGACTAACAAATGTGTGGTTTGTGAGACACACTGCTCTTTCATGAGTACGAACACCCTCCCACTCTCCCAAGTGCAGTGAGGAATTTTTGGCCTGAAACACAGGGATATAACAAGGGCTAATGGTGTGACAGTCAGGCAGAATGTTAGGTAAAATATCCTGACAGTGAAATATATTTTGCTGTGGAGCAGTCTCCCAAGGGAAAGGGCAGGAGCTTGGTCTTTTTTAAAGGCAGGTTGGACAAAGCATTAAAAAAGGTGCTCCAGAGAACAATCTTCCATTGGCAGAAAGAACCAGTGATGTATTAGGACCAGTGATGTAATAGGCTCCTTCCACATCTAGCTCCTATGATATGATGCTCTCTGTTTTGAGTTTTGACTATTTTAAACTCAGAGGATAAATAGGAGGTAGAACTGAAAGAAAAGATTAACAATAAGAACTAAGAAAACAAATGAGTTTATTTAATAGTTTTGAAAAGTGACAGCTTGAGCGTTCCTTAGGCCAATAGTGCAATTCAAAAATAGCACTGCAAATGGGGAAGGGAGAGTTGTTACATGGCTAAGGATTATGGTAATTATTTATTTTGGTAGAACTGTAGTGCAGAAGGGATCTGCACTACAAAGCATGTTTCAGATTGGGTGTCTGCACATGTGCATTCATGTCGTGTGAAAATTGCTTCAGCTTACACTGAAATGTAGTGACCACTGGACCAGAACAGACTTAGTGGCAAATGCGTCATTGCTTGTTCTCTTGGCCCACAGTACCCTCACACTCTCACCTCTTGGTGGCTTTGCAAAGAGCATTTCTTACAGAAGCTGTATATCTCAGGCTGCTGGCTCTAGATATTCAGCTCATGTCCTGACATCTTTCTGAGGGCCTTGTGCCTGGATTAGGCTGCCGTAAGCAAGGGCTACATCTTTGTGTTGTTTTTATCTCAGGTTTTGTGAGCCCTGACTTCGTCTCTGAACTGCTGAAGGATGAGAGGACTCTCCTTTAGTGTAGCAAAGGCAACAGGAAACCTCTGCTGGAAAAGTCTGAAAACATGAAGAACATCTGTATGTAGAACTAGAAAAGGCAATTTGGAAAAGTGGAAAGCTATTATTTGCTTTTTTTTAATATTGTCATTTTGAAGCAAAATGTGTTTGTTGTCATTCCTGCAAAGATCAATGTTTTTCCTTGTTTTTTTTTCCTCTTTTTAACTAAGCAGTCATAAATCAGAGTTAATGGTCCTTTTAGAGTTAGAAAGTGGCCAGAATACATAGGTTACCGTAGTCCTGCTTTGCGTATCCTGTATGAAATTGTGACTTTCATGGAAGACAGCCTTGAGAAATCATTTGACTTGAAAGAGGAAGGAGATGAGCTGAGTGAGAACCTGCATATTGAACACATCATCCTTTTGAAGCCATATACAGTGGAACTGACTCACAAGACATTAAAAATTATTTGGTCTCGTTTACACTACCTGGAAAGCTATGCTTAACCCAATATTTGTTAACTTCTCAATTATTCAAGCACTATCAATTTGTTAATGAAGATGGCAAATGTTACTCTAAAAAGTGACATTGACTGCTGAACAGCTGAGGTACTGTATAGTTTGACTACCTCTGTTTTTACGTATCACTAGAGAGATTTATCCAGTTTTCAAGACATTTGTACAATAGTCACTACTGATCCAGCTGTTTGAGCTATTATCTAGTTGTGCATAAATCAGTCAAAATTTTCATCTGAATAATTTTATTATTTCCAGACCTTCATGGTCTGGAGTTCTCAGGACAGGCAGTTTTTTAGTGTTATGGCAGCTGACAAAATGGTTGCACCAGTAGTTTCCACCATATGACTGCCAAAAGCACAAGGTTCTCCTGAAATGGCTTAATTTTTTTTCTGGACCATCTTATGGAAAAATTCTCTGTCCAAAAACTTTCAACTAGGCTTAGGACTTAGGCTGTAGGTTAGTTTTTGACTTTAAATTGGACCCATGTTCCTAGACTTTTTTTGTAAATAGGACTTTACCTTTTTCCTTTCCTTTTCCTTCTTCATTTATGCATCTTCGCAGCCTTATAGTTCTTAATAACATTATCAAAACTCTCTCAGACTGCTTTTTTTCATCATCTGCTGTTACACAGTATAACATTTAGTCTGGATGTACTGTCTTGTTTTGGGAGAAGGGCCTCCTCTGGCAAGAGGCTGTTGGTCCCTTGCCTCTGTTTGCTTGTTGGCTGCTGGAATGGGGAGACTGGAAAGGAGTAGGAAGGGGCCTCATCTGGAATCTAGCAGAATATGTCAGTCAGAGATCATTGTTTCCTGTTTAAGTATTACAAAGGGATGTGGTTCCAAAATTCAGGTACAGGGCATATCCTGACTAGTCGAGGTCTAAGTACCATAATTAATGATGTGACCTACTGAAACAGGAGTTGGGGGCTCTGCTTTGTGCTTTGTACTGTGTTATCAGCCAGTGAGACCATGAAGAAGTTAGCCTCAGTTTGTCGGTCTGTAACATGGGAATGATGATGTCTGTTTACCTGTGTCACATATTTTGATACCTCCAGAAGTAACATGCTGCATAAGCCTGGTTTGTTAGCATGAACATTTCATGGAACAATGCTTGCATTTGCATCATGGCACATCCCAGTCATACAGGGACCAGCTCCATATCTGGAGCAGCATGGTGAGAAGGGCTACTCAGGAAACAGGTCCCTCAACTTTGGCTGGTTGCCATGGAGAACAAATAGCTTAGCACTGTAAGAAAAGGAAAGGGAATGCTTATAGCGTCACTGCTGCATGTTGAACTATCTCTTGTTGTCTGGATCTGTCCTTGAAGGACACATTGTTGAGCTCTGGGATTTCTTCTCCCTTAATTCTCTTCTCCAGATCACCCGCAATGAACAAGTATGGGACAAAAAATGAAAACTCATGATGGTGAGAGAACAGGAAAGATTTCTATTAGCTTTCTAGTTGGTACAGTGGGCAGGAGGGGATTCTGCATCTCCGAAGCCCTTCTGCAAGGACGTGGTCTTGAGAGCTGATTAACACCATTTGCTGTGTTTGTTCAGCATCTCATCGCCTTTAGCCAGGCCCCCACAGATAGTTTCATAGAATCATAGAATCACAAGGCTGGAAAGGACCTACAAGATCATCTAGTCCAACCGTCCTCCCATTACCATTACTACCACAGGCAACTAAACCATATCTCGAAGCTCCTCATCCAGATGCCTCTTGAACACTGCCAGGGACAGCAACTCCACCACCTCCCCGGCCGGGCCATTCCAGTGCCTGACCACTCTCTGAGAGAAAAAGTTTTTCCTTATGTCTAACCTAAACCTCCTCTGGTACAACTTGTGGCCATTTCCTTGGGTCCTGTTTGTTGCCTAGAAGAAGAGGCCAAACCCCTCCTCATCACAACCTCCCTTCAGGAAGTTGTAGAGTGCAATGAGGTCTCCTCTGAGCCTCCTCTTTTCCAGGCTAAACAATCCCAGCTCCTTCAGCCGCTCCTCATAAGATTTGTGCTCCAGACCCCTCACCAGTTTCGTTGCCCTTCTCTGGACACATTCCAGGGCCTCAATGTCTTTCTTGTAGTGAGGGGCCCAAAACTGAACACAATACTCAAGGTGCAGCCTCACCAGTGCTGAGTACAGGGGGATGATTACCTCCCTGCTCCTGCTGGCCACACTATTTCTAATGCAGGCCAGGATGGCATTGGCCCTCTTGGCCACCTGGGCACACTGTCGGCTCATGTTTAGCTGAGCATCAGCCAACACCCCCAGGTCCATTTCCTCTTCACAATCGTCCAGCCACTCTGCCCCAAGCCTATAGTGCTGCATGGGGTTATTGTGGCCAAAGTGCAGGATCTGGCACTTGGCCTTGTTGAACCTCATCCCATTCACCTCAGCCCAGCAATCCATCTTATCTAGATCCCTCTGAAGGTCCTCGCTACCCTCAGGCAGATCAACACTATCTCCCAACTTGGTGTCATCTGCAAACTTACTAAGGGGACATTTAATCCCCTCATCTAGGTCATCAATAAAGATATTAAACAAGATGGGCCCCAGTACCGACCCCTGGGGTACACCACTTGTAACGGGTCGCCAGCTGGACTTAACTCCATTAACTGCTACCCATTGGGCATGGCCCTCTAGCGAGTTCCTTACCCAAAGAAGGGTGTACCTGTCCAGGCCACAGGCAGCCAGTTTCCCCAGGAGAATACTGTGGGAGACAGTTTGGGCAGTACAGAGCCAAAATCAGATGCCTCCATGCCAAGGGAGAGCTGGGAAGATCGGTGCCTCAGCCTTTTCTAACATGCAGCAGCAACCAAGGAGACTCCATGCCAAAACCCATTTTGCCCCTCCACAGGGCTCTGGTGGGTACACGGGCTGAAGCACCGCAGTATGAACATTACGTTCATTGGAAAATGGGTAATCCACCACCTGGCACGTTCACCATTGGGCAGCCTATGAGAATCCTTTATGCCACCACAGCACAGGGCAACTATGTGCCTCCACTGTGCCATCCCTCACCCACAGTGTGTTATCACCTTACATATGGGCTAGTTCTTGGGCAATTCCTGCTGGTATGGGGATTGTCTGCAGACTGTTGCTAGGAATAGGTTTTCAACAGCAGCAATAGTTGGTCATTCAGTGCTGCATCAAGAGTCCTTCTCCTTGGTGGCCCAGGTGTGCAGTGGGGATCTCCAAGGACTTGTACTGAATGGTCTGTTGGCACCAATGGAGCTGGTAAGAGGCAGGTGCTAAAAATTCCTTTGAGGAAAGCTAAAAGGCATAAAGAAAGGCCCTTTGGAGATAGGGAGAGGTTGAAGATTGGAAGAAGGTGCCAACTCAAGTGGCATGAACACCCTTGCTCTCTGCTCTTTTTATTTTATAGTTAGAAGGAAAAACTGACAAGATCTTTCTGCTCCTCCATGCTCATGCTAATGGATGTGGTCACAGGAGGGGGGCCGTAGATTTTACAGAGAAGTTGGTGGAAAATGGCTGGTGGCCACACTTGGTGCTGGCAGTAAGGCTGAGCTTCTGAAGAGGGGAAGGAAGAAGATGAGGGTCTAAGAAGTCTCTTTAAAAACTAGGGAAAGCATCACGAGATTTAAAAGAAAAACAGAATAAAATGGCAATTGCATATAAGCCCACGCATGCACTCACTCTCCTGCTTTCTCTCTAACACCCACGCACTCGAGTACATACATCTTTTGGTCCAAAATAGTAGGGAAAATACATTATAGCTTTTACTGTCATGAGTAATTTCTCTTCACGTGTCACTACCAACAAATTCTCAGAGCAGATGGATACACTGCACAAAGCTCATCCACATGTTTTTTTTTTTTTTTATTTTCTAAACCTGAACAAAGCAAAGCAAAAAAGCCCCTGTGAACTGCTGAGTTGAAGAGCTAGATGCTGACAGCTCTTGGATGGATGAAGGCTGAACACACCAATTTGTATGCTAGTAATGCAATGTGAGACAGCAGGATAATTGTGTGAGTAACCAGGGCTCACGTTACTCACAAGGATGGCTTTTAGGTCACAGACTTTTTCCTCTGGATGTCAGGTAACCTGCCTGTGGCCCCACTAGACATTCCCCTCTGAAATGCTTGGCCAGCTGAAGGTTTCCAGCCGCTTATGTTTAGCCTGCGAGGATCATGGCTAAAAATAACCTGCTGGCTGATCTTACTTGGAGGTAAGATGCAACGCAAGTCTGATATATTTTGGCTGTATGGGCTGCACAGCAATTTTACACAGTGGGGTGGGGAGTGGTGGCTGACAGTTGGTTTTAAACTTGTGCCATCTTTCTGCACTGCTGGCATTAATGTTAACTCTCTGCTAAGAATGGCTGAACTTGAGGTGTCTGCATGTGGGGAGATTGGGGTACCAGATGCTCTGTAAAGAATCACAGGATTATAGAGTTGCAGGGCTTGGAAGGGATCTCTAGAGATCTTCAAGTCCAGCCCCCCTACTAAAGCAGGTTCCCTACAGCAGGTCACACAGGAAAGTGTCCATATAGGTCTTGAATATCTCCAGAGAAGGAGACTCCACAACATCTCTGGGCAGTTTGTTCCAGAGCACTTTCACTCCCATAGTAAATAAGTTCTTCCTTGTGTTAGTATGGAACTTCCTGTGTTCCAGTTTGTGCCCATTGCCCCTTGTTCTATTGCTGCTTGCCACTGAGAAGAGTCTGCCCTCACTGACTTGGCTCCTGCACTTTAGATATTTATAAACAGTTATGAGATCCCTCCTTAGACTTCTCCAGGCTGAGGAGCCCCAGGTCTCTCAGCCTCTCCTCATACAGGAGATGCTTCTGGCCCCTCATTATCTTTGTCACCCTCCACTAAACTCTCTCTAGAATTTCCCTGTCTTTCTTGAACTGAAGAACTCAAAACAGGACACAGTACTCCAGATGTGCCCTCACCAGAGCAGACTAGATGGGGAGGATCACCTCCCTCGACCTTCTGGCCATGTTTTTTTTAATGCACCCCAGGATACCATTGGCCTGCTTGGCCACAAGGGCACACTGCTGGCTCATGGCCAATCTGTTGGCCACCAGTACACCCAGGTCCTTCTCCTCAGATCTCCTTTCCAGCAGGTCAGTCCCTAACCTGTACTGATGCATGCTATTATTCTTCCCCGGGTGAAAGAGTCTACACTTGCTCTTGTACCTCATCAGGTTCCTCTCTGCCCAACTCTCCGCACTGACCAGGTCTTGTTGAATGGCAGCACAGCCTTCTGGTGTGTCAGCCACTCCTCCCATATTCATATCATCAGCGCATTTGCTGAAGGTGCATTTTATCCCGTCATCCATGTCATTGATGAAGGTTTTAAACAAGACCAATCCTAGCACCAACCCCTGGGGAACACCGCTAGCTATAGGCCTCCAACTAAACTGTGTGCTGCTGATCACAACCCTCTGAGCTCTGCCACATATCCAGTCCTCAATTCACCTCACTGTCCGCTCATCTATCCCACACATCCTAAGCTTAGCTACAAAGATGTTATGGAAAGCAGTATCAAAAGCCTTGCTGAAGTCAAGGTACAAAACATCCACTGCTCTCCCCCCATCTACCCAGCCAGTGATGACGTCATAGAAGGCTGCCTGGTTGGTCGAGCATGATTTCCCCTTGGTGAACCCATGTTGACTAGTCTTGATAACTTTCTTCTCTTCCAGTTGTTTGGAGAGAGTATCCAGAACAAGTTGTTCTATCACCTTCCCACGGACAGAAGTGAGGCTGACTGGCCTGTAGTTGCTTGGCTTCTCCTTCTTGCCCTTTTTGAAAACTGGTGTAACGTTGGCTATCTTCCAGTCTTCAGACACCTCTCCTGTTCTCCAAAACCTTTCAAAGATTACATGAGCAAAAGCTTGTCTCACGCTAAACATGCTTGGACACCCCATCCCTTGAGATGACCTCTCAGCATAGGCTTGAAGAGTCGCACTGCAGTAGAGAGGCAAACTGGGGCTATGTCTATAGCCAATACTGCAGACATTCCCATTGCATACTGGCACTGGGCACCCTGGCTTTGACTGATATCTACTCAGCTCCCAACTCACTTGGATGGGAGATAACACCAGTTCATCTAAAAGTGAAGATGGTCTATCATATCTATGTCCCATGCAGAAAGGAAAAACATCCCTGGATTCTTTTCTGTGCATTCATTAATGGCTGAAAGTCAGGACTGTATTGTGTGCAAGAGAAGATTATTACAACTCCTGGAAAGGAATGGAATTTGAGTTAGAAGATTTTTATTTTATTGATTTTAATTATTTTATTCTTATGCAAAAGGCAAAGTAATGCTCAAGATTCCCTCATGAAACTACTGAGTCTGAATTGAAAATATTTGGGGGAAAAAAAAGTAAGGTTTTTTATGGTGCTTGGAAGAAAATGGATTCTCAGAGCTTCTCTTTTTAAATGTGTCAACATAAACGACATCCTAGCAAGTCTTGCAGATTGCATGGCATAGGCAAATAACTGCTATTTATTGCATGGGCTGTGCAGTTTTCTTACGAAGGTGTTTCTGCTACTCACACAATAGATGGAACAAATTTTCTTTGTACATTTGTATAGTGCCTGTCAGGCAGTGCATGCTGTTATCTCTATTAGATCTCATTTGCACCAAGGTTTCTCACCCTGAATTTAGCCCCCCTCAGAGGTAGAGTACATCTCATTGATGATATTTATTGCAGGATGGGCCAGATTCTGTGCAGTTTTCAGTGCAATTTTAGTAAGTTACACATGGCATTTTCCTTTCATTCAGCCTCCCTCATCTCCTCCGCTGTAAGGGCATTCCTGAGGTACATATATCATAAAGTTGCAGGAAAGAGGTCTTGCAATTGCCACCGATGAGGCCAGCACTAACTCCATAGGTTTTCTCAGCCTTTGGCTTGTGGCTAGTTTCAAAGGGATAGCAAAATAAAAGAGAAGAAAGGAGAATAATACATCAAGCGAGGCTCAACAAGGAAACTCACATGCTCCTTGTGTGGATGTGGGTAGAAGCCATGTATGTAATCACCTTGGAGTTAATATGATTGAGCATTTTGATACTAAGGAAAATAATTAAAGCTATTTCTTCTCTCTTTGCCATTTGCATTACTGCCACTGCCTTTGAGTATTTGCTACTGGTAAGTTATTTACAAAATTTATTCTGCTTCAACCCACCTGTGGATGAGAGCATCACTTCTGTTGCTTACAGCTGTCATCAGAGGGGCAGTGCATGTGTCCATTGGTACCCCTGGATTTTGCTGAATCAGATTCCAGGTTTCCTTCTGCAATAACATACTTCAATTATTCTCTCCATTGCTGATCTGAACATCTGTGATGATGCACACCACTTACACTTGGGGGTCCTGGTGGACGAGAAGCTGGACATGAGCCAGCAGTGTGCACTTGCAGCCCAGAAGGCCAACTATATTCTGGGCTGCGTTAAAAAAGGGGTGGCCAGCAGGGAGAGGGAGGTGATTGTCCTCCTCTACTCAGCTCTTGTGAGGCCCCATCTGGAGTACTGCGTCCAGGCCTGGGGCCCCCAGTACAGGAAGGACGTGGAGCTCTTGGAGCGGGTCCAGAGGAGGGCCACTAAGATGGTCAGAGGGCTGGAGCACCTCTCCTATTAGGAAAGGTTGAGGGAACTGGGCTTGTTTAGCTTGGAGAAGAGAAGGCTCCAGGGAGACCTCATTGAGGCCTTCCAGTACTTGAAGGGAGCATGTAAATAGGAAGGGGAATGGCTGTTTACGAGGGTGGATAGTGACAGGACAAGGGGGAATGGTTTTAAACTGAAATACGAGAGGTTTAGGTTAGATATTAGGAGGAAGTTTTTCACACAAAGGGTGATGACACACTGGAACAGGTTGCCCAAGGAGGCTGTGGATGCCCCATCCCTGGAGGCATTCAAGGCCAGGCTGGATGTGGCTCTGGGCTGCCTGGTCTACTGGTTGGCGACCCTGCACATAGCATTGGGGTTGAAACTAGATGATCATTGTTGTCCTTTTCAACCCAGGCCATTCTATGATTCTATGATCTGTGATGCCACATTGAGTGTATGCATGTCTGTATGTTATTTCCTGGGGCAGAGCTCATGTTTATTTTTCAGAGTAAGGAAAGTAAAGGTCTCAGCACTTAGCCTATGATGACCGTTTTGCAGCAAGAGAACATCAAGCAAGAAGAACGAAGCCTGCAGGAGTAGAAGGAGGAAATGAAAGTTGCTGTACCAACAGGGCTACACGAATCCCGCGATGGGTGGATTAGGCTGAGCGTTATCAGTGATGATGAAATACAGCAGACTGTGGTAATGAAATATTTATGAATGGGGAAATGATACTGCATTCTGCAGTGCAGCACAGGGGAAAGTGAAATTTCAAGAATACTGTAATAGCAAAGCCCTCCATTAATTATCGAAAGCGAGCTGTAATGCCAGTTACTATGACAACAGGGTCCCCTATGCATTTTGCACCATTTTGAGGGAGGGAGGGCTGCTTCTATTTACTGGAGTGCATTGTATTTCTTTTCTGTTGGTAATTGTGACCGTCCCAGCTTGTGACTACGTGGTTTATTTTGATGACAGAATTATAAAGTGGTTATTGGTTAAAATATAGGGAAAGTCTTTCATAAGTAGTATTGGTGTTTTTATTCTGCGAAGAGCTAAAGATACCCCTTCTCATATTTAAGGAGATGCTACTGTCGTTATTAATAATCTTATATAATATTAATGTATGATAATGTAATAATAAAAAGCGAAATGTTACTAGAAGTACTATTAATAATAATTTCGACTGTGTTACGCTTTCTACCGCAAAGCATTTTAGAAACAGTGATTAATTAAAATGTCAGTATTGGCACGCTAAATCCACCTCTACATTTCCAGATGGGGCGAGGGAACGTACAGCCTCTGCCCACTTATTTTTAATTACTACTTGTTTGCTTTCCTAAACCCGTGGCTCTCTGTGAGTTCTCCACATAAAACCCCAGGGCTGTGCTGTGGATTTCTGTCCCCACCTCTGCTTGAGGTCAGCAAGGCTGAGAGTGTGGTGGGGAAGAAGGATGCCACATAGAGCATGACTCTGCTCTGTGGCAGTACATCCTGCCAGGGAAGCTCTCCCAGCTTTCCTCATGGCCCAAATTTGTGGATAACAGCTATATAAATAGTTATCAAAAGGAATGGGCAGGGAGGTGCCCTGCAACACCTGTAGTCTGATGGCTGTAGGTGCTGGGGAGGGGTAGGGATAATGGGCTAAAAAGAGTGGCCCAGGGGAGCTTACTGCCACTACACAGCATCTCCTACTGCCACTGTGAGAGGCAGAGGGCTTGTCTGCATGGACCATTGCTGAGGGCCAGTCAGACGTTTCTTAAATTTTTTATCTTCTTATTTTTAGGCTGAGTGGTGCATTTCGTCATTATCAAAGAGCTATACACTTTCTTACTGTAGCTACTTTCCAGGTAGGAAAAGTGGACTCTTTTAAATGACTTGCTTAAGGTGACACAAGAAATTAGAGAGAGGAACACAAGCCACATGTCCTATTTTCAGCTTCAAGACTTTTTTGTGGTGTGCAGTGAGTTCCTGGTACTCGGTTCCTTTAGGAGGCAAGGTGTTGCAAATGTAGGAAGGAAAAATTGTTGGGAATTTGCTGTATGGCTGATTTCTTGCAAGTAGCTAGATGCAATCACTTCTGATAAACATTTCCTTACATGGTGAAACAAGCCAGCAGTAGGCATTGCAGCCCTGTGCATCTGTCGGAATATAAAACCTGACTGTAGGAAGAACACATGAAATCTGTAATACAGGATTTCTCTATCACCACTTTATAGGAGATGCAGTGAAAGGTTTAATTCCTTATGCATGGGTGTAGGTACATGCATATGCACATGCCCACTTATAAACGTATGTTTTACACGCACAGAATACAACAGGCTTCACATTATGATGAGCATTGGCTTAGGGGGAAGGGGTTTTGACTGTTCTTATTCATCTTACTGAATGTATTTGGATGAGAAACACTTTTATTCGTTTTTTATTACTACAGCCTTCCCTTTCTTCCCCTGCTCTCAGTTCAGAGCCCTCAGCTCCTTTTTGCTCAACTACCTTATTTCTGATCTAGTGCAGACACCATCAACCTTGACTTGGGTCAAGACCAAAGCCAGAAGTCATAGAATCGTAGAAACCTTAGAGTTGGAAGGGACCCCTAAAGGCCATCTAGTCCAACTGCCCTGTAATGAACAGGGGCACCTACAGCTACATCAGGTTGCTCAGAGCCCAGTTCAGCCTGACCTTGGGTGTCTTCAGGGACAGGGACATTCAAGGGTCAGGCTGGACCAGGCTCTGAGTCCTCTGTGGCCTTTAGTAGCCCGTTCTTCCTTTTACTTAAAAAAAATATATAATAATAATAATAGTAAATAAATAAATAAAATGCAGCACAGTGAGAATGATGTGAATCTGTAAGCAATAAACAATGCAGTAACATAATCCAGCATCCCACTGCCTGATGAATGGCTGCGCTAAGCCAACAGGAAAGCAAGGGCTCTGTTTTCGCTACGATGAGAGCTGCCCCAAAGGACCGATAGGAATGTGAGCTTCCCTCTTGTTGACTACAAGGCTAGGGGCATCCAATAAATAGCTCAGTCTACAAGTCACCAACACAGGGAGGAAGGACAGGCATGGCAGGCGTAGGAACAAGGAACAGGTCATACTGGGTTAACAGTTTCAGAAACATGACAGAGAAGCAAAGTAGCTGAGAGCATGGGGGAAACATGGTAATGTTCCTTAAACACAGTGTCAAAAGGTCGGCCAGAGGCAGGTCAGATGGGGACGGCTGGACATCCACTGCAGCTCTGCCCAATGTCCACAGCATTCTGGTCACTGCCTCTTGCTGCAACGGGATTTCTCCCAGTGAGGAATATGGTTTGGCCTCAGAGAAACCCATCTCCAGGCTTTCAGAGCTGTCTTGGGCAGAGGACAGCTATGTTGCTGGTGAATTGTTAATCACAAGGTAAGCCATCATGTCAAGGAAATAGTGCCACTAATAATTCCCTTCAATGCCCAGAGGCTTGTACCTCCCTGTGTTTGGTGATGTCCATGGGCTTCTGCTGGGAACAGCTGGGGATGTCCCTTCGTCCTCTTCTACATTTAGTTAGCAGTCTCTGGGCAGTAAAGCTTGAGAGTATGCAAGTGTGTGTGTCTTCTCTCAGGTGGAAGATGCTGTTAATAGATTTGTAGACTTTCATGTGGAAAAGAAGCTGTGTCCCTAGAATGCATCCTGCAGCAGAGGAAAGCCTTGCAGGCCCTTTGGGTTGACAGTGTTGCTGGCTATAGTATAAATTACCTTGTCTACACAGGGATTAACCCATGAGTCAACTCATGTCAGAAGTCATGCTCTTCGTCTCTGGGAGGACAGAGCTGAAAGCCATAGCAGTACGAATATTTGTACCAAACCCTGGGCTCAGTCTAAAATAAATGTCAGATAACTGTATCACAAACATTTAGAAAGAGCACAAACCAGAGATGACAGACATTTCTACCTGCTGGAGCAAGAGCCTTGTTACAACTTTGAAACAGGCGGCCTCAAAAGGGTGCTAGGAAGGGGCAGGTGGAGCAGCGAAGGAGCTGGAAAGGGAGAGCACTTCTGGCTGCTTCTGCTTCTGCTTCTGCTTCTGACAGCCCCTGGACTGCTGGGGAAAAAATACATCCACATATCGCTTCATAAATGATGAATAGCAGTATCAGGCTGAGCAGGGACTTCCTTCCCTCACGAGGGAGGAAATAAGCCTTTCCTCTCTGATGTGAACATAAGCTGCATGAGAGGCATTTCTCCCCCATGTCCATGTTGCATACAGCCAGCCAGCCCTGCAGCAGGAGCCGTCTGTACACCAAAAACCAGCAGAGAAACCCCCTTTAATAGCTGGGGGATCCTTTGTTTGAGCTCTGGATGTTTGTACTTCCCAGTGCAACCCTGCCTGGCCCCCACAGGGAGCACAGAGAGACACAAGGGAACTGGGAGCACTTAGTCAAGGGCAAAAATATGTGGATTCAGTCAGCAGTAACAGGAATCCCTGAGAATTGCAGACATTTTCCAGAGCAGATATTTTTCTCTGCCTGCAATGTTTCATATGCTCCTTGCTGACTTGCCCTGAAGTGCAAATAAAATTCTTTAAGGTCTGAGATCTAGAAGTCCTCGATCATGCAGTCTTCATACAGCTCCTGGTTGGCTGTGAGTTGCTGGGAGGGAGGGATTTATGCTCACCAGCCCCTAGAGGGTTTTATACCAGCATGTTCACTGCACATCCTCCCCTACCAAGGTACAGAAGGTGAATGCAGAGCTATGTGATGTGCTTGGGTTTGGCTCTGCAGCGACAGCCAGAGGTGAGACATTGGAGGAGGCTGTATGTCCATGCCAAAATGTACTGGAAAGCTGCTGTACATAAGGTCACTCTGACTACCAACGATAGCCAACGTACTCTTTTCTCAGCTCACCATCAGCCTCTTTGCATTTCTGCTGCTCTCCACACCTTTTTACAGCTGCCAGGGAGAGCATGTCTGGATGTGTGGTGGCGGTCGGCCTCTCCTCCCAGATAACTGGCAATAGTATGAGAGGGAATGGCCTCAAGTT
Organism: Pavo muticus; assembly: GCA_016647715.1. Taxonomy (NCBI): domain Eukaryota; kingdom Metazoa; phylum Chordata; class Aves; order Galliformes; family Phasianidae; genus Pavo; species Pavo muticus. The sequence goes on along the minus strand of JACDJE010000067.1, from coordinate 131,984 downwards.
GCACCAGGGGAGGTTTGTGTTGGATATTAGGAAAAATCTCTTTTCAGAATGAGTGGTAAGGCACTGGCACAGGCTGCCCAGGGAAGTGATGGAGTCACAGTCACTGAAGGTGTCCAAGAAATGTGTAGATGTGGCACTGAGAGACATAGTGGGCATAGTGGGGTTGGGTTGGCAATTGGACTAGATGATCTTAGAGGTCTTTTCCAACCTGAATGATTCTATGATTCGAAGAGATGTGCTCAGGATGCAGGGAGAACTCCAGACTGGCAAGCAAAGATGCAGATGAGAGATATCAGACTTCTCTTAATGATCATGGGCTTCATTTAAGCTTCAGCAGCCAGGCTGAGCAATGTGTGTGGGCAGATGGCTGCAGGTGAGTGATGGGAGCCCCGCTCCTGGAGCACAGCCCGTTAAGCAGGAGCGGCTGCCAGCCGTCAGGCAGGGGCTCAGCAGCCACGTCCTCTACGATCCTCTGATTCATGAGCAGGGAGCACCACACCACTCAGTGGCACACGCAGAGCCCTTTGGTACCATCCGTCAAGGTTTCACTGCAGCGGCTTCAGGATCCACTCCTGGCAATGCTCCAACACCAGGCTCAGTTGAACAGGGTCTTGACTCAGCTTGTCACGCTTGTGATTAGTTCTTGATGCTGTGAAGCTAAAGGAAGCTGCAGCTACAGGCCAACAACAGACTGCGAGCCCTGGAATACACCAGCACATAGACAGGTCTGATGGTGACTTAACAGCCTGGAAGATTTGGCACAAAAGTGGGCTGCAGTGACAACATGAAAAGGGCTGAGAAGTGGCTGGGATTGCAGTGCTTTGTGTACCATTGGTTCTGCACATGTGTATTTGTGGGCATCTCCCTGGCTGAGGGCAGAAGTTTTGGAATTTCTATCCTTTCTCCCCTTCCTATGCCTCCATAAAGTCCTTTCTGCTTAATGGCGTATCTAATAGGGGAGATCAGGCAAATGAATTATATTTTGGGGGCAGCTGTTTTTGGTGCTGCTGATACGTTATCGCCTCATTCCACCGCTAAAACAGTCTTCCTCCACAGTGTGTGCTGAGATGTTAAGCATTTCTGTAAAGAGCTATTTACTAAGCAAAGAGATCCTTCAGACAGAAATAGGAGCTGAATTTTCTGGGAGTTAAAATAAAAAATCTTTGTAGGTTAAAATTAGCTGTCAGATTGCAGGGATGAAACCACCTGAGGTTAGAGCCTCGCTGCTTTTTAATAGGCAAATGAGCTATTTAGTGAGGAATTGCCTTTCTGTGACTATTGAAACGAGCACTGTCTTCCAGCAGCACCTCCTGCGATATGAGGCGTCGCAGGGGCAGGAACAAAGCGGGAGCCAGGTGAGACTGCTGGGGAGACAAAGGGTTCCCTCTGTGCCACAGGATGCCTCACACTGAAGTGGATATTGCCATTTGCTGTGAGTGCCTGGTCATTACCATTCCTTGTCATTTATTACATGGAGGGGTCTCGTAGGGCTCTCATAAGCCTCCTCAGAACTGTGCCCCGGCTTCCCTACAGCATTGTTTGAGTGGAGTGTGACAGCACTTGTCAGCAGAGCAGTTGTGGAGATACGCTGAAGAGCTCTAATGCACTTTTTAATTCTGCTTCATCAGCCTCCCCGCACTTTCTTTCAAATTCAGGTGGGGATTTTTCTGCCATGGCCTTCCCAGATGATGAAGGCTGTGTTTGCTGTGCTCTTTGTTCAGCTCTTTGCATTCAACAGTAGCTGGTCCCCAACTGCCTGTACATCAGCCCATTACTAGAGTGTTTCCCAAATCCCTGTCCATTTTCTTTCCTGAAGGATTGTGCTAGCCCCAGACCCTGACAGCTGGCCAACAAGTGAGGCACTGGGTTTGAGTTACTGGAAGAGACTTAGAATCATACAATCAGAGAATATCCTGAGTTGGAAGGGACCCATAAGGATCACGGAGTCTAACTCCTGGCCCCACACAGCACCATCCGAAAATCAGACCATATGTCTCAGTGTGCTGTCCAAAACACTCCTTGAACTCCAGCACTTGGGACCACGCCCACTGCCCTGGGCAGCCTGTTCCATGCCCACCGCTCTCTGGTGAAGAACCCTTTCCTAACTCCAACCTGACCCTCCCCTGACGCAGCCCCATGCCGTTCCCTTGGGTCCTGTAGCTGTCATCACCAGAGAGACATGGGTGGATGGAAGTCTGATCTAATACAGAGTGGTTCCTCATGGGTTCACCCTGTCGTTGTCAAAGTGCAGTCCCCTTAGTGCGCATAAACCAAGGCCAAACTGCCCCACTGGCTTCAGTAGGAACCAGGCTAGTGAACACGTCTTAGCAGCAGGATAAAGCAGCTGCCACTATCTGCAAAACTGCTCTTCTTCCAAGATCTATCCCTTCTTATTTGGACTTAAAGTCTGCATTTTACTGGCAGAAGTTATTACCAGCACCACTAAATATTGGATTCTTTATGTGCCTGAGGTATGATGCACTCTGGAGCAAATGAGGCCTTCTCTTCTCACTGGCTGCTATGCCTGGCAGGCCGCTCACTGCAGAGAGAGGACTGCTTAGTGCTCTCTACTTTGTTATACTGTTATTATTATATAAAATTATTGTGATAACTAATGCATTATTGCTTTATATTTGCTACTATGATTTAATTATAATAAAGCTTGTATTTCATACATAATTTCCTGATTTATGTTTGTTTTTCAGGTGATGCTTGGTGACTCCGTTGCGCTGATGTCGGCTCACATCTGCTGGCAAATAGTCTTCTCCGGCTCTGTTCAGTATTTCAAAACCTTGCAAGGTTGAGGGAACTGGGTTTGTTTAGCTTGGAGAAGAGAAGGCTCCGGGGAGACCTCATTGTGGCCTTCCAGTACTTGAAGGGAGCATATAATAAACAGGAGGGGAAATGGCTGTTTACGAGGGTGGATAGTGATAGGACAAGGGGGAATGGTTTTAAACTGAGACAGGAGAGGTTTAAGTTAGATATTAGGAGGAAGTTTTTCACACAAAGGGTGGTGACGCACTGGAACAGGTTGCTCAAGGAGGTTGTGGATGCCCCATCCCTGGAGACATTCAAAACCAGGCTGGATGTGGCTCTGGGCAGCCTGGTCTAGTGGTTGGTGACCCTGCACATAGCAGGGGGGTTGAAACACGATGATCATTGTTGTCCCTTTCAACCCAGGCCATTCTATGATTCTATGATATGATTCTATGACATGACATATTTCCTGGCAGGAATACTGGGGTATCAGTGCTACTGGGGAGGGGGTTAATCCCAGGTTGTCTTGGTCCTTCTGGGATCACTGCGATCCTGGGTTTGAAATGATGCTGGTGCCAGGGGAACAGTGCTAATGAGGGAACCTCTCCATGGCATCAGCTTCATTGTTCTGAGTGCTATCTCCAAAGGAGCTGATTTATTTTCTGTGCTGCCTATGATGCATGAAGCAGGAGGCTGAAAATCCATTTTAATGCCACTGAATGGTGTCAGGTGAATACGAACTGACATAGGAATCCAGACAATTAGAGCAGCTTCCCTTGACCTGATATTAGCAGAGGGTTTTCTGCAAGTTGTGATAGATGTAGATCCTCAGCCATTGATTTTTTTGTATCTGTCCACGAATATTATGATATAGTGGTTTTTTTGTGAGGATATTTTTTTTAAAGAGAGTCACTGTAGCTTTGCGAAATACTGGTGATGTAGTTATCCATGAGCTATCTAAACACAGAGAGCATTAGAATTCATCACGTTTGTTATTGTCCTTTTACAAATGACATTATGCCAAACACTTAAAGCTTAGCACTAAAAAGACAGCCACCCAGAGGTGGCTGAACACCATCTTCTGTGCAAAGGGTCCAGTTTCATCATAAATGAGGTACTGCCAGGAACCATGGAAATGAAATTTTTCATGATGCAAAAGGGGGATAAGAAGTCAGGAGAGGACTGCTGATACAAATGTGGCAGGGGGTTAGGAGGAAATATTTGCCAGAGAATGGTAATAAATGTATGTCCAGAAACAGGAATCTAGGGAAAGCAGAGAAACACATTTGGGTTTGAGAAGACTCCCTGATGGCTTCATGCCACTTTTTCTAAGCTTGACTGAGTGTTAGGACTCATGTATTCTTTGCAAATAGGTTTGCCTGCACCTGAAGTCTTCTGTTTTCCTCTGACAGGACCACCTTTTCCAAAGAGACCCTGTTGGCTGACATGCAAAATATTTTTTTCATGACTTCAGCGTTGATTGTCAATTCCATTCCCCAGTGGATATGGGTCTGGATATTTCCTTTTCTCCTCTCATCCATCATTTGCATCTGCCAAGGAATTCTTTTGAGTTTTAGCTTCATTTTTCCCCTCTCACACCTGGATGACTTAATCTTTGAAACATCCATCCATAAATGCATGGCTTTCCTAGAATTGCTTGGGAACACTTGCACAGCCAGCAAAGCCTTAGAGGCAGCAGAATGAGTGGCAAAGCCCCTCACGGTACCTCAGGAACTGAAATAATGTGCTCATGGCATCCAGGACTGAATTAGCTCTTCAGAGAGGCGAATCTTATTAACTGGATTTGGGGTTGTGGCTGGCTCCAAGGAATAGTCACCTAGGAATTCTCTAGACTACATCATACTGTGCAATTGAGGGACTGAAATGTGTTCAAATTTGCAGCACTGAATTATATGGGGAGAAAGACTTTGAACCCAGTTCAGATGTTCCACCACTGCAACCAGGAATGGGATCGTTCCTGTTCAAGGAGTTAAACTAGCCAAGTGCTGACAGAGTCTGGTTACTTTCATCGTGGGGAAGTTTATCTTTTATGTCTGTGGGGGTTTAACTGTGGGGGGGAAGACTGCACTCATGAAGTAGAGAGGGTATCACAGCAGGTGAGTGATTCCCAGGAAGTTCTGAATTCCCAGTTATTGAAGAAGAGGAGGAAATTTTTATTGGAGAAAAAAAAAATCTGAACCTCACAGGAATAGGGCTTGGTGCCACCTAAACTGTTCTATAATTATTGAATTCCTTTTGTTTTTGTTTTTAACTGCAGAAAATCCAGAGCACATTTCAAGGCACAAACCTTGGAAAAACTGAAGAATTGACACTGAAGCTGCAGAAGTAGGGAGTACAGACCTTGCCATTATACTTGGACAAAGCTTCCCGTCTGCAGCTGGCGAGGATGGTGCTGCTGGGGCGACGTGCCACCATGGAGAAGTCATATCTGGGCCTGCTCCTGTCTCCCCCAGGCAGCTACAGTGAGTCCTCCTGCCTGAAAAGGTGCAAAACCAGGATAAAGCAACATCAGCAGTTTCAAATGGAATCATAGAATCACCAAGGTTGGAAAAGACTTCTAAGACCATTCAGTCCAACTGTTCACCTATCACCAATAAAAATAGTTTTCATTTGGAAAGTTTTGCATGGCTGATGGCCTATTTTTGTTGTCAGACACCAGTTCCAGAAAGGTGCCCAGACCGAGTGGCGAGAAGTAGCACTGTGGGTGATGGAAGCTCCATTTCTTCTGTCACCCACCAGTGGTCAAGCATCTATGTGCAGTAATTGTCAGCTGAACAAGGACCTGCAGGCTGGAGGAGCAAAGGCACAAAGCTTGCAGATAAGCACTGATGCAGAGCTGGAGAGGATGCTCTGTGTCATGATCTGTATCAGAGCCAAAGCATCAGAGCATCTGGAGCACATCATGCTCCAGATAAACTGCTGGAAAGTAGACCAGGTCACATACAAACGGAGGCCACAGCTGAGACCAGTATCCAACAGCACAGTTCTATTTAGGCCTTCAATACAATTGGTAGAATTATCATTAATTTTCTTACCCCGCTTGTCCTGCCCGCTCTGGTTAAATTAACTTTTTCAATCACTCGTGCTCTGTCATATTTCTGCCTTATTAGATGTCCTCCAGTGTTTCACTGAAGGCATTATTATGCTTTACAGGACAAAGTCATTTTGTGGTTCTTTACAGCAGCGAGAACCCTTCTCCCTGCTTATTCTCTGATCTAGCTTCACTGATTCCTTCTCATTTCATCATACAATCAGCGGGGAATATTAATCAGGACCTGGTGGGGTCTTTTTAATTTGGATTGCAGGCAATGAAATGCGCTATCTTCAACTCATAAGAAGTGTGTCCATCAGCAGCAGAAGCAATGAGATGTCATTTTCTGAGGACCTCTCTAAAGGCTGAACTCTGCTGTCTAATAAAGGCTGTACTGGCACTGCTGTTTTTCCCTCAGTGAAGTGATTGATGTTTGTTTTCACTATTCGAAGACTTCTATTTGTTAATTACATAGGAACTTCAGGTTTTTGAAATCTTTCCTGCTGTGTCAGTTGTGATTAAAACCCAACAACACCTTCAGAAGTGACTGGAAGGTACTGGCTATGGAAGGAACACAAACATATGAGCTTCATTATGGAAGCTCATATTATTAGTAGTAATAACATGCTTTTTTGCTTGCTCGGACTGTGTAAGTGGTGGAACACACAATGTCTTAGTTATTGGCACACACTGTCTTAGTGTGCTAGATAAAAGTATATTCTTGTCTCACCCTGGCGAGAGGAGTAAGCTTTCAGCTTTCAGTGATGGCAATGCTTGAGAAGACTGAAGTAGAACAGACCTTAGTTCCTTCCATCCCAGCTCAGCCTGCCAGCAACAAGAAAAATGTGCAACAACACATTTTGCAGAACCCTTGTAAACTATATAAAGCATCATTTTTAGAATATCTTAGATGGCTGAAATTGCTGTGCCCAAGCAGCCCTCTGGCATGTTGCTGGAGCTGTTGCAGTCCTAAGGGGATTTCTGAGAAAAGACCAGGCCGATTGCATTGCAGATGTTTCTGAGTAAGCACTTGTGTTTCCATAGGTATGATTTTCACAGAGCAGAATTGCAAAGCAAGCTCTTCTTAGAGCTGAGGGAATCAGCCCCGGTGATGGACATAATCACACTGCTGGCAGTGGGATGATGCCAGGAGGTCAGCAAATGGCATCAGAACACAGAAAATGGGCAGGTGTTCAAACCTGGAACATACTCCAAAGAACTGCAAGTCAGACATTTTCTAAGTCAGATGTAATGATGTCGTATTTAACAATCCTCAGCAGACTCTTCTTCCAAGTATCCACCCAATCCTTTCTGAGCCATGTAAATATTTAGCATCCACAACATCCCATGCCAATGAATTCCACAGCCTTTCTAGATACTGGGTGAAAACTCTTCTCTCCTGTTTATTTTGAACTGCCTGCTACCTCTCATCGTTGCCTGATGTTCCCTACTTCTTCTCCTGGAAGTGATGATTGCTCACTGATCCTTTCCTTTCCTTGATGAATTTCCTTTTTATTTTCTGTTTTCCCATGTATCTAACATTGCTGATTCTGGAGGTAAAAGCATCAAGTCATCACAAAATAGCTTGCCTTTTGTCATGGGTTCCCAACCAGGAAAGCTGCGTCTTCCAAATACAGACGTGTGCCCAGCAATGATGCATCAACAGCATTTCTCATATATCTTCTCAGCAAAAGGAGTTCTGGCAAATGGGAGCTGCTCATCATTTGGAGGTAGACAGCCTTCGTTAAAACATTGTTGTGGCACTTTGCAGAGGTGGTTCTAAATGCATCACTCTCTGCCTTGTGCAATGTTTGTGTGATTTCCAAGGATATAAGGGAGTCATTTGTACTGAGACTCTTCAATCAACAACAAAAAACCATTCTACAGCTGGAGTACTTGGCCAGGGTTCTCGGTGCAGATGACAAGTTATGAACAGCTGTGTTGCAATATGAGAAATATAATCAGACTGTGTGTGAAAATGGTTGAGGGCAGTCATCTGCAGAAAGCAGGGTAGCCTTGTGCTTGCACAGGAGGCTGCTTGCTGCTTTGCATATGTTGTGGTGCCAAGGGGAAGCCTCAGCACTGGGCACTGGGCACTGAACCCAGGAGCGGCATCGCCAGACCCTCTGAAAAGGCACCAGGCTCATGGTGGTATGACTTGGATTTAGCAAATTCCTACTGCTGTGGAAGAGCAGATTTGTTTTTACACAGAAGCTTTTAAACTGTGACACTGTTTTCAATGTTTGCTGCACAGAAGAAAAAAAACAGGGAAGACCAGCAAGTGGGTATCACAGCTGGGTACCTGGGCTCTGGAAGTACTGGAAGAAGCTGCCTGCTGCTTCATTTCCAGCCTGTTGTCACACAGATTGAATCTGAAGTTAGGATTTAAACAGAGAAATCCCTTGCTGGTGTCAAGTCTGACAGTCTGCTGCACACTGCCTTGCTCTGCTACATTTGAACTCCCTTCTCCTCACTGCCACTTCCAGAAGCAGAACAGCCCTCGGGATGGCTCTTCTCTGCAGTTCAGGGTGAAGTCTGCTTGCAAGAAGGCTGCTTACCCTCCGCCTTCATCAGGGTGCAGGCCATGGAGCAGAGCCCCAGTGTGACAGCTCACCCCATGACTGCAGCGTGGGCTGGCAGGGGCTGGAGGATGGTGAGAAGCTATTTCTGCTGTGTCTGCTCCGAAGGAGGTGTATTTTTAACAGCCTTTCAGCAGCCAGAGCTCATGTCTTGGGCTGCAGCAGGGGTGTGGGATGGGCAGCAGCCTTCTCCACGAGTGTGTTTCGGTCTCAGTGTTGGAAGAAGTCTGTTTTTCCGTCCCTGTCTTCATTTCCACCTGTGCCCAATGGACATTCCCAATGGGGCACAACCTTGGGGGCAGATTTGGTGAGCAAATGCCAGGTGTGTGTTTCTCAAAGAGAAGTCATCTGGGGCTGAATAGTTGCACTTTTTTCCCTGCTCCTGGTGTGTCACATAGCTACGTTGCCCACCCTATAAACCTCTGGTCCCTCGATTTTGGATGTACTGCTGTTTTTTCCATTTGTCTTGGGCAAGCTGCTTTGTAAATGAAGCTACATCTTGTTGGTCATAGAAATAAAAAGAAGAGTTTGGAAATTCCTTAGGACAGAGGCTGTCTTTATTGGTGTCTATTTTAGTTCACACACATCCCTGGGAGACAATGCCTCATCATTAATTGCTAAATAATTAATAATAATATAAAGCAGATACAGCTCAGGAAGTAATTAACCTTCTTAAGCTTACAGGGAAGTCCAGTGGAATGTAAGAGTAATTAAAGGGTCTCTAAACGACAGAGCAAAACTCCCACTGACTTTGGTCAGGGCAGATTTAGGATCAGAGTCCAATAGGAATTCCTCAGACATAAAACAAAAAATGACTTTGTTTTGTAGGTAAAATATCCAGAACTGATATTTTTAGTTAGTCTATACAAGTTTGCAGCCTGGATGAATAATTTTAATCTAAGTTAATTTAATTTAGGATGGCATGAGGCAATTAGTAATGAGTTATACTGGAATTTTCCATGAAAGTGAGCAGGTAGATAGTTCACACTGGCAAAGGGTAGTCTCAGTTTCATTCAGGCAGTATCATACAGTGGACGAAAGCAAGGCCTGGATGGTAAAATTAATCTGCAAGATGTATCTTTAGATAACCTGATCCACAGCCCATCTGCAGAGGCACAGAGGGAGAGTTTACCATTTTCTTGTTGCTCATGCCTGAATGGGATCTTTGCAGTCTGAAGCCATGTTCCTTCTGATGAATTCACACAGCCAAGCAGAGGAGACATGAATTCTCTAGGACTTCAGAGCTTTTTTGTTAGAGAACTGAAAACACTAACCAAGAACGTAAGGTCACACAACGATTTAATGGAGGTAAACCTTCATAGAATGATATAAGGGCTCAGGCAGGAGGGGACCTTGAAGACCATCCATCCCTGCCGTGGGCAGGGCTGCCTCCCACCAGCTCAGGCTTTCCAGGTCCCCAGCCAACCTGGCCTTAAGCACCTTCAGGGATGGGGCATCCACTACCTCTGCAACCCACAGTTCCTAACTTCATCAGTCTCCTCTTGCAAATCAAAATGTAAAGAAAGACACAACCTCCTCAAACTCTTATAAGGTGTGTCAAGTCACTGGTGAGTTAGAGCTCTGGATTTAATAGTTCCCAGTAACATTCATAATGTGTCCTCTTGTCTCAAGAGCTTCTTGATAGTGGACCCTATCTTTTCTTCAGAATTCACTGATGTCCTCTGAAAGTCCTTCGATATTTCTTTATCATCTTATTATATAGGATATTCCTTTTCTCCTGATAGCAGGTAAAGGCGATTGCATTATGCTGCCTTTGTCAAATGTATGACAGAGAATATGAGAAAATGTCAGTCATTTTGGTACAATCTTTGGAGCTCTGAGGAACATCTGGATCTCAAGAAACTTTCTATTTTGTTACTGGAGATGAACTTGGCAATCTTAGAGGTCAACAGTCTCTTGCAGTGCAATGGGAATTGAATTTGCCTTGCATTCTCCTGAAGCCACTTCTGAAGAACATTAATAGGATCTTCTGCATGGAATGACTTCACCATCCCATTCTGCCCAGTGTGGTGTGAATCCACTGTTACCCCATCTCCAGGGGTTTATACCCAGGGTTTATGGCTCCAGCTGAGAAAAGGTACTCCAAGGATATGCATTGCATTGCATTAACCCAGGTGCAGGAAATCAAAAAGAGTTTGAGAAAGGCAGCCAAGCTGGAGTCCTCTCCCATTAGCAGTCTTCAATGGCAGTACAGCAGGGGTACTCGATAAACATTTTACTGAACGTATTTCCGTTTGGAAAATGAATATCCACATTCAATAGATGTTAATTAAAATGATATAAAATGGAACCTTGAAAATATTAATTGGCATCAGTGACAACTTGGCTTTCCCCCACATTTCTTGAAGTGCAGCCTCCTAGTCCAGATCCATAAAAACCTGCTGTGGGTTTTCAAGGCAACCTTTTTCTTCCCTTGCTCTGAGTCAGCATTTGACTGTTGTAAATAGGAATTGAGCTGAAAAAAGAGAGATCAGTTAAAATAACTTTATTATTAAAAGAAAAAAAAAAAAAAAGGAAACAAAAAAGAGTGATGAGGATTTTCAGAAACCTTTATGTGAATCAGTGCCCCGTTTGCTGGCACAGTTAACATAACTGTATCACCCAGTGCTGTGGAAAGGACAGCCATGTCCTCTTTCTCCCTCTGGCCACTGCTGCTCTTCTGCCAACACCCCTGCATTAACTGAACCAGCACACCACTGCTAACAGGATGAAGGGACTGGAAACTCACCATGACCCTGCCAAGATTTGTGTCCCAGTGGTGCCATCCCAGTGCAATTGCACTGCTGAGGCAGGACCTGCATGCCACTGTCATAGCTGGCAGCAGGGACAGTAGAATGCAGCCACTCTGCCAGACCAGGGGAACACAGAACTAGGGGAACTCCCATGGGACTTCAGGGAGAAAATACATATCTTGCATGTTACTGTGACTGGGCAGAGCTCTGACCTGGCCTTTGTTGATCAGAGGGTGTTGTGCCTGAAGGAGAAATGACAGTGGTCCTCGGGAAAAAAATGCTAGAATCGATGGGATGGGGTAGCTCCCTGCTGAGCCATCACTTATTTTCACCCTAAAGCAACAGACTAATTAATGAGGTGTATCTACCTGACAGTACGTTACAGCTCACAGATATTGAGGTAATCTGTATTAGTTATTAGTACTACATGTGGATTTTCCCCGTCCTCATGACTTCACTCACATCTGGGAGTCGTTGAAGTTAAATGCTGGAGTAAGTCACCATAATGCCCCTGATCACAAGTCAGCATCCAAACAGCTTGAGCAAAAAGGAGAAGAGGGTAAGTTAAGGAAAAAATCCCATAGTGAAAGAGATCAAGGCTCAGTTTGTGGTAGCATGGTAGATTTCCCTGGAAGGAAAAAGCACTGCAGGGTATTTCCTCCCAGCCTTTTCTGCCCTGTCACTTCTCTCCATCTGGGTTGGAAACCGGGTCACTGAAATTATCTGGGTTACCAAAAAAGGCCCAGGCCTTCAACCTCCCCAGCCACAGACATTGCTCAGCCAAGAGGGCCCCCAGAGCACTACTAAACAGCTGAGGTTTGGTGTCAGCACAGCCGTGATGCAATGGCCAGCGGGTCTGAACACCCTGGGAAACATTCCTGCTGAGTCTGGTGAACCTACTCGCTTGCACAAAGCTGCTCTTGTGTGCAAGTGCTCACAGGATCAAGCATCCAGTGTGATTCAGGTGCTCAGTGGAGCGATCCACACTACAAAATGTCGGGAAATAACTTTATGAAACGTCTTTAAATTGTCTGTCACTTCCAGGGCTGATGCTTCAGTCCCTGATCACTGAGGCCTCTCTATTTCACTGTGGCAGGGAGCTGTGCCCCAGGCACATGGCTATGACAGCAGCAGACACTGTGTGCACCAGGAGGAAAATATGGTTTCAGCCTCCCATTCCCACCCCTAAAATTTATTTTAATATTTTGTTCCGACTTAAGACATTATTGCATAAATGCTGCACCACTGCCTGTAGGGGATGTTTTAAAGTGTTTTGATCCCTTGTTGTTGTTTTCTATTCATTCTGTATGTTAAGCAGTACAGCCGGGAGCCTGCTGCAGAGACAAGGAAGATGGGAAGGTCTCAGTGTCACCCGCACACAGCTCTCCCTGCAACAGCAGGTGACTTGAGAGACTGAGTTTTGCTGGAGATTACAGGCAGGAATATTCTAGATTTTCTGCAAGAAAAATTAAGCAAAATTGCATGGACTAGGACCTCACATGCACAGCAAAGATGCCTGTGGTAAATCACAAGTTAAATTCAACGAGAATAGGAATTTAACATCAGCCTCTGTTTCACTTGGAGAATAGTTTTCCAATCCCACCTGAAGTAAAGTTTTCCTTTCTCTCAACTCTAATGTTAACCCCATTCTGGGACTCACTGTAGGCACCCCATCCTTTCACAGCTAGAAGCTCCTCAGGGATGACCATTTCTGCTGCTCATAGTTCATTTAGCCCAGTGCCACACCAAATATAGCTCTCAGCTTCTCCTTCTCTCTCCCAACCCTAATTATCAATTGATCCACAAGACGGGGCCCTGCTGTCCAAATATTCAGTAGACCTCAGAGGTGGATTCTGCTCTCACACACAGAGGCTCTGTCCTCTTTGCACCCTCCCTCCAGGTACTTGTAGACATTGTTAAGACCTTCCTGAGCCTTTTCTTCTCCAGTCTGAATAGACCTAGCTCTCTGTACTTCCTTGTATGAGAGGGATTCTAGTCCCTCGGTCATCTCCGTGGCCCTTTGTTGGGCTCACTCCAGTATGTCTGTACCTGTCTTGTACTGGGAAGCCCAGGAATGGACACAGTTCTCCAGGTATGGCCTCACCAGTGCTGAGGAAAAGGTAAGAATCACCTGGGCTTTGTCTTTTATCTCATCCTTAACTCTAGGCTGACCTGTAGAGAGAGGACTCCACTTGGTTGGGTGTCTCAGTATTCTTCTGAGGAGAGTTGTATCATTGGCTCTATGCTTACTTTGGAAAACATTTTCTGAGCCCTCTACAGATACATCTGTTTGCAACTATTTAAGCAAGTATGCCATACACATGCCCATGAGTCTAGGTGAGATGCATTTGAGGGTTCTGAATAGACTGAATCATGTCACTGCAAGGCTACTACCTACTGTGGATCACTAACCTACAAGGTACTGGCTATTAGTAGTATCCTCAAGAGTCCCATGCAGGGGCCAATACTGTTCAGAGTCTTTGTTGATAACATGAGTGACAGGGACATGGTATACCCTCAGTGAGTATTTACTGAGCGAGGGAAAGTGGTTGATACACTGGCAGTTATGGCCACCATGCTGAGGGACTTGGAAAGACTGGAAAAAAATGGGCTGACAGAGATCTCATGAAGTTTGAGAAAAGGCAAATGCACCTGGGGAGGAATAATGCAATTGAGCAGTGCATGCCAAAAGTAGAAAAGCAACTTTGCAAAAACAGAGCTGGAGATCATGATGGGCATCAAACTGAATGTGAATCAGATACGTGTTGTTTAGCAAAGAGGGCCAACTGCATCCCATAATGCCAGGAGCATGGCCAGCAGGTTGAGGGAAGTGAATCTTCACCTCTGTTTGGCACTTGGAAGGTCATGCCTGCAGTGCAGAGTCATCTTTCAGACTTTTACCACAGGAAAGACATTGGCAAGCTGAATAAATTCCATTGAGGGCTACGAAGACTGTCAAGGACTGGAGCATGTCATGTCCAAGAAGAATCTGAGGGATTTATTCAGAGTTAAGAAGAAAAGGCAGACTGAATGTCACTTCTGTTTGCAGCTACCTGATGGGAAAGTACAGAGAAGATGGAGCCAGTCTCATCCCAGAGGTGCACAGTGACAGGACAAGAGGACTGCAAGACACAAGGTGGGACTTTGGGTAATTCCAGTCAGATCTTAAGGGAAAAAACTTCACAACAAAGTTGGTCAAACACTGAAACAGATGCACAGGGGCACTGCAGGATCTTCATCCTTGGAGATATTCAAAGCTCAGCTTACTGAAGCCCTAAATAGTTTGTGTGACCTAACTATAAAACTGGCTGTGCTTTGAGCAGGGGAGTAGGGACAGATTAAAACCAGAGATCCTTTTCTGAGTCACCATATGATTATACTGTTTTATACATAAGTCTATCTAAATTCACATCCTAATTAGATTACTTGGATGAGAACAGTCTGCAGCAGCAGATTTAGCCTGTGCTAAGCCTGCTCTGTTTTAAGTCACAGTATCACAGGACCAATATCTAAATACTCATTGACACAATAGCCCAATGTTCCAGCACTTTATGATGATAGAAGATGATTGTAGCTGACCCGAAGTCTGACTCCTCAATATTTTCCTCATACAGATTTCCAAACCTATTACAGGTGTTCAAATTTATGCCTTGCCTATCCTGTGCAGCTTAAAGTAAGTGAAGGAAGATAAGTCCATCCCCCTGGAATATCACCAGCATGATTAAAGTAAGGTGAAGGAATTCCATGCCCACAGATGAAAGTTGAGAAAGTTGCCCATGACCCAGTTGCATCTCCCTGTTTCCCCGTGTGATGGAAGAGTTCTTCTAATCTCCACCCCTCCACCATAAGCAAACCAAGAACACTGCCAACTTCCACTGGAAGTATTTGGTTTTGTTTCCTCATGCTGTCTCACTGCCCACACGTGACATGATGTCTTCATTGAAACATTTTCCTTTCACACAAGTGACCCCAGTGTCCTCTAGCATTTATTTCCTCTCCTATTCTCTCCCACCTCTTCCCCACCCGTGAACCTGTTGTACAGAAAAGGAGCCATTAAAAAATACGTACTTGCTGTAGGAGCAGGATGGAGCCACTGCCCTGACTCAGTGCAGTGTTGGCTTGGGGCAGATGAGCTCTAGGTTCAATGCTTCATGGTATGCTGCAACAGCACACCTGAATATTCCCACAGAGGGCAGAGCCTTTGTTTTCCCTGTGAATTCATACATCACCATCATACTCATCAAAAACATGGACTCACTTTGTTGCAGGATCATTACAAGGGCTTAAAAGAGAATGCTTCACTACCTTATCTGTCTGATCAGACAACACTTGGCAGGTCAGCCAAGGGAGATGAATGCTCTTCTCAGCTGAAGCAGTAGCTCAAGAAGCATCGTCTATAGGTACAGACAGGCTCAGAGTAGCTCCCCCAAACTGGAATACCCAGAAAATCAGAGCCAATGTAATGTTTGCAGTACATACGTGACTCTCTCTATTCTGTGTGACTTTTATAGCAGTCAGAAAAGCAACCACAATCACAAAATACTGCATATGCAGCCTATCATCCAGGAGTGTGCAAGGCTGATTCTGTTGACCAGTACGTGATGGTCTTGTTCCATGTTCATTATCACTGGAGCCACTCAGGACCGTTGTCATGCTACCTTGTCTAGTTGCCATCTGTATCAGTTTGCCCTGGCAATGTGATCCACGGGTGATCCTTATCCTATGCGGAAAGTTATTTTCTTCTCTTTGTTTTCTAAAACCCATAGTCTAGTCTCTTCATCGGCTGTGCTTAAATTCTCTGGTGGAAAGAAACACCATTCCTCCTATTTTGGGTCATGACCTCATCATATCAAATTATTGTTGGCTCCAGCATCTCCAAGCTAACTGGTGGGGAAAATGCAGGCTTTTAAAAAGTAACCCTTTGCTGGGTATTAGATGACCCATTATTGCTATTCTCTTCCCCACCAGAGCACAAAGTGTAAGCAGCAGCACCCACAGACCTCCTCAAAATACAGTACACAGGGTGACACTACAGTCTGTCCTGGAGTTTCTCTTCACCCACTATGTGCTGACAATCAGAGTTCTGGGCAAGAAGGGAGGCAAGATGCTCTAGGAAAATACTTTTTTCTTGTCCTGTAAGCAGACATAACGAGATAGATTTTATGCACTGCATACAGGAGTCCATGATAAACAGAACTACTCCTGTATGATTCATAAATATTAAAAAATGTGTCTGGATTGAATTTCAAGATCTGAAATCAAGATATTTAATTAAAGCAAGAAAAATTCTTGAGCACTCCCACTTTGTCTTTGCAAAATAATAAAAAAAGAAAAGTGTACAGTATACAAATGATGCAAAATCAAGAATGTCTCCTCTTCAGCAATAAAGGCCCAAGGAAATCGCTTCATTAAAGAAACAGGAAATAAAACCAAACCCCACATTACTTATGGCGTGGTGTTTCTACGAATACTCAGCTGAGCATAATTCTGTAGTATCTGTTTTCAGTCAGTTTTCAGTGCTTTGTTCCACTGTCAGCACTTAGTTAAGGTACCAGGCAGAAGCCACAAAATAAGATTGCAGGCTGTTTTAGTCAAGAGCCTATTGAAGCTCATTTATCAAAGGAAAACACGTCTGAGGTATTAGTGGCTACTGAGGCTTCACTCACCTTTCCCTTCCTTTTTTTTCCTATATTGCCTTTGAAATGAAGACCAAGTGACCATAACAATTACTATTTGTCATTAGGCTAATATATATATATATATATACATATATATTTCCTGAGACATTAAGTGAGCACTCTACTCCAGCAAGTAATTGCCTTGAAGGTGAGAGAAGGTGGAAAAGCAGAAAGAAAGAAAAAGGAAAAGCAATCTATGGGAGAAGTTTGACAGAATAAAACGAAACTGTGGTGTAAAGGATGATGAGAAAGCCTGCTCCTGAGACAGAGTCCCAGTCCCAGCTGCATAAATTCTCCTGATGCCTCTTCTGGTAGCAGTCATCACTGGGGTTCCCCAGAGTTCAGATAACAAGCACATTAGGACTGCAGCACTCTGTACATTTATCTCCAAGTGTCTAGCATCGCATGATGCCACAGAAACAATTTATGCTTTGTACTTGCAAAGTGCTGGGGACTGGTAGAAGTATAATTACGGGTTTTTCAGTGTTACTGCTGTACTGCAGTGAGTGTGGTAGAGCTGACATCTTAGTGGAGGAAAATGAGTAAAATACCCTTTTATTTCACTGATGCATTCTCCTAACTCCTACTAGGGTTTGTAATCTTGGTGCTCTGGGTAGAAGTGTTAGCCTGGACAGTTTTTCTTCTGCTTTATTTTTCCCTTAATCATCTGCGGACAATGAATTGCCACCTATTAGCACCTGAGCGCTTGTCAAAATACACCCTTTTATTTTATTTTTTACCTGAGTTATATATAAATATATAGACATGTTTTAGCTTAGTGCAGTGGACTTGTCATAAGCATTTAAGATGTGTCATATTTTCCAGGCAGTATAATAGCATTCCATTTATTGTTTCCCAAGGACTTCACTTGGAAATGAATGTCTTTATGAAGAGGCTAGTCTTATATTAGAGTTGATTGATTCCATTCATCCTCCAACAGGTTCCTCAGCAAAACAATTTCCCCTTAATTAAGTAATATGATGTAAATTACATGGTAATTGATTTAATAAAAATATATGATGCAAACTAACATGGCGAAAAACATCTCAAGGAATGGCAGAATGATTCTTTGAACAGAGCAGGTAATGGGAAGACTACTGGAAATGAGGTCAGGAAAACAATACAAATGAAGCTTTTGTAGATTCTTTTTCACTATTTCTGTTTCCCTGATAGTTAGGTGAATTCATTCCTGGGTATTTCCCTCATTTTCTAGCCTTACAGATGTTTGAGAAGCTGTCACCTTCTTCATCCTTCTACCAAATCACTGATCTATTTAAAAATAAAAATACCATGTGTTGCTTTCTAGGACAAAAATCAATGTAATTTTTTGGCTGTTATTTGTTCTCAGAATCAGAAGAAAAATCCACAAAGAATGTTTTATCCTGTGTTTTGTGTGTGTGTGTGTGTGTGTGTGTGTGTGTTTTGTTTGTTTGTTAGGATTAAATTAAGTTTCTTCAGGAGTCCTTTAGAAACACAAATACATCTCAACTCAGACTGTGGTCACAGGTTTAGAGTCATATCTTATCTTAATTTAATTTCCTATACTGAAGTAAACCATCAGTCTTTGATAGCAAACTGTCTGCCCCAGATGGAGAATTTTCTATGGTCAGCTCCGGATAGGCAATATCCTAAAGAGTGCCTTTAGAGAAAAATATCCAGAGTCGTGATCCCTTCAGTCAAAAGAGTAAACAGTGATTTCTGGCCGGCCTTTCCCACAACAGAGTACACCAAGGGATAAGCAATCATTGCTTTCTGAAATCAACAATGTCAGTCCATGACAGAGGGGGTGGTTGGTGAGGAAAGGTTAGCGTTGGTGTCATTGTGGCACTAGGTCTGAGCGGCTCTGGGAGATCACTGGTGTAACTTGCCATTCATAGACCCCCGAGGATTTCTTTTTTAAATGGAAGGTTGAAACATCTCATTCCTTATTCCAGCACTGCACATGTGCTCCCCTTATCCCATCAATCGCATGAAGCTAATGGGAATCAGGTCCTTAATGGAGGGCAATGGTAATTCTGCACAGGTGGAAGGCATAAAACATTTGCCAGCCAGCCTGTTTTGACTGTAGTCAATAAAATATTAATATGTGACCTTAATCGTTTTCACTTTCCATTAAAAACCTCAGAACACTGGAACCCAGGTATTTGAAAACACTTCTGCTTCCTGGTAGTCGGTGTTTAAAAGAGAAATAAAAAATATTTCTGTGCTCACTGTGTGTGTGACCAGAAAGATTCCTCTGTCACCAACCAGCTCTGGTCTTAGATGCCGGTCTCCTTAATAAAGGATTTTGAATGCAACTGAATATGAGAGTGATGCAACTTCCCTGCATACGTAAGAAACTTTTGTCTATGACAACCAACAAAGGGTTCTTGCCTCAACTGCACCCATTGCTGGATTATTGCTGTCATCTCTCCTGCCCAGCACCACTCAAGAGAGCTGTGTGAGGTCTGCAAGACCAGAGCTACCTATTTCACAGGATGCTGGGTGAATGTAAAGCTTAGTATATGTTGTGTCTTTTCCTGATTTTGTTACATTGTAGAGTGGCAAGATATCTCGTTAAAATTGGAATGAGCTTGCAAGGCTGTACTTTTCTCTCACCCTCCCCAGTGATAATAACTGAGAATATTTGCGTGCACTAAGCTACCTCAGTGTTCAAAGACAATTTTTCTTCGCAAGTGTCACTAAAGCCATGGAAGATTGAACTATTTTACAACCAGGATAAACACAAATTCCTCCATCATTTGACACGCAGCTGAAAACAGCTGCCCATGAGTGATAGGAAGGATGAATCTGGGGCTGGAACCACAGAAATGAAACTTCTGAGGTGCATCACTGATATTCAGATCTACCATGAGCTTCCTTCCCTTGGGGAGCAACTTTTTATACGGGCATGTAGCTACAGGACAAGGGAAAATGGCTTTACACTGGAAGAGGATAGAATTAAACTGGGAATTAGGAAGAAATTCTTAACTGTCAGGATGGTGAGACACTGGAACAGGATTGCTCAGAAAGGCTGCGGGTGCCCCCTCCCTGGAAGCATTCAAGGCCAGGCTGGATGGAGCTCTGAGCAACCTGGCCTAGAGGGAGGTGTCCCTAGATGAATGGAACTAGATGATCTTAAAGGTCCCTTCCAACCCAAATCATTCTATGATTCAATGATTCATGAGCTTTGTGGTAGTTAACCTCATTTCTTGATCTTATCAGATCCCAAACTCCTTCATGTCTGCTCGATTCAGGATTGTTTACTGCGTTGTGGCTTTGTGTCTGTGGTATGAGTTGAAATCCTGAGACCATTACAATCGTTATGAGACTCTGTGAGACCCATGGCTGGAATTTCACCTCAAGGCATCCTTATGATCTTGCTTATGTGTGCATGCTGCTAATGAGTTAAAAGGTATTGCTCATATGAGGAGAATTATACAAATACTTGATATTAGTAGTTTTGGGTCATGTAATGTTACAGATGAAGTGATGTGAAGAGTTGATATATTTCAGGTATGATAAACATGCAGGAGACTTGGGGCAGAAATTACAATAGAGACAAAGATTTTTTCAGTGCACAGAAATTTTTTTGTTGTTTGTTTTATCTTGAAAATGATTACAAGAATAAGGCCATGATGTTAGCCATTTTCTTCTCCTTTTGTGGTGGACGGGGAGCTGATATTTGTCTCTCTTATCTACTGAATCAGGTTATTCTACCATTACATAGACTGTCTCATAGGTTTGCATCTCCATGCAGCAAAGTTACCTATGGACCAAAGCACAGAATTGTGAACTGTGTGAAGGAATGAAGTGTTGTAGGAAGAAGTGCATCAGTACATCTATAGCACCTGACTGAGTACCAAGTGCAGGGCTTGGTGCCTGCATCAAGGGCACATGATCTCCACCCTGGGACAAGGCAGAAGGCTGCAAGACCTGCTAGAACATTGCTGGTGGCATCTGCGGCCACAGTGACTGTGTGCCCTGTTTCTCCATCACTTGTGCTCAGATTTCCTCTGGGAGAGGAGTGATTGATTTAGTCCAGAAAGAATGAACTGCCACACAGGCACTGCAGAAGGTGGCAGAAACAGGCTGAGGAGAGAAGAAGGATCATCCCAGCTCCAGTCTTTACCTTAATTACACCCTGAGTGGCTATCCCCACAGTAAAAGAAAGTGTTGGTCTCTACTCTTACTGTGACTGCATGTACAAGACACACAAAGGACTCTTAAAAAATGCAGTTTCTCATACAACTGCAGCCACAAGTGATCAGTTCCAGCAGAACAAGAAAGCGTAAGCTAATGGCCCTGCCGCTGCCTGCTCATGCCAATACCAGTCTATTTCTCTTTTTCAGCTCATTCCCACGTGTGGGAACAGGCCTGTCCATTCACGCTTTAAGTTTTACACTTTCTCCTACGCTAAAAGGGAATGGATGAAACTGGCTGCTTTCTGTTTCTGGACAGCAGACACTGCTAATACAGGGAGTACTAGCATATAATACACTTCTGGATTACCATTGCAAACCCTATCCTCACCCCTAACTCTTGATGTCAGGGCACCTATCCCTGTGATAAAAGAACATGTAAAGGAGAAAGGACCCTTGCCAGCCTTTGTCATCTCTGTATTTGTACAAATGTTGTAGCAATTAGCAAGATACTGGGCTCATGATGGTTTACAAATTCTTCCAACCCTGATAACTTTATAACTCAGTGGACCAATCTGTGTTGTAATAGAGCTAGCAAAGAATTTGCTCTTCTCAGCAGTAATCCTCTATGTGTGCAGACCTTGTGTATTGCAAAAAGTAGTTATGCTTCTGACATGTTACATTCTCCAAGCTGTAGCTATAATCCCAACAAAAATCCTAACATTATTCACAACCAAAAGCAATAATTTTCTCTACTAACACCAGCCTCTCATAACTATTGCTAGATGTATTGTTTTTGTGGATGGCATCAGGCAGAGATCCTGGGGCAGATGGGTGTGGAGAGGTTGATTCCTGACTGCTTGGGACTGGCAAGCTCTGGGAAGGACTGACCATGACTTCCCTGCATAGCGGCCAAAACACTAAAACCATGTGCACTCAAACATGTACACTCACACACAAATATATGATGTTTTCACTGTTCAAAATGCATATATAAATGACAAATATTTGCTTCCAGCCTTCAAAGAAGAGCTCTAACAATCCCTGTCCCTATGAAGAAACGTTTAGAGAGTGAAGTCTACTGGCGTTGAACTGAAAGAATGTTTGCTCTGGAAGAGGTCAAGTTTCTGGCTTTCCAAATGCCCTCTCTGCAGACCCTGGGAGATGCTGTCCTCTCAGGGGGCTTCCTCCTGGATGCTGACGCCCAAAAGGAGCTTCATGCATACACTATGCGTAATGAGTGGAGTTGGACGAAGCAAGGAGTGACCCAATTTGCCAAAGCCAACACATTAGGCATCTACTACCTTAATTATCTACTGAGTGCCTCAGTTTAGGTGATGTGACAATTTTCCAGCGATAGCAATTAGCATTCCAGGCTGCAATTCACTTTTTGGTGGGTTTATCATGGCCTCCCAGATAAAATATGCACGAGCACACCCTGCCCATCCTCCACAACCAGCCTTCTCTTACCAATAGGGTCATAGTTGGCAGCATTGGAAATGTTTTCCATCCTTACTACAGCAATACGATGGTGGAGAGCTTTCCTGCAAGAGCCCTCTAGACTTGTTCTTGGTACCATTTTCTTGATCGAACTTCATATTTTACTGGAAAACAGTATAGAACAAATGTAAGTCTAATGCAGAGCTTTAAAAAAAATTAAAACAGACATGCAGACAGACAAGATAATGAACATTGTATTTTTTTTTTAGTTTGTCTCATTCCTTAAGCTGCCTTCGGCAATTTCTGCAATAAAATAGTGTTATTAGTTTTAGAAGCATTACAGTAGCATTCAGCTAATGATTTTTAGGAAATGGTTAGAGAGATATCTATTTGTGTGTGTGTGTATATGTGAAAGAGAAATATGCCATTTACATGAAACATCCTGCCTATAGCCGTATCCAGTTAGTATCTAAAGACTGTTTATAGACTCAGTTGTACTTGGTTGGTGCTAAAATTGATTTCTTGGCAGAATTATTCTTCAATAGGATAAACCCACTAATTGTGCACCTAAATAAAATTGAATTTTAACAAATTGACTTTTATTTTACCTTGGATGATAATTTATTGACACAAATAGAACTCCTTAATTAAATTTGGCATTTCCAGGTCTGTTGAGGGCATGTTAAATCCTTTTGCCATGTGGTTTTAGTGCTTTTAAAAAAAATTTAGACCATCTTGATATTCCTAGATTAAATTCTATTTATTACAGGCTGTACAGCCAGCCAATTATTTTGACTATGTTGTTCTTAAGGATCCCACATGGAATTAGCATAGATCTCTTGTGAAGAAGGACTATTAATTTATAATTTCTCATTAAACACATCAGAGATTGAGACTAGTTGTTGTTTTTCTGGAAATATCTTAATTCGAGAGTACCTAGCATGCAATCTACAAAAATGGGAAGAAAGTGAGGACATGATAAATTACATTTATCACTATCTCTCAGAGTCTGGGTCTCAGTAGAGCTGGAAAAGCTTAGTAGAAGAAAAATAGCTGCAGCATCATCAGTGCTCTAGGGGAAATTGAAGGCCCAGGGCTTCACCTACCCATGTATTTAGATCGATTTACCTGGAGGAGAAGCCAATGAAGTGGTCCTGTCCTATGCTGCAGGTAGAGGGGTCCAGTCATGATGAAGACTCTTGTAGCATGAGACCCTGGGTCTCTCCAAAGACCAGAGTTGATCCCTATGATCTTCTACTTTGTGGAGTGTGATGGAAGCTTGAACCAGAAGCTGAATGTCCATAAATATACATAAATTTCCACTAAAGCCTGAACCAGAAGTAAATGTCCATATATCTGTTGCCACATCAAAAAATAGGGTTTACACTACTGACTATTCTGCAGGACACACTTTGGAGGAAATGGTAAGGACTTCTTGGTCCTCACAGTAGCGAGTGCTGCCAACCTGTCCCTCCACAAAGTGCTGTCACTGGCACCAACCAAGTAGGCAAGAAGCTAAGAGGAAAGACCAGCAGATGCCTTCTTGCTCACTAATGCAAAACCATCCAGTTATTTACATCTGGAATAAATCCACACACAAAAAAAATTGCAGCTAAAACCAGCTATGAAACATATAGCAGACTTCAGCAAGTCTGTTTGCAAAGATATTGTTAAATTGTTTCTAAACAATTGAAGTATCTTTTTTTTTTTTAAATCTCTTTGTGAGGAAGAATACCTGCTTGGTCACAGCTTTGCTCAGGAAACGGCCCCTTTGATTTGAAGGGACACTGCCCAAGCAGGTTTAATGTTACGCATCCTTTCACCTGGGTTCCTATGTGTTACTGCTGCTTAGTTAATTTAAAGACAACTGCCTAAGGCTATCAGACTAGTAAAAGGATTGTGGACTACAATGAAGCAGCAGAGGTCTGTTCACAGGCAAATTCCTTGGAGTGCATGGAGGTCACTTGTTCCTGCTATCTTTTGCCAATAGCATCGTCTCTTGCTTTCTCCCAGTTTACAACTCCATTTTGAAGTCAGTAGCTTCATACACTTTTCGCTGTTCCTTTCCTTTAGTAACACAGTGGCAGATACCATCAAGCAGCTCAAAACACCCTCTTTAGGCTTCCAGGATTAAGCTATTAGCCAAGGAAAAACACCACTTCTTTCCTCCTTTACCCATCTGGTGCGTACTCTGCAGGGATGAAAACTGTCAGTGTGTAATAGGCTGACACAATACTGAGAAGGTGATCTTTTTTATGAGGGAGAGATGCATATCTATATGATTTTGGCATTTGGCAACAGAGAGAAGGAGGAAGGAGGCAGGGGTGAGGAGTGAAACTATAAACCAGTCAATCGAAGACAGCCCCTCATTGTGAGTCTACCTGCTTTGACACAGGCTCATATTTTTTAGAGTACAGCACACTGAAGTTGACTGTTTTGGCTGCTCTTGCCCCTAGTTGTTGGCTTCCAGCCTGGCTTCTGGAGTACAGGGAAGAGTCACCCCTGCCAAGCTAAGAGGTGCAGACCAGGAGAGCTTACCAGCATCCTCTGCCTTCCAAAAAGCTACTCCTCAGCTGAGCACATGGGGGAATTGAGCCTTGAGTGATGTGGCAGGGCTCCCAGCTCCCTGTGTTGGTTTCAAGGTGGAGGACAGCATAAAATGGATATGGAAGGCGGATGCAATTTTTTTTTTTTTTAAAGAAACAAGCAAGCAATTAAAGAACTTAAAGTGAGGAAAAAATACAAACCAAAACAACTCTTTCTCAAATGAGTATAACAGAATGTTTCTGGAAATTTTCTGAAGATATCTCAGCTATTATACTTAGACCAGAAGATTTTTAAACTGTATACTGGCATTTAGTGAGTAAATATCAGATGTTGTTTGCTTGTTGGCTTTTTCTCCCATCTCTTTCAGATCTGTCTGCTTACCTGACTCTTTCTGTTAACTCTGAACCTTACTGCTGCCATTCAGGTCTTGCTACAGCGCTCTGTCCAGTGTGAGCCACTAACCTTCAAAAAAAGCCAACACTGACTAAAAAAGTCCAGGAGCCAACAGTGAGATACGTCTTCCTAAAAAAGATAGAGCTAATTGAACCTGGGGGGGACATATGGTAATTACAGTGGAGAATGTAAAATACCACCATGAGGGGAACAAAATACAATTACAGAGACTCAGAATTACTGAGATTGAAAAAGACCTCTGAAGGTTATGTAGTCTTGGTTCCTGTTATGAGCAAGGTCAGCTAGAGCAAGTGCTCAGGACAGCGTACTTTTGGGTACTGAATATCTCCAGGGTTGGACACATCACCTTTTCAGGCAAATTGTGCCAATGTTCAATCACTCTTAGAAAGATTTTCTTCTTAAATATAAATGGAATTTCCCGTATTTCAGTTTGAGCCCATTTCCTCTTGTCCTGTCATTGACCATCATCTTGTTTAGTGACTCCCATCAGGTATTTATACATGTGGAGAAAACCCCTCTCAGCCTGCCACTGTATGTCAGATGTCCCCATCCCTTAGTCATTTTTGAAGCCCTTCACTATACTTGCTCCAGTATGTCCAAGTCTCCCTTTTACTAAGAAGCCCATATCTGGACCCTGCCCTCCAAATGTGTCTTACCTGGGCTGAGCACAGAAGGGTCACTTCCCTCGATCTGCTGAAAATACTTTTCCTGTTGTGGATCACAAGGTTTTTGGCTTTTGGTTTAAAAGGCAGATTTCTGGTTCAAGGTCAATTTAGTCTCTGCCCTTTGGGATCCATATGTTCTTCTCAGAAAAGCTGCTTTTCAACAGTTTGTATTTCCGTTTTGTTGAACTCCATGAGGTTTCTACTGGCCCGTTTCTCCAACCTGTTGAGGTCCTTCCAGATGGTAACACAATCAGTGGTGTTTCCACCACTCTCCAGTGTAGTATCTGCACACTTGCTCTCTGTCCCAGTGTCCAGATGAATAATGAAGACGTTAAACAGCCCACTCTCTTGCATTGAGACCTGGGAGTCACCACGAGTGACTGGCCCCCAGCTGTACTTTTTACAACTGACTACAGTCCTCTGAGACCAGCAGTTCATCCACTCTTCAGTTCATCTCGCTGTCCACTCACAAAGCAGCACTTCATCAGTTCTTTGCCATTTAATTTATTTACTACCTCTGTAGTGGCTTGGACAAGAAGTTATAGGCATAAATTACAGCAGGGGATGTTTATTTTAGATTAAAAAAAAAAAGAGAGAGAGTTACGGTGAAGCACGGGGAAGACTTTGTGAGGGCATAGTAAATGGAATAGATAACCCGATAAGGTCCACACCAGCCTTATTTTTTTGGATCCTTAGTAGGATTCTCAAAACCACTGACTGTACGTATTTATCCCTCAGAATGAGCTAAAGTAGATCTTGGCTAGCTGAAGGCTCACAGGGACTGCTAGGGAAAGGGTTGAGGGGCTAAAAAAAATTAAAGGCATTTCCAACTTAGAGCAGATGTACACCCTGAGGTGGAAAAAACCACAACGTACCCTGATGTCATTCAGGTGTCTGGAGCCCAGTCTGAGACACTTTGCTCTACATGAGAAATTATTTAAATTTAAACATGAACTATTTCCATACTCCTGAATAATGTTTATTAGCTACTAACACATTTCTGCATATCAACCAGAGTTGTTTATTGCTGGATTAAGTATAATTACATGCTTTAAAAAAAGAAGAGAGAAAAATATAAATAATCATTATGGCTTATCCTTCTGGAAAGGGGATAAAGGCTGTGGATTGGGAACAAAATCCCTTTCTTTTTTTCTAGCATGAAAACAGGAGTACCTGTGACTCTGGCCCAGGTGGAGAAGCAGTTTTAGAGGCAGGAGAAGCTGAAGGATGCAGACTGTCCTGCAGTCCTGCAGGTACAGCTGGTGCCTATAAATAGAAAACCCCTCTCTCTAGGAGTACTACTGCAGCTGATAAGGTGAGTACAAACAAACCCAGAGCTAAATGTGATGAAGGCAAACATGTGGAAGTCCAACTGGTTTCAGCCTACACCTTCATTTACCTCCTTCCCATGTTTTCAAAGTCCATTCTTCAGACTTATTGGGCTTCCCAGACTGCGAGTATGGCATGGTTTCTTCACCAGTGTACTGGAAGCAGACTCCATACAGCTTTCCTCTGTGTACACGGCAGTATGTTCCCTTGAGCCAGTAGGAGAAATCATGTATATTTCACACAACTCAACAGTGGGCTCACCCTCTCCTTCCTGTAAACCTTCATCCAGGCTCATTAACGAAATACTCAAAATGCAGAACTGCCTTTTCCCTTTGATTCCTGTCTGAGGTAACATGGCTATAAGAAATAACTCAATAATTTTCTGAGGCAAGGTCTCATGTGAAGTCAGTTTATTCATGATTGCAATGGTAGGTGTCCTACAAGCAGAAGTGTGCTTGCAGATCGGCATCTTATCTTTTATTCCCTACTGTCCGATGCTAGTTCCCTCCTCTGGTTCCTCATTGGCTGAGCACTACATGTTCACAATCTACTTATTTCTAAGAATCTATAAAGGTTACTTTTCTAAGTATCTATAAAGCTTATCTTGTTTGCCTCTAGCTCTCTTTCCCCTTTTCTAGACGTGTCTTATCTTGTGGTTTTGAGCAACCATTGCTTTTCTCAATTCATTTCCTTGTTACTTGGAACTTTCTACTTTTAATGTGGTAGGCAGCATAGGCTGTGATTCTCTCCTCAGCTCTGACCCTGAGCTTTGGTGCAAGATGGGACTTGGACATTCAATGCTTTGGATCTGCAAATGAGAGGAAAGTACGGTGGCATTTCCCTCCATCACGGCAGTGTGAATCAGAAGTGATTCATAGTTTTTGAGATACTCAGATATTTCATGTGAGTGCTATAAAATGACTTGAAAAGAAACAAAAATGAAATACAGGGCTGGATGAAATGGAAAGGACAATTTAGTGATCCACCCACTTTTTAGTCAAGAAGGGACCGTTATGGCAATCCAGACTCTCCCCTAATGCAAACCTCAGGACTTCACTAGACTAATTCGCACTTCAGAGCAAGAGCTGTGATCAGACTAGGGCACATATTTCAAGAGAAATTGCCCAACTTGATCTCAGAAGGAGAATGTAAGCAGAGATTTCACCATAGCCTCAGAAAGTTGTTTCTTCTCTGTTAAACATACATTTCTTATTTCTTGTTCTTATTTGTCTTGATTTGACTCCTGACAGTCAGACTCACTTCATGCTGGTATGCTAGCTGGAAGGGCACACAGTTATCCTAACTCTGATCCCTGGGCTTAGGACTCAGTGTCACTAAAGGCACCACATACATTTTCATTTAGTAAGGTAACTAGTAACTAACTCCACTGAGCCCTGAAGCTATGAGTTAACTGGGAGACCCATGAGTACTCTCTAACTCTCAATTTTGGGCACGTGCCTGGGCTGTGACCTGATTTCCTATTGAGGCATGCACACCCTCCCTCTGCAACCTCTCTGTGCTCTGCTGCTTCACCAAGGAAGTCCAGGTCCAGGTTAACTGGGCAGAGCCTCTTCACCTACCTCTGTGAGCGGGATGAAGAGGGGGCAAAGATCCTATGACATACTGCAGGATGCATGCAGAGAATATACAACCCCAGCGTACAGTCAGCAACCTGCCAATATTTTTTCAGACTCATCCCTGAACCCTCTCTGGGACTTCAGCCCTGAACTGTGGACCCTGCCTGCAGATGCTCTGTTCCAAGGCCAATCATGCTGGTGTTGAGTTCCATGGTAATGTAACTTCCTGAGGTAAAACAACAAGCAAATGTTCTGCAGTTTCTCTCCGGATTTGATTTTGATTTCATTTGAATGGTTCTGTGCCTAATTGCTTGCCTATAGTGAAAACTTAATGTGTTGATTTTCTGAGGGCTACAGAGAAGTACTTGGAGAACAATCAGTCAGATGGTTTGTCACATCCCAAGCAGCCCTAGCAGCATTTGCTTGAAATGAAATGTAACATTTCTACATTGCAGGCAGTATTTTTGCTGCTAGCGTTTCTGCATATCTTGCTAAATAAAAATAGATCCCTCCTTTTTTGGTTTAAGTATTGGTTAAAAGCAAAGCAAAAACCCCACTTGCATTAAGATGACACAGTACCAAACTGGAAGCTGAAGTGGTCCTTCCCATTTGATTGTGGCCACATCAAGTCCCAGACTTGATCCTGAGCCATCTGCTAATTGCTGTGGTTTTGCAATCATACATCCCAAAGCTAATTTAGTTTGGAAGAAGCTGTTGGAACATGGAAGCATCCTTGGAAATCACAGTGTCTTTCTGTTAATGGGCACTGCAGATTGCTGAGCTGCTCCAGTCTGCCCTACCTCAGGATATACTCACATAGTGTCCTGTCCTTCAGAGCCTTCTCAGGCCCTGTGCTGTCAAGAAGCTTTGGAGGATGCTGCAAGCTAAAGGAAGCCCTGAGGCCATCTGTCCTTAATGCCAGACTGAAGAGCTGTCTAGACACTGAAACTGCAGGCATGATGGGAAGGACCTCAGAGCACCTGGCAGTCCCGCATCAGAGCAAGCCAGCACATTTGCCTGCTGACATGTGGAACTGCGCCACTGGGGGTTATGGGTCACACAATGCATGGGATGCAGGGTGCGTCGTGCTCCAGGGTGCTCTGGAGTCTCCTGTCCCTAGGTAGTGCACCTGCAGCTGCCAAAGGCCAAGCTGCAGCACCTGTGCTGCACCCAACCACTGCCAGGCACGCTACAGGAAAAGCAGAGGCTCAATGCACAGCGTGTCCAGACCAAAGTGAGATCTTCAGATTAGTGCCTTCCTTTGAAAAGCTGTGTGTGTCCCCTTGAATGCAGCAGCAACAACAGCATGAAACAATGCCAGTGCTGCTGCACCAGCCTTCTGGGGGGCTTCTGTCTTTGACACAGGTCATCATGGTTATTAGAAACATCAAGCTAAACAAAACATGATGGAAGGGTAGATGCTGGTGTGCCATCATCTTCTGCTGTTCTAACCAGTCCTCTTATGCTCTCCGTTACTCCAATGCCCCGTTTGACTCAGTCTGCTAAGGTACTTGTCCTCACAGCACCCGGTGAGCGGAGGGAAGTGCTGCAGACTGGCACAGACACCAAGTCTGTGTTAATAATAGCAACAAACTTAGCCCGAGCTCGCTGGTGCCCCTGAGGCCACAAGCACCGTGTGGGCTCTGACAGCTACCAGGGTCACCCCTGCAAGGACTGCATGTTGTCACATGCAGGCTGCAGCATGGACTGTGTCCCACAGGGCTGAAGGTCCCTTCTGCACTTCTCCCAGACCCCTCTCCCCAGCTCAGATTCTGGTTAAGTGTGTGCTGCATCTGCTTTTGCAGCCCATCAGAGATGATGTCTTCAATGCATTTGATATCTCCCCAAGAGGAAAGAGACAACCTCCTCATCTGATAAGGGGCCATGAAATGAGAACAAAATGGGCACTCTCCTTCTCATGCCACGGTTGCCCCAAACTGAAGCCCATAGCGAGGCTCTGGGTTTTCTTCCTCTTCTCACAGCACCATTTAAATAGCCTTGAGATTTAATTACATGGAAAATAAATAAATAAATAAGTGGAGGAGGATGCAAAGCATATTTTCCACTGAAGAAGAGGGCACACACGGTAGGAGAAAGAGGAAAAGAACCAAGATACAATCGGGAGAATCTTGCCCTCTAAGACTCCGTTCAACCAGGCTTCTCAGGGCAGAGCAGACAGGGAGAGGGAAAGAGAAAACTGTCCCCAGTGTCCAGCTAGGAAAAGACTTCCAATGTACCCCATGTACATCCTGGGTATCAGTGGGAGGTGGTTCCCATCTTGGTGACCCAGTAGTTTGGTGGGTAGACGCGGCCACAGGCTTCTGCTGTTTTGTGTGATGCAGCTGCTGTGGAAGACTGTCAGGTGAGGAAATGTCAGGCCATCTCCAGCATCTTCTTTATCCACATCAGAGGCCAGAGGGTTCCAGTTCCTCACAAGGATTACAACACCTGGATGCATAGGACCTTGGTCTTGTGGTTGGTAGCAGTCCCTCTCTCACAAAGCTGGTACAGTTTGGTGTCATTTCTGTTGAACAGGTAGTCCTGGCTGGACACTTGCGTGTAAGCAACATCTAGATGGGCTATTTTGTCTCTAGTTTGGGCTAATGGCCTGTGGAAGCCACACCTAGGTTTCCTTCTATCTAAGAGCAGGTAGGAGGAGACTCCATCACTCTTGTTTGACTTAGCCCCTGTTAGGTTGCAATAGGTATAACTACGTTGATCCCTCCCGTGATCCTGCTGTGACCAAGCACAAGTGTCTAGTGAAAAAATGGCAAAATGTACAAAGCAGCAGTGGGTTTTTATGGGATGGTGCTGAGTTTGGGGTGATTTGAGGACTGGAGTGAGAATAAGAGAACTGCACAAGGAGAAATTCTGCTGGGGTATTTCTGGAGAACAATGCAGGAAAACAGTGAAGTATACTGAAGTGGTACACTCTATGATGCTCCCTACATTACCTGGCCTGTGCCATGCTCTTAATAACTGCTTGGTTAAGTGCTACCTGGCACAAACCAAAAGCATGACAGACATGATTTAACAGTAGAGGCAAGAGTTATTTTGGGTAGAGGTGTAGATGGAGAAGCTATGGCTCATTTTCCTGCAATACTTTCTTCCCACTGATCTCAGACTCAAGGAGACACTGTAGGTAAGCACACAAGTATTGTTGTAGATCCTGCCCCAACTGTATGACCCACCATGTATGACCCACCATCGTGTGGGAAGCCTGTGGCAGAAGAATAAGATTAGTCTGTGTCACTCCAGCCACATTAGCTGGGTTGTGCATGTGGGCAATGAGATGGGACCTGGGCTTCTTCTGCAGCCTCCTCAGGGCAGAGGTCTGTCTTTTCTTCATTTGTCTGCAAAGCACATAGCTGCGGCCTTGTGTAAATAATGCATAACATGCACAGTCGTATTTTCTACACTTCCTTGCCCGCACAGATGGCTTCAACGGGAAAATGTCATTGCTGATCATTAAAAGGCAACAATCTCTTCAATTACCAAAATAAATAAGTGGTATATTGTTGGCTTTTACAATGAGTAGGGTCCTATGTCGTTGTTTTTTTTTTTTCCCATGTATGTACCTTCAGCAAATTGATTTGATAAAACCCGGTTCCAGACATCACCTTATTTCAAGTTCAGTTACCTAGGAAACCGCAGTATACTGCTGGGACAAGCTGCCCGCTTCTGCTCCTGTTGAAGCTATTAAACACATCAGCTCTTCCTTCAGGAGGAGCAGAGCACTGCTGATTTTGTCTCCTAGCTATTTTATGCAGATACAGGATGCTGTGCATCCTACCAGGAGAGACACGCTTACGAATGCCTGTAGGAGGGGGGCTCAAATGCTCTCCATACCTGCATCTACGTACTAAAAATTGCTTGTGTAACTATCAGACTGCATGTAGATAATGCACATATGAACAGCATCCAAACACATGGAGGTATGCACTCACTGTGTGTACACGTATGCCTATGCAGAGTGGCTGCTGTATATGTGTTGCTTATACATGTAGATGCTGCCTCTCCTGAAACGATTAAGGCTATCAGGTCTTCCATGAAATCCCAATTTTATTTGAGGATCTGAGAGATCAGGGTCTGTATTTTTCAGAGGACTCATTTATGTAACGTGAGTTCATTTAATTTGGCACAGTGAGGCTTTGCATTCTCTGCCTTGCCTTTTCTGAAAAAACTAGGCCCTCGAAGTGATGCTCTAACACATCATGGTGATACTTGTAGATGGCTGGAAAGCAAAATGCCCAAGCACTACCATTATTCTGTGTGATGCTTAATTTTGCCAGATTTCCATAGTGTATACACAACGACGATCGTCTTTCAGGTGTGAGATATTCATCTGCACATGGCCCAGGGACACAGGGGCTCAGGAGCTCACTGGAAGTGGAAGCTAGCCATAAGTAGCCAGACAGGAGAATCCCATTTTCTTCCTTGCACCAGGGCCCACGAGCTACACAACACTGTGGGGATGCAAACACATACATAGTCATGAGTCTACTCTTGTTTAGCACAGGTAAAGTTGACTGGAGCTAGATCTCATTTAGCAGATAGCCCTGTGAACAAGAAACTCCCTTTTCCCCATGCTGTCATTCAGCAATTTTCCAGAGATAGCGAATGTCTATAATGCTTTCTTTTACAGGAACGTGGAGCCCAATATGCAGCTCACAGATGGGAAAATAAAACCTGCTGTGCATATCTCTGAATAGTTTGCTGCGTTGCTGTAACTCATGCAACCACCTGCAGGTACCCCGTCTTTCACCAACTATGGATATTGTGACTGCTCTGGTAGAAAGGGGTTATGGTCCCAGTCTAGAGCACATCTTCTATTCATGATAGCGCTTAAAGATGTTCCTAAACGTTCTGAGCAGAATGGCAAAAAGTAGTGCATTTTCTCTGGCAGGCCTGCTCCCCAAAATGTTTGGGTCTTGTAATGTTTGTCAGTAAAGACAGGAGCAGGCAGTACTCATAACAGGGCTGTGAGATGTTGCGACAGCTACCAGACAGCAGGTCACTCCAAGGACAGCTGCCTTTGTTTGAAATGTGCGCCAGAGTCATAGCACTGTGATTTTTACAAGCAACTAAATCTGTACTATTTATCCAACTCTCCCACAGTTGGGGCACTTTGCTACATGGCTGCCTACCAAAATGAAGGAGAATCACAGACTGGAAAGAGAGATCTACACTCCTGTGAGGAGGATGTTTATGATATGGTAAAAAAGGGGAAAATTAGATTTGATGTTAGAAGGAAATTCTTTACTCAGAGGCACTGGCACCAGCTGCCCAGAGAAGTTGTGGGTGCCCCATTCCTGGAGGTGCTCAGGGCCAGGTTGGATGGGGCCCTGGGCAGCCTGAGCTGGTGGTGGCAGCCCTGCCCACAGCAGGGGTGGGGACTGGTGGGATTTGAGGTCCCTTCCAGCCCAACCCATTCTGTGATTCTATGATTCCAGTTAGGATTTACAAGTAACTTGTTTGTGCATATCTAGATGGACGGATGGATGGATGGATGGATGGATAGATAGATAGATAGATAGATAGATAGATAGAAAGATACTTGGAATTTCATTCAAGTGGCTGAGAAACTTTTACTTTCACCAACCTGTCAGCACTGGCATTGCCTACGTTTTTTTTTCTTTTGGCACTACTTAGACTCCTCTCTACTGAGGAACAGCAGTTCCTCTGTTAGTAGTTGTGTATAACTTTTATGTAAACCTTTCTTCATATCTATAATTCATGCTAAATATACATATGTGTATATACATATATAAGTACATACAAGTACCTATATTCATTTATAACTTTATAACATGCACACACAATGAGCCTCTGCATATGTTTCAAAGCCATAAATAGATAATGTGGAAATGGTGGCTACATGATTTCTGTCATCCACTACCTCCAGGATGAAGTAAGGCATTTTTAACCACTCTGAACAATGCCGAGAGAGTAAGAAACATCCTATCTAGATCAAAACCTCTGCAATGCATCTTTCACTTCCTGGGGCAATGATTCATGCAGCTGGGGACCTACTTTTATGAATAGGTGCTCCCAGAAGGAATTTGGCTGTAGCAATTGTATTGGTGCCTGGGACTTTTTCCTGGAAATTTTTATGTGTGTCAGACATTTCAACTGAGTTTACGTGTTGTTCTGCATAGAAGAATCTCCAGAAAGTTTTGCTGTCCTGGCTGTCCATAAGTCACTGATCTCTGATTTTTGCCTATCTATATCCTGGAGGTTATTATGTTTGCTTGGATGCACTCCTCACTTGAAATACTGAAAATGATGTAAAGAGAAGCTTTGGCATCAGCCAAACTTGTGATAATTGTCTCAGCTGTAAAAGCTTCTGGGGCCTCACAGAGATAGAGGCAGCAGATGCATCTGTGTCTGTGTTACCCTGCTTTCCCAACATCCCCAAAGATTCATTGCTTTTTTTGACAACATTACAAAAGTAGCATGGAAAGGGAAAGAAACACATTTGAGGAGAATAAAGTATTTACTTACTTGGAGAACTGACTCAGTGCATGGATGACCCTAAATGGATGGAAGACTGGCCAGAGGGTTATAGCATCTAGAAATACCTTTTTTCCCTCTCCAACTGTTTTTTTTTCATCTCCTGTGCCCTACAATATTTCATCCTGTCTGTCTTCTGTGTCAGTAAATCTATGCAGGCAATAGAAAAAGCCCTCAAGCTGCAGCAGCTCCCTCACCCCACAGACCCATTGACTTCACTTGGCAGTGCCAAGAGCATGAGGGAATAAATGGAGATTTCATCTGTTCTTTTCAGCTGGGGTCAGAGTTTGGCTCCTTAAGTTACTGGATGTCTTTGTGAATCTATTATCAGTAACCCTGTCTCACCACAAGCAGAGACTCAGGCTTTGTCTTTGGTCTTGAAATGATGATGTTCTACTCTGAATTCCCATTCTTAGGTCTTTGTAACTCAGCTTCTTCATGTAACTCAGCATTACTTCATGTAATTTTTGGAATATGGGCTCACAAGTCCAGACCTGATATCTCCATTTTAGGGGAACCAAATTTCAACTGGATAAGGAATAGGGCAGGGACACGGGAAACAGGGAGTGGACTGCTGTCTGATGGGATAGGACTGAATTCCTTTCCTTTTGTTTGGCCTAATAACAAAAAAAGCTGACAAAATTTAGAATTACTATCTGCAAATACATGAAACAGGAAAAAAGATTTTCCTAAAAAATACCGCAGTTTTGCATAATAGCAAATTGCTTTAAAATGCCTGTGAGTCAACCTGGACTGGAAAAGAGAAGCACTTTCTACTATCAAAGCAAAGAGGTCCCCACATGGGTTTCCATAAGGTACCATGAAGCCAAAATAACCTAATTGGCTTTAAGAGGAAGCTTGAGCAACTGATGAAAGGCAGCCTACAAGGCCACTGCCTGCAAGTGTAGGACCCTGAACTGAATGATCAGACATCCTATACAGGCCTGTGTTTCTAAGATGGGAACAATAATTTGAACACAGTACTTGAATGCTGAGGTTGTAAATATCTCATCTTGACTTAATTCACAAGCAAGGATTTACTGCCTCTATCACCTTTCTACCGCAATCCTGTGGAAATAAATGTGTCATTGTTTTAGCTCTGCTCAGGTATTAACGTGAGAGTACTTTATAAACATGCAGAAGAAAATTAAATAAATTTCTGTTTGATGGGATTTTTGTCATATTTTAATGCGTATTTTAATTTCCTTCAAATAAATATTGAATAATGTTGTATTTAGACAACACATTTTTTTTTAAATGTTTTTATCACTGCATAATTAAAGTCTGTATTTTGACATACCCCATTTCTAACCTTTCCACAACTTTTGAGTTCATGTGTTTTTCAGTCTTACGGTTCCCTTAACATATAAAGTTGTTTGACTGTGGTAATGCTGAGGTGAACTGAAGAATTGGAAGTCAAAAGAAACTTTTGTCAGTGGTGTTGTGCTACTAAGACAACTGAATTTTTGGATGGTGGTAGGTAATAACAGCCAACAATAGAAAAGAGTTCATTTTTTAGTCAAACTTAACGATTTTGAGATGTATTTCACTAAGTCTAGTTGCATGAGTTGAATACCACTAAAAGACATGGAATTCCAGCACTCATAATGCTCTTATTCCTGAACCCAATTATTTTCAAGCATGTCATCTACGTTAGCTCTCAGTGAGGATTAGCTACATGACAAGTAAGTGAGCAAGTGAGTTTTAAATTATGTAGGAGCAGCAGGAAAAGGTGAGACTGATTTTTACCATAAAAAAACATGTAAAGTTTTTCAGTGCATCGCCTTTCAAAGTTTTCTTGCTATAACTGTAGAAAGAATTATTCCCCTTCTCATATTTTCTTGACTGACTAAAAAGGAAACACCTTGTGGTTGGATAGTGCAGACAAATTTTTAACAAATTATTTATCGTGCATATGATTTATTGAAAATGATCTTCTCCCATCAAGCTCAGGAGTATTTTTCTGCTAATAGCTTTGCAACAATTTAAGTACATTTGTATTTTGAACTGCATGGACCAACACTAGTTGAATGTGGCATTTGTCTTCTGTGATGGGATCTGCACTAAGAACTAGGTATCTTGTCCAGCTTTTCGTGGTGGTCAATTCAAAATTCAGTTTCAGCAAATGTTTGCGTATATTATCTGAAAATATGTTTTGGTGTGCTTTCCCAGAAGTGTATTTCTGAGTATTTGTAGTGAATAAATCTCATCCTTCTCATGCTCCCTGAATCCTTCTGGGTTGAGGCATACTGCTGTTGTACTACATCTCTACAGAAGGGAGGCTTTCATCCTCAGAACCGGCACAAAATGAACACTGCTGTTGGATATTTGTGGGAATTTTACCTGTACCTTCCAAACTACGCATGTGTTTACATCAAAAAATGAAAAATGAAAAAAAATGTTTACATGAAAAAATTCAGCCCCAAAGCAAGTCTTCATGAGTGAATGAAGCTAGTTGTTGACCAGGATTGCCCTTGCTGTAGGGTGCTGCAACCCCAGTGAAATCTCCCATGATGGGATTTGCGTAACCAGGACATCAGTTCCCCACACAGGCCACCAAAACGATAGACCTGCAAAGTTAGGAGAGTCATCATAGAATCATAGAATGGCTTGGGTTCAAAGGGACCACAAAGATCATTAAGCTCCAACCCCCCTGCCGCAGGCAGGGCTGCCAACCTCCACATTTAATACTAGAGCAGGCTGCCCAGGGCCCCATCCAACCTGGCCTTGAAAACCTCCAGGGACGGGGCATCCACAACCTCTCTGGGCAGCCTGTTCCAGCACCTCACCACTCTCATAGTAAAGAACTTCCCACTGATATCTAACCTAAATCTTCTCTCCTTCAACTTAAAACCATTTTCCCTTGTCTTGCTATTATCTACCCTTTCAAAGTGTTGACTCCCCTCCTGTTTACAGGCTCCCTTTACGTACTGAAAAGCTGCAATGAGGTCACCCCACAGCATTCTCTTCTCCAGGCTGAACAAGCCCAGCTCCCTCAGTCTGTCTTCATAGGGGAGTTGCTCCAGCCCTCTAATCATCTTTGTGGCCCTCCTCTGGACCCTCTCCAACAGCTGTCTTTCTTGTACCACAGATCTGGATGCAGTACTCCAAATGGGGCCTCACGAGGGCGGAGTAGAGAGGGACAATCATAGAAACACAGAATCATAGAGTCGTAGAATGGCCTGGGTTGAAAATCTGTCTGTGCTATCCAACCACAACGTGTTTCTTTGCATGCAGTCAAGAAGTCAAAGGTGGCCAATAAATATACTCACCCAGGATAGGCGCAAGGACATCAGGATTTCTGTGTGACCTAGTTTAGCAGAGTTTCCATTTATACCTGTTGGTGTACACTTTTTTAAAACTTTGGGCTAAGCTCCAACTGGAGACATCAGTAAACCCCTGTGAATCCTGTGGAAAGACAAACAGTGGCTTAGCTGGTGGGCAAGGACAGATGGCCTTCATTTCTCAGGGGTGTAACATGTATCTTCTCCTTTGGCTGAAGATATTAATGAAGTAGGTAAAAAAGGAGTGGATATTGCTAGGTAGGATGAAGTAGGATATCTGGACTGAGAAAATGTAATGCTAAAAAATGGAAGAGGAAGTCTGAAAAGAAGATAATCGCATGTTTCAGGATTTAAACGTCAGTAGAATGATATCCACAGGGATACCTGAGGTTTTGGGTTCTTTTCTTTTTCTTTTTTTTTTTTAATTATTTGTTGTTGTTGTTAATTTGTTTGTTTGTTTGTTTGTTTTTGTGGTTTTTTCCAACCTGATCATCCTTGGCAAGATAATTACGGACAAGGTGGACAACAAAGCTGATTTGGCATAGTAGCCAGTGCTGCCTCCCCAGGGCTTGAGGGCTCAGACACAGCATCCTGTGACAGCAGCTTCAAGCCTATTACCAAGCGTAAGGTGAGCAATGAGTTGATCCTATGCATAGTCCACAGCAACTGTGAGATAAATTACATTAGTTTAAATGCCACTGAAGGAAGTCTGGCTGATGTTTGCAAACTCGTTAAACTAATTCTAGCACTATAGGAAAAGGTGATGATTTCAACCGACTGAAATAGGATGGGGAGTCCTCACTGCATGAGACAAAAGAGAACACCATGCATGGCTCCTTGGGCCAAGAGGCAGTAGGGGATGCCCTGCCTTTTAGATGGAAAAAATATACAGTTTTTCCCCTCCATAGCACCTCTGTTTATCCAAAGCAATAAATATCATAAGACCCAAGGGACTGGGCTGGCATAGGAAATTACACCTCATGCTCCAGTTTCATCCCTCACAGAAAAAGATGTTTTCAAATACAGTCGACACAAATAACTTCAGTCAAATAATAAGCTGTGAGATGTGTTATTCCATGAAGAATAATCCAAGAATAATATTCCATGAAGAATAAAGCCATGTCCTCCTTCAATCAGACTTTTCTTTTGCTAAAAGACTGGTTAGCTTGTCCTAGTTTGTTTTGCTATATTTTAAATGGGTTGCAGTACTTTGCATTGAGAACAGTACTATTTTTCCATTAGAAAATTTGGAAGAAAAACATTTCTTTTGCTTGCAGTAGCTATTTTCAGGGAAGTTAATCCAGTTAACTGTGTTACTACATAGACTTGCCTTAGATATTACAAATAAGCAGTATGAGCCCTCCAAGTGTCAAGCATACTGCCAACAAAGACATCTTCACTTTATTCTGAAATTTTAGCACACTAATAGCACTCCTAACCTCATAGAGAGGGCCCAAGTTCTGCAAACTAAGTGCTTGCTCACCATCTAATTGGTGATTTTCAAGGCTGTAGAACTGGACAGGCAGTTTAGAAAATAAAGTCTTTCTTCTTTTATTTTTTTTTAGTTGACAAGTGTACTGATAGCCAATTTGATTTGATTTGACACAGATGGTCATCTCAGTTGGCAATCATTCACCAAAATACATGTCACCTTTGGTTGATGACCTAGCCTCATCATTAATTTTGTGATGGCTTCTCCACACTGTATATGACATGTGGCTGTGAACTTCCTGCAATAACCCTTCTACATTTTTAAATCCCGGACTGCAAAATGCCTGGCTCCAAAGCATCTTTTCTTCCTCATAAGCGCGCACCAGCTGCTGAATGAGCTTTCTGTGATGCTCCCCTCATCTTAGCCCTGGGGACTGGTAGGAAGGGACATGTAAAATGCCAAGGAAGGAGACCTCTGCCCTCTGTTTCTATCCATTATACTTTGCCAAGACAGAGCCTAAAGGGACTGGAGCCACTGGCCTGAGCTGGAGGGATGCTACCCTGCAGGACTCTGCTGGGTAAGGAGATCTCTTTGCATTCAACCATTTTTAAGAGATCTTAAAAAGCTTTATATTTGTTTCCATCATAGGACTATTTGTCCAAGAAACTAAATAGTCCATAAACACAGTGACCATAAATCTTCTCCGTCACTAAGTACTTTAAAAATGAAAAGACTGCTATTCAACCTCCCTTGTTTCATCTGGTAGTTGCTGCAGCAGTGACTGATCTGTCTAATAGACGCTGTAGCCTGTTTTCTGCTACTGCCTATTACAGTGTCACGGAAAGAGAGAATATAAACATCAGGCATGTGTCGAGTAATTTTTCTCACAAAAGAACATATTAATATGAAGCAATGAGAAGCTCTGGGACTTCCTAACCTGGATGTGGCATACCTTTCCCTCAGCTGAGGTTGTTTTGCCATTGTGGAGAAATGCCCTCTGGGAGCAGCCACTATGCGACTGCTAACACTTGGCAGTCATTCCTCTGTGTGAGCAATGGGGCATCTCCATCACTGTGCAGCCATCTGAACCTCATTTCTGTGAGGTCCCAGAGGTCTTTGCAAGGTTTGTTTATTATTAGCCTCATTTATCTCTCTCATGACTGATTCTGAATATAAGGAAAGTGTACCCTATTAAAAATTCATGTGTTACTATCTAGGACACAGAGTTGAGTGTGGGGTAACCCATATTTCATCATCATACTATTAAATAACAAGAATTAATTTTACATCACATCAACTAGCTAGCACGGCTGAACTAAATTTTAACATGCAAAAGAGCTGACATCTGTTAGATTAAAGATGCCATATCTGGATCCAGGATATCTTACTCAAAAGATCAGTGTGTTGTTTCTGACATCACAAATCACCTCGTTGTTCCTGCTAAGTGAACATTTCCAGTTTGCATTGCCCTCTGTTAGCTGCTGATCACAACACTGCAACCCAAAGCTGGTGGCAGTAGATGATCAAGGAGTCCACCCTACGTTACTGTAGTATGTATGCCTGGGCATGAGGGAAAATACTTTGGAGGAGGTAGAAGATTGCATATCTCATGGAGGAGTACCTATGAAATGGAGATGTGGGTTCATCTGTGAGAAAAATCCCTGTGGCAAAAGCTGTGATTTGGTGCCATGTTGCCCCACGTAATAGTACCAAACCAGGCACATTCCACCTTCACATACTCATGTCCAGCTCATTGCTTGTGCTGAAAAACACTTTGGTAGACAGTTCTGTGCTGGAAATCGAAGGAGTGACATTGCACCTGCAAAGCTGGCATGCCGTCAACCCGAAGACCTGTGTAACCACCCTGCACACGAGGTGGGTGTCAAGATTTGGCAATGTGTTGTGCTGGTGTTGTCACCCCTGCCTGCCCCAGATCAGCCCACAGTCCACAGTGCTCTGTTTTGCAGTGGCAACCTTCATTGACTTTCTGGCAAACAAGAATGACCGGTGACAGAGCTTTTGAGCCCTCTGTGCCACCAGTATTTCGTTGTTGTTGTTGTTGTTTTTCTGTTTTTTTTTTTTCTTTTTCCAAAAGGACCATGATTCCTCACTAGAGCATACTACGGTGTTCATGGTCACGGCACTTTGTTATTCTCGCTGCACAGTTTCTTCTTTCTACGCTTAAAATACAGAAAAGCCAAGAAGCACAAACTTTAGTTAGAACTGGCTAAACAACACTTTGCAAACAGCAAGTGCTTTCTTGGGTAATTCACAAACAGGAAAAAGAGCCAAGGTCAATTCATTTTCTACAGCTTGACCTACTGAGCCTACGGTTTTCTCCTGAACTCTTCTGGCCAGAGTCTGCTCACAGACCAACATTTGGGATGTGCTGACTGAGCACAGACCAAAGACCTTTCCATTCCCTTGCCTTGCAGACTCACCTTGCAGCCTGGTCTGCTGATTTTTAGTGGTTTGACAAATGAGCTGTGACAAATAAGTTAGGACACTGAGCATGAGGACTAGAGTTGTCCATTCAAGTTTATAGGCTACATAAGCAGTACAGTGACATCCAGAGGAGAAATCTGCTACACTACGAGACTGTTTTAGTAGTGGGAAAAGCCCCCTGCCACATCAATGGGAGGACTTAGGGACATGAGCCATCTAGGAAGGACACAAGGACAACAGCCATCTAGGAGCATGGCATCTGCCATGGAGAGTCCCACATGGATCAGAAAAAAGTCTGTATGTGAGTCAGCTCTCAAAAACAAGTCCAGCTGTAAAAATGGACACTCATAAGTTTCCAAGAAGCAAGCAGTTCTTCTGGATGGCTGTGAAGGCTCACAGCTCCTTTTGTGAACAAAACAAGGCACACAGGGAGTAACCCCTGCAAAATGCCATAGACTTAAGTGCCACTAAAACAGGCAGCACTCTGTGGTTGGCAACATCTGTAAGAGACATTTTATTCAAGAGAATGTAAAGGTGTTTTTCCAACTCATTCTGCAGGTGCAAGCAAACAGTGT
Source organism: Pavo muticus (assembly GCA_016647715.1). Lineage (NCBI taxonomy): Eukaryota > Metazoa > Chordata > Aves > Galliformes > Phasianidae > Pavo > Pavo muticus. Next base: position 88,823 of record JACDJE010000067.1, on the reverse strand, counting down.
ATCCCATCAAAACATCAGTTTGGTTTTCTTTGGTTTCCTTCAGTTGTTTTCTACTGATAAAGAGAAAAAATGCCACCATTTCTCTTTCCCAAAAGCCTCCAAGGTAAAATTCATTTCATATCCCCTCCATGAGACAGCTGGATAGAAGATTCTCCCTTAGGACTGCTCAGCTTGCTCACTGCATTGCTCTCACTCCTCTAGGATAATGAATCATGTATACCAGGACTTGCCTGCACTTGAAAGTTCTCACTGATTAAGGTATGGCACAAATATAAAGTGCCATTGCTGTTTCTTAAGAGCAGCTCAAGGGTCGAGTTAAGCAGGAACAATGCACTCTGATTTTGCAATAACACCATCCACACAGGGTGTTAATCAGGAATAGATGATTGGAAACAACTTGACATGGAGATGTGACATAGGTGAATCAGCCCTACTTGCTGAAACCTCTCCAAGGCTCTATCTGCCTTTGCCAACAGTGGGAGAGCACTTCAGGCAAGCTCCTATGGATGATCTCAGTCAATGCTATAGGTGTTGAAATCTGTACCATGGTTTGCAATAGGTAAGCAGCCATTACCTTAGACCGTTAATATTAGCTGAACTACCTGCTTTGCCAAAGGCTGACTGAGAATAAAGTCCGGTGTTTTTGCCTGGTGAGCAGTCAAGCAAATGAAAAGGCATTTGACAAAATGTTCCAGCTGCAAATGAAAGCCCAGAGCTAGACAAGACTTGTCCATAGGAGACTGTGACTGGTAACAATACTGCTGCTCAACCAAGGTGTTGTTAGGCAACAAAGCTACAAAGGAACATTTAGTGGGTTGCAAACGTTCTCTTCATGTCTTCAGCTTTGGCAAATTTTATCGAGTGGTGCTGCTCTTATTCTGCAATTGCCGCTGCTCAGTAGTGATACTTGACAAGCCATCCAGGAGGATTTATCATTTCATCCCCTCACACTTGATCGGCAAAGAAGTTCACTTCCTTGGACTCGTGCTTGCCCGCTTTGTGCAATCGATCACCGGGCATTCCCTGGATGTCCTTGAGCATGATACCCCTGGAGAAAAAAGAACTGAAAAACTCAGAATTTGATTTTCCTCTGTATTTTTCATTCTCTTAACCTATGGCAAAACCCTTTGAAAAATAATGACTATCTTATTAAGGAAAAGCATGAGGAAATGAGGTCTCTGGTCTCTAATTTGTAAGGAGGAGTGGAAAAACACCCCACTCTCACCACAATTCAAGTGGCTATGGGCATTGTTCATACTTCTGTTCATACGAGGGACTTGCTCTGGATATCCCCTGCAGCTGGCTGAAAGTAGTGATGTGAGAGCCGTTCTCATGCTGCAGCACACACGATGCTCCTTTACATCTCACACCTGTGCTCAGCCCGTCCTGAGGACCTGAGTACCCAGGAGAGAGCACAGGAGGGCACTGCAGAGAGGGGCTACTGCTGCACAGTTGGAATGTATGGGGGTGCAGATGCAGGGGAGAACAGAAGGATAAACTTCTTTTAAAATAATTTGCAGCCCGGCATCTGAAGCTTTCTTGGAGCCTTGCAGTATCTAGGTTTGCCCCATCCTCTGATTTTGGGGCAGGTTCAGAACAAGCCCCTCTACCTACTGGGGACCTACGTCAGAATTTTCTTGGCGACACAGATGAGAAAACATTACTTAAGGATGTCTGGTGAAGATAATCATCTGTGAAGAAATACCAGCTTCAAGTGTGTACCACCAAGACTGCATTCCAGGGAGGATGGGTAAAGGTGGTGGGATACAACGTGAAAACCATCCCAAATGGCATAACACTGTTTTCTCTTCTGTAGGATCATTATATATTTTTTCTTTCAAAAATAATCTTCTCATCAATCCAACCCTGAGGCAGCTAAGATGGGGCTAAAAGTTGCAGCTGACCCATATCTGCACAACAGGCTAAGAATAATATATTTCACTCCTGTCCTGAAGCCTATAACCCAGCCTGTGCTGCAGCTTGCGATCAGCAACTTCAGCTCCATATGGTAACTCTGGGAACCGAGAGGACTGGGTATCTTTGAAAATCAAGCCCAAAGGGACACCAGTGCCACAAACCCACGGAAACTTCTCGATGGTTGCATTTCGTATTTGGAGTTTCACTGACCTGGAAAAAAAAAAAACATCCATATATTCCTCAAGCAGCTTCCACATGGTCTTCTTCAGTACCCAGCTCAATATTCCCAGCTGCAGTGTATTCTTTTGCTCTAAATTTGTCTACCAGTTATACTTCTCCAAAGATATAATGTGATTTGGAGCTCTACTTTTATGATCGTAAAGGATTTTGTTTTCCACTCCGCTCCTTAGCAGATGTATCCAGAGACTAAGCTCATTTTAGGAATGTTTCAGAGGAGCAGATCTAAAATAAGCTGCCAAAGTTGCTGACCTTTAAGTGTAATCTTAAAGCTCCATCTCAGGACCCCTTAGGCCCAAGGACTTTCAAACACAGGGTGTGTGCAGGCCAGTTTTGACCCCAGCTCTGCCAAGCAAGGATCTGAGTCCACATGCTAGAGCCAAGAACTGTTCACAAAAAAATTGTGGCAAATCTCTCCATGTCGCCAGGCAGCTTTCCTGTACACCAAATGGAAATAGTCAAGGTAAGCATCTTCCTCTTGACTGTGTTTGCTCCTACATCATAGGCTTTCTGAGTGCAAACAGAGTTTGCATTGTCTGTGACATCTGGGGGTCTCAGTGGAGCACAGATACAGTTGGTGAGGTCTGTAAAGCTGCTGGGGAAAGTTGAGCTGCAGAAGGAGGGGAGAAATGGTTGCCAGGCAAGGCATGTTGGATCCAGCATAGGGGACTTTTCTTCTTCCCAAGCCAGGAGCCAAGAGAGACCAACCACTGTCCACATGGATAATGGCTGTTTCTCTGTCCCTGTAGCTGGTATTTGGATGTCACTGGGCAAAAAGGGAGCAGGAGCCCATTGCCAGCCTGAGGGAGGCTGTGTTTGTATGGCTGGTACATAACATGTGATTGATGGCTGGACAAAATGATCTTAGGTCTTTTCCAACTTTAATGATTCTATGATTCTATAATACCATAGAAGCCTTTTTCTGCTAGCCCCCTTGGCACATGAGGGATTGGAGTATTTGCTAACATTGAGTAACAGAGGGAAGCTCTCAATGCTCATCAGTGAAGTGGAGTCTCCTAATCAGTCCTGGCACAGGTCAGACTGCCCAGTGGGATGGGCATCTCTACTATCCCGTATGCTGCCACAAGCCAGCCACAGCCACTCACTGGAATGGCTCTGGAGGAGGCACCTGTGTTGCACATCTCTGAGCGTTTCAGCTCCCACGTTCTCCTGCCTGGAACTCTGCAGGGGGACTCTGGCACAACAAGAGAAGAATGATCTGCCCTCATGTTCCTCAGTTGTCACAAGGAGCCCAGAGGAACCGTAAGTTTAGACAGGCCGGATATCAGCAATACTAGTCACTGCCTTCCTTGTAATACCCCACTCTGCCGTATCTAAGGTTGAGTTAACTCTGGAACATAGTGATGGCAAGTCTAAACAGCAGTGCTAGTATTTCAGTGCTGATTGTGTTACATACTCAGGAGGCTGTGTGCAGAAGTACATTGCAGCACATATCTTGAGAATTCTTCCCTCTATCTGATCCCAAAGTAACACACACTGGCTTTTCAGCGCAAGAGAAACCTTGTGTGTTTATTTGGAAGTCTTCACCCCAGTAAAGCTTCAGAGAAACAGCTGACTCCTACTCCTTTTATACAGGCCAGAAAACATTTGTGCAATGATTGATAACTAGATAATATTGTCTATTAATTGAAAAGTGGATGTTCTGTTGAGAGTAAACATTTTAAAAGAGAAAGTATTTCTTGTAGCTGCTCCCTTATCACACTGGAATTACAGAAATACATGAAAGAAGGATGGAAAATTCCACAGGAGGTTACAATGTCCATGACTTGTCCATGTCACCCCTGAGAGATGTTCAGCCAATCTGTTTGTAGTGATATCTAAAGCTGGAAATTGAGGCTAGGCTTAGGAGAAACATAATGTGACTGTAAAGAAAGTGGAGCAGTGAGGGGGACTGAGAAGGTATAGAATCACCCATGGTATGAGCTATGTTTCTGATGGCTGCCTTGAAGCCTGAATGCTCTTCTTATCTTCTTCTGGAGCAGGGATGCTGTCTGGGAAGAAGAGCTGAATCTAATAGGCTGTTAAGCCTTGTACACATCTGTAATGGAGTAATATTCATCATATGTTAGAATGACTACTATTTACTTATGCTCTGACTATTTGTTTTAATATGAAGTCATCAGTCTAGAAGGCTCCAAGCGGGTGGTGTTGGGGAACCTAAGTGCAGAGGTTCAAGTTATAGGCAGGAAGCAAGGCAATGAGAAGGTAGAGGAGAAGAGGACAGAAGGCACAGAAAGCAGTACCTTAATCAGTGAATGTGACTTAATAGATTTCAAGGTGGCAAGGATTGAGATACCTTGAGATACATTGAGATACCTGGCCAAGGTGCTGCCACAGCGTCCCCAGTGTATGTAGTGAAAGGCTACAAGAGAAACGGCACTCTAAAAACTGCAAATAGAAGGCTTTTAGCAACAGGCAAGTACAAAGCACTTAATCATTCTGAACTGTTTGGATAACATACCCCTCCTCTACACCTCATAAATTGACACAGTTGTAGGGAGTGAGGTTTTGAGTGTATCCTGCACTCTGGGTACACCCAGAGTTTCAGACTAGCCAGAGTTCTCAGCATACAGCAGTTGGTGGGAAGGTCTGGGCTATTACTTCCTAATTTCATTGAGTGTATGATCTACTGCAGGTGGGGAAGATTAAAAAGTAAGGAACACCTAAATCTGCAAAGAATACAGCAGAGCTCCAAAGCCAAAGTGTCAGTAATTGCATCAGGTGCAAAATTAGAATTAATGACATTATAATTACTGAAATTAAATATACTACAATAATTTTTGACAGCCTCAAACATTGTGTGGTACCAAATAAAGGCAGGATGGCAGCTCTCTAATTTGTAAAGAAGTAGCGCTAGAATCGTTAAAGCTCACTTCAAGGATTTTATTCTGAAAGATACATGGACAAGAAAGTTTTTAGTGAACAGAGGATAAGTATTTATAAATGCCCAGTAAAGCCATGCAAACGTGCAGCTATTAAGACAAACACAACAGCTTTTCTAAAATACAGACATGATACACGGAGTAGTAAACACTGCAGCAGTACCATACAAAATGTTGATCTAAAGGAGGGAGCTGTGAGAGGACCATTCTCTTTGGGATAGCACCCACCTCACTTCAGATACTGCAGACGCATGATTGTGCACGCTGATTATGTTGTGCCTTCCTCTAGTCAGAAATGGGTAACACTCAGGGATGGCTGCAACAATGTGAACATGTATTTAGGATGCCTGGTGGTGAAGTGATTTGTCTCCCCTACCAGTTTCCACATAAGATCTTGCCATCTCCTGTTGAACATTTTCTCCAACGTTCCTGTCTGGTGCTTTGAGAATAGCAGAGCTTAAATCCGTAAGGCAGTGATTTATCCTTTCAGTGCAACCTCACTTTCCTCTCCCGCCTTTCCTCTCTCTTCCCAGTGTTTATGTCCTCCTTGCTAGTAGGATGGCATTTTTCTTCCCCCGTTGCTAGGTTGGTAGCCTAGTTTCCCAAGGAAAGGAAGCTTATGAGATAACACTGTCTGTGCAAGTGCCAGTTGGTCCCTCTCACATGATTTTTGAGCCTCTGAGCTGATTTTGGTCATCCTTGACGTGGGATGGAAGTCTCAAAGGTTTGAGGTTCCTACAAGCAGTGTGGAAGTAGGCAGAGGAAAAAGACCCTGGGAATTCATCCACTGTAAAACACAACTGTCTAAGAGCTACAAAGATGATGAAGGTCTGGAGAGTAAGATGTATGAAGAGTGGCTGAGATCCCTGGGTTTGTTCAGCCCAGAGCAGAGGAGCTGAGGGGAGGCCTCACGGCGGCTGCAGCTCCTCACGGGGAGTGGAGAGGCAGCGCTGAGCTCTGCTCTCTGTGACAGCGACAGGGCCCGAGGGAACGGCATGGGGCTGTGTCAGGGAAGGGGCAGCTGGGGGTTAGGGACAGGTGCTGCACCAGAGGGAGGTGGGCATGGAACAGGCTGCCCAGGGCAGTGGACACGGCCCCAAGTGCCAGAGTTCAAGGAGCGTTTGGACAGTGCTCTCAGATATAGGGTTTGAATGTTGGGTGGTACTGTGTGGAGCTGGGAGCTGAACTTCGTGATCCTTATTCTGTGATTCTATGACTCCGTGACTCTACTAGACACCAAAGAGTTCACACAGGAGAAAGTCTTCACCATTGAACACAACGGGAGATATGACTTCACAAATTCAGCACCTCACGGAACTACTTGATGAATATGAGCACAAGCAAAATGCTCTTCTCGCCTTCTTCTGGAGCGCAAGCCCTCCAGTTACTGAGCAGTGTGGAGTGACTCAGAAGTGACAGGATGGCACAGTGAATTTTGAGCTAATTGCTGCTCCATCTCACATCGGCACTCATGTGGAAACCTGCCTGACTTCCCTCTGGTACCTCCATTTGCATGATCTAGCTCATACCCAGGACAAGAGCAGAAATCTCAGACTGTGGACTGGTGCAAGTGGGACGAGTGCTGGATTGTCACGAGTTGGCTGTGGCCCACAGAGCTGGCCTGTAAAGGGGCCGTCATTTCTATGTACAGCTCCATGACTCAGTGCCCAGCTCACTTTTCTTTGCATTTGTCTGCATTAAAGTTGCTAATGGCAATTTGTTTAGCGCAAGCATGAATCGGAGCGTAAGCTAAAGGCCAGCAATGTCTGTTGTGTGGGCTGGCTTTCATTTATTCCTGCTGTGACTTTTCCTAGAAAGTCAGCCACCTCGGGACTGCCCTACTGGTGACCCTGAACAGGCTCCTATGGCTGCTTTTTAGTGCCAGAAGTGGAGGAAAACAAGCTATTCACACAGGTGGTGTTCAAAAAGAAGCTGGAATCATTCAACTTATGGAAAAACCCAAACAAACTACAGCCAGCATTAAAATGGAGAAGAGGGAATTGTGCAACTTTGTGTGCTCAGTGAAATATTGATGTTTTCTTCTCCTCCTAAGCCTTTAAGTATTGATGCGCCAGATCTCTGGTTTAGGTGAAAAGAGCACACCTAAAGAAAAGAGAAGGAGGGAAACAGAAGGAACTTTCGGTGCGCAGCAGAACGGGGAGCTGGTCGGCAATGGTTGACATGTCTGGAGGTGGGCTGGGATCTCTGCAGGAAGGACATTGTGTCTTGTCCTTGACCGCCTAGCCAAGGGCATGGGCTGTAATCCACAGATAGGTCTGAGTATGCTGCAACACTCTAAAAAATGAGACTCCTTCTGAGGGAAACATGAACCACAACTCTCGTGCTCCTGGGGCCGGACATCCTCTGTTACACAGCAGAACTATGAAGCCACAGGGAGGTATCCGTTACCTACTGTTTAGGGCTGTCATTTCAATCCAGATATTTTTCTTCTGGTGAAAGCTAAAAGATAAAATAAGATCGTTTTAATTAATAACGCCTACCTCCTCACACAGCATTTTCCACCCACCAAAGATCTCCAAGTGCTACTCCCATATAATAGACAGCAGAAGGAAGGGTGAAGGAGATCAAATAAAATGTCTTGGCAGCAGAACAAAACCAAGTCCTGCATCACAGGGCTAATAAAAAGGACAAGGGTGCCTATTAAGTCTCGATAAAAAGCAAAGCTTCGGACAATTTTCTGACTTCTTGGATCCTGAAAGGAGTGTTGCAACACTAATGCAATCAGTGTTCTGTACTAACAAAATATGTTCTGATTCTTTTTTTTCCCTGACAGCATCATTTAGGGGTTTCCTGGAAAATGGGAAAAGAAGTGGGGCAGTGGCTTTACAGGAATCGTTCCTTTGCAAAGGGGCAGCCAGAGGGCTGGAAAACTGCAAGTGCCCCAGAGGAGCGCAGAAATGGACTCCTTTCACTGCCAGGTCAAAACACAATGCAGAAAGGAGCATCAATACCCAGCCATCAATTTACTGTAAAACATCCCCTAATTGAGAATCTACTACAAGAAGTTCTGACAAAGAGACACTGTGGTGGGGGTGCAATTTGACTCTTGAGATGCATTTGGCAGCTTTGAGTTTGCACCTGGCCAGTCCTGGAGGAAAACCTTCTGCAGCAAAAAGGTGGCTGAAGGAGGGAAAATGCTGAGTTAAAATTTCCTACCAGTGCCAGTGATGGAATCTTTTTTTCTTCCTTTCTTCCTTTCTTCCCCTCCCTCTTTCTGGATTTCTTTTTTGTTTTGTTCTGATCCTTCCCTTAGGGAGGATCATTTTTGAATATTCAGTAGTTTCCAAAACGCTATAAAAATTGATGGTGTTAAAGTGGTGTTAAGGGATGCACTGCCCATCCACTCCTGAGTCTGCTGTGTCACAGCAGAAAAAAAAAAAAAGATGTCCTGCAGAACACAGATCTGATCTTGGGTGCTTGAGAGATTTGCTAAGTTTTACACAGTGCTTAATAGATGGGTATCATAGGCAAGAACCCTGGGGGTATAAGGTATGATGTACACGCAAGCACTTCTTATTTTGTTGGCATAAACCTGGAGTTCATGTTTGGGTAGCTTTTCTGACAGAGGCAAAATGGAGCATTCAAAATCCTAACCTAGGCAAAACACATATTGACTTCTGAGGATACTTTTTCCCTGAGAAGGGCTGTGTGGGGAAGGTCAAGATTTGTTGTTTGTTCCCTGCAGCAATGCTGTTTCACTTGCTGAAGAGGCTCCCAGGACCTGTGGGTGGATTTCTCCTTGTGGAGCCCCCGGGTGAGCTCATGGCCATTCTCCCCTCAACATTCAGCAGGTCAGGACCTCCGGCTTTTCAATAGCTGACAGCTCGCCTCTGTGACAGTCTCCTTCCCACATCACCTCCAGCTTTTCTCCTTCACTGAGAGTGTGGTGAGGCGCTGGCACAGGCTGCCCAGAGAAGCTGTGTGTGCCCCTTCCCTGGAGATGTTCAAGGCCAGATTGGATGGGGCCCTGGGCAGCCTGAGTTGGTGGGAGGCAGCCCTGCCCACGGCAGGGGCCTGGGTCTGGGTGGGCTGTAGGGTCCCTTCCAGCCCAGACCATCCTATGGTTCTGTAATTCTGTGATTCTGTGATTCTTGCTGGTGGAACATGGCACTGCAATGGGCCCTGGGATGAACCTGTCCCTCGGGAGGGACAGCAGCCAGCTGGAAGCGTATCTGCCAGCAGCGTCATTGATCATCAGCTGCCGGTAGCCTGAAGCAACTCTCTCGGACAGCTAAAATTGCATCTGGTTTTGTAACAAAGACTCCTCCGCAGTCCCTATCACTTTGTCCTCCAAATACACCGCTTTGCCTCGTGGTGGAGAACGAAGTGGCGCTGAAGGATAACCCAATTTGCCGCCTCATCCTCCAGGCAGGAGAGAAGGGAGAAGAAGGAGTAGGGCTGCAGCCCAGAGGGCCGGGACTGGGGCTGCTGCCTACTCCGGAGGATCAGCCTCTGTACCAGGCAGAGTAAAGCGGGGAGAATCCGGTCCTCCGGATTTAACGAGCTCCCTCTCCGTTAATTGAGGCCTTCAGGCAGTGCTGTAATGCACCTAATGGCACTAATTATTAATGAATCAGCCCTGATGAATAGGAGGAAGTCTGAAGGGCCTCTGTCTGTTAGTCTGTCGGTGCTCTGCAGAGCCGGCTGAAAGGGAGCTGCGCACACTGAACCATAGCCCTGGAAAGAATGATGTCCCTACTTTCCGTTTCTTTCCTCTAAAGCGAAAAAACCCACAGCCAGCCAACCCAAGAGCCGACCACCTCCACCACCTCAGCCCCAGCGGGGAGAGGCCGGGCGGGTGCCGGGCTCTGCCGCGTCCCGTCCGCACTGGAGGGAGGGATGGAAAGAGAGGAACGCAAAAGGGAGGCGGCAGCCCCGCGGCCCCCGGGGACTGCGGGCTGCGGTTGCTCAGTCGGAGCCGGGGACAGGAATGAGGGCAGCAGAGCCGCAGCGGCCGCAGCACCCCCCATCTCCTCCCCCTCTCCGCTCCCCCTCTCCGCCGCCGGCATCCAGACGGCGTTTGTTTCAGCTGTTTCTAATACTTTAAGTGAGTGACAATTTTTCCTGTGGTTCTTTCAACCTTTAAAACCTTTTCTGTTGCGTTTTTCCCGTCCCCATCCCGCGTCTGCCCAGGGGTTAGGGGTGTTCGCAGGCTCCGGCTCAGGCTGCGGCAACGCGGGGCGAGAGTCCCCCGCCTCCCCCCGCAGCCCTATGGGTGCGGGACATCGAGGCCCCCGCAAAAGCGGGGGCTGCCGAGGAGCTCCCGAGTCCCGCCAGCCCCTCCAGTCTCTCTCTTCTCTTTTTTCCCCTATTCACCACCGTTTTCTCTCTCACCTCGACGGAGGGCTAATTGGGGGATTTGCTAATTAAGAATAAATTATCCGTTCGTAATTCAGCCTCACGCGCAGACAACTAACGAGCTGTGAATCTCCCCCTTTTTTGCGATGTCTCCCGTTTCTTCCGAGGGCAGAAGAAATAGCAGCAGAGCGCCCTGCCCTACAGCCCCCCCCCCAAGGAGACGGGCACTGGGAAGGGGTCCAGGAGCTCCCCAAGGCCGCCCCTCCTTCTCCCCGTCCCCCCCTCCCCGCTTTCCCCGTCTGCCATTTGGTGCTGCGGGAAATCTCAGCCGCGGCGCCTGACCTCATGCATACGGCGAAGCTCAGAGAAAAGAAAAAAAAAATCAATTGAGGGAAAAGAAGGAGCGAAAAGAACCCGAACCGCTCCGACAGCGCTCTGCTCCCCGGGGTTCTCCTTTCCCTTTAGTGGCGGTGGGGATGGAACGCAGAGGGAGGGCGGTGAGAACGAACCGCGAGCAGAGCGGTGTCTGCCAACGGGATTCTTCACGCAGGATGGATTTTAGCATTAAAAAACCAACATTGCTCGCAGCGCTGAAGGCGCCCGGCGCCGCCGCTGAGCGCGTTCGTTGCCGGGAGTCAGTCCGTGCAGGAGATGCGGAGCGGCTGCGTGATGGATGGAGCGCTCCGATGGCTGTTTGCTTACACATTGCATTGCGGGAAGGAGGGGGAAGCGGGAGGGAGAGAAGCGGAGCCCTCGAGCCCGCTCTTGGCCAGGGGGGGCAATGGCAGAACCAACCCCTCCCCATCACAACCCTCCGCCGCCAAAGGACGCGCTCCTCTTTGATGTGCACTCCCTATAAAGGCTCCGGGCGCCTATAAATAGCCGAGGGCAGAGCTGCTGCTGCTGCTGCGAAATCAATACCCGCCCCCCTCCACCCCCCAACCTTATTACCGATGGAAGGGCTCCGGTGCGGCCCGGCCCCGCCGCCGCTTTCTCCTTATGGGGCGCGGAGCGCTCCGCGGGGTGCGGGGCTGCGCGGAGTTCCCCTCTGCGGGACACGGGGGGAGGATTTATAGAGAGCGTCTAAGAAAGAAATGGAAAAAAAAGATAAAATAATAGAAATAAGGAAGGCTCGGGGTGAGCTGTTCTGCTCAGCCCTGTCCTCGCGTGAACTGGAATTGCCGCTGTTCATCGAGGGATGGGCTCTGGTTCAGCCCTCCTTGCACCAAAAGCCTTCCGGGGTACCCCGGCCATGTTGCATAAAAAGGACGACACCCCCGTTTCAAACAATAAGTTTTATTTTATACTTCTGTCTATAGTTTGTAGCAAATCTTTTTTTTTTTTTAGTTATTTTTTTTGCTGAGTTGACTTTATAATAAACTTTTTATTATTATTATTATTACATTTTTTCTTCTCTTTTTTTTTTTAAACCGAGGCTCCGTTTATTTATTTACGTACTTATTTATTTCCAAAATCATTTTACTGTTGATTTTTATTTATTTTCTTTTCCTTTAGGTTCCCGTTTGAGCCCCCCCCCCCGTTAGTGACCCCTGCTGCCGGCTACTCGGGGGTTTGCTGGACGCGTGACACCTAAAACGATGAGGGGGACGAAATTAAAGGCGGTGAGTGCGGGCCGAGGTCTCCGTACGGCGACAACGGAAGGGAACCGCGCTCTGCCCGCAGCGCTCCTTCACTCCTGCGGGCGCGGAGATGCATCTCCGTCCTTTTCCCTTCCTTCCTTCCTTTCTCCTTTAACTCGCTGTTTCCCCTTGAGAAAACACTCTCTTTTTAATTTATTATCATTATTCTCATTATTATTCCCTTTTTTATTGTTGTTGTTGTTGTTTTTCTTATTTATTATCATTTTTTTTTTCTGCGGTGGAATGACCATAAAACAAGCGACCGTGGAGGACAGATGAAGCTGTGAGTTATTCACCAGATGCTGCGTGCGTGGACATCCCCTCGGCCCCACCGCTGGGTCGGGTGGCGGCCCGGAGCCGTTCCTGAGATTTCTGGTGCACGCCGGGGGCTCGAGCTCCTCGATCTCTCTAGATATTGTTTTCTCCTATTTTTGATCTGAAGCGATAGTAAAGCTGAGGTCCGGTTCGGGCTGCACGCCGCTGCCTGTTTGGTAACGTTTGGCAAATAAAACACGGAAAGAAAAAAGGGGGAAAGGGAAAGGAAAAAAAAGAAAGGGAGAACGCTTCCACAGTCCTACACGGGTGTTCCGCCACCATCAGCCACCGCCACCGTCACCAACCACAGCCGAGCACAACGTCCCCAAAGCCGCGGACGGACGCTCCTCTCCGGGTGCGGCGTGGGCCCCGCTAGAAGGGCAGCCCCCAGGTGGCCAAAGCGGCCCCCAGTGCCCCCAGCAGCACGGGCAGCGCCGGCGGCAGCAGGGACGGGGCTGCTCCGCTGCCGCCTCCGCACAGTTCGAACAAGCTGCCCTGGAAATCGAGGTTTTTGGATTCCCGTCTCAGTTTCTCCCACAGGTCTGTCGCTCCTTCCTGGCAATCCGTGAGCGCTGTGAGGGTGCAGGCGTGGAAATCGTCCCAGTACCTGCAGGGGGGGAGAGCAGCCGCCGTCAGAACGGGCACGCAGCACCCCCCCAGTCCTAGGGTCGGAGGGAACCGAGAGTCCCTTATCCCCCGCCCTACAAGCTCCGGGCTGCCCCATGCTTTTAGCTGCGCGGCCGAGAAAATGGCTTTTCGGGGTCCCTGACGCGGGAAATCGCTATACTGGGAGCCCGCGGGCTCGTCACGAGGTATGGGGAACCCGGCGTTAGAAACCCCCAGGAGGGCTCTGGCCGAGGGGGCAGGAAAGGAGGTAGGAAGGATGAGGATGAGGAAGGAAGGAGCAGCTCCCCCGGGAGCAGCGCACCGACTCGGGGAGAGGCGGTGGGGACTCCCCCGCGCTGTGCCAAGGGCCCGCGGGCGGCGAAGGGTTTCTCCTCCCCCGGGGTAGTTCCCGGCCCTTCCCACGCTCTTTCCCTTCTCCTTTTATCCACTTCCTCCCATGTACCGCCTCACCCTCCCACTTTCCTCCCCACATCCGGGGTGACAAACCCCTTTTTGTCACTTTTCTCCCCTTTTCTCAAGTCCTGCAAATTCGTATTCTTCCTTTTCTTTCCTTCCTTCCTTTCCTCCTTCCTTTTCCTTCCTCCCTCCCTCCCTCCCTCCCTTCCTCCCTCCCTCC